>JBAIZL010000004.1:6857449-7197449 GCA_036971475.1 Prosapia bicincta | reverse complement strand
ACGAAAAACATATATACTTCACTCTTTCAAGTGGCAGCCATATAGTTTCTAAATGAAATGCTGTCATATTGATAGTGGGATATATATATATATATATATATATATATATATATATATATATATATATATATGTATTATTGTGTATTAATAAAGGCATTAATAAAAATGTCTTTCCGGCAATACATCCCTTCCAAACCAAGTAAATATGGGATTAAAATTTTCTCCCTAGTAGATACGAAAATGTTCTATTTGCTCAACATGGAAATATACGCGGGAAAGCAGAACAAAGGACCCTTTTGTGTAAGCAACAAGGCACAAGATGTGGAAAGGTTGACGGAATCTTTGGAATCTTTGTTTGGCTCGGCGACAACTGGTTCACACAAGTGAGTCTTCTAAATGAATTGAAACTAAAGTAACTATCCTACGTTGGAACCATCAGGAAAAACAGGAAAGAGCTACCAAATGATTTCATAGCCACCAAAGCTAGAACACAACACTCTAGTATTTTTGGTTTCAGTAGTGATGGTGATACATTGGTATCCTATGTTCCAAGAAAGAACAAAAATGTCCTCCTTGTATCATTGCATGAAGACGAATAATTTGATGTTTCTACTATCGAAAAACAAAAACCAGAAGTAATCAGTTTCTATAATTGAACTAAGTTTGGAGTAGATATTGTTGACAAAATGTATGGTGCATATAATGTGTCTCGAAACACAAAACGGTGGTCCATGGTAATTTTTTTCACAATGCTAAATATTCCAATCAATTTCCAGATCATATATGTTGGCAATTTTGCAGATCTGAGAAGGAAACTGTTCATAAAACAATTCTAACGAACTTGTGCTTGGTCCACTTGCTCGACGAAGTCTCAAGTCAATTGGGATGCCGTCAAACCTTCAACAAAAATTAAAGAGATTCGCTCCAACTCAGCAACTGAATGAAACCGAGCAACAATTACCTTCGAAAAGACGCATATGTGAAACTTGCACCTCAGAAACTCATCACAGGAGATTAAGTCAATATGACTGCAAAAGAGTGTCATACTGCTACCTGCCTCTCACATGCTGTTTGCATGTGTCCTCAATGCTATAAAAGAGAGGTAGAAGGGCATATCGATGATAAATCAGATTAATGACCAATTTTCCACTTTCTTATATTCTTGTTCTAATCCAATGCAATTTTCATTATTATAGCTCATGGGAAAATGTATATTCATTTTCGCAAATAAAGTTGTTATTTTCGAAAATCATGACCAACTGTTTTATTTCTCTCTTTGGTGTTTGTAGTTGACAATTTTTCGTAAGAAAATGTGAACATGCGTAGAAAAAAGTAATTTCTATAAAAATCTGAAATTAAGGATTTTTAATATTCTTAGTGCGCTTCTTATAACCAAAAAAATATTTTTAATGCTTGTTAAATATTTGTTATTGGTTCAAATGAAATGACTCATAATTACAATTATTTTATGGGGAAAATGAAGTAATAAAATCAGATTTTAGCAAGGACCACTTGCTTAATTAATACTGTATTTTCCAGAGTGCAGTTGTTGCAGATTGGAGATCCAGAGACATTGCTGTGCAAATGAAATTCATGAGCGAGGGCTTCATAGAGATAGCCCACTGACTAACAGGATACAACACATGAAACCAGTTAAAATGGTAATTTTTAACCACAAATAACACAAATAACCACAAATAACACAAATAACCACAAATAACATTTATTTAAACCTTATGTACATTTCAATTGCTCAGCAATCATCTTCAGAGGTATTTAAAAAATACAACTCTTTTTTCACCAATAAAATGGTAATATTTATTTTTTTATAAATATTGATTACTTAAGACCAGAAGGTTATAGTATTTAAAAACAATGATAACATTCCAGGTTTCTACTAGTTTGTATATTAATATTTTGTGTCTTGGTTATCTGTTATTCTCAGCAATGTTACATTAATTTTTGTTATAATTGCCACAGTTAATGGACACTTTAAATACTACTGTATTCAACTTAGACAGTATGAATCCAAATGCTTGTGTGTCCTTATTGGTTGATACAGGTATTGGTAATACAGTAAATCTTATGATTTAAGATTCAAAAAGAAACTAAAAATGATAGAATTGGTTCAAGATTGTGTTTCTCATTTTGATATATATAATTGTGTTGCTGTTAATATTCCTCTTGCCATACTGTCTGATATTTCTCTTGCCATAATACAGTGTATGTACAGGCATTTATATAAGGCCTAATAGATTCTATATATAAATATCTGTCAAGAAGTACCATTAACCTACAAATAAGTCAGTTTATCACCAGAAACAGACAGTAGTACAGTAATACCCCGTATTTACGCGATAGGTAGGACCGGGTGATATTCGTGTAAGTCGAATTCGCGCAAGTCAGGATATAATATTTTACATACAATTAAATAGCATTCATGTTTAGTTGGGACCAAAGACTAAATAGAGCAATAATTTAGAAGAAACAAAATGTGTGTATTAAAATCTTAAATGCCTAATATAACAAAAAATTATATTAATACATATTGCAAAGAAGTTATTTTCATATAGAAGGCTTCATAAAAATCTAGTAAATTTGACGAATTGAAGATTTTTTCTTCTCGCGCAGAATTTCCTCATAACTGGCTAATATATTTTTTCCTCCTTGTTTTGTAGCAGAAATGCGTTCTTCGTTGGAGTTTATGCTTTCCAAAATTTGTAGGCCTTGCTCAGGCCTTTTGTCAAGTTTCTAACTGTCATTTTAACATCTATGGCAACTAAGTCTAAAAAATTCTGGGTTTTTAAGGTCTTGCTCTTGCTCACGCATTTCTATGAGCTCATCAATTGTCAGTTCCTGGTTGTGTGAATTTAGTAGTTTTTTTAAACGTCATCAATATCCACCTAAATTTAGTTGTTTGGCAAAAGTGACAACTTCTTCAATCATATCAGAAATTTCGTCAGACTCTGTCACTGATTCCGCGTGAGATTCAGTGACGAAAAAAATGGACACTGCTTTTTCCAAACGCCATTCAAAGTTTTTTGTGAAATTTCATTCCAAGATTGTTCAATGATTTTCACTGCACCTAACACATTGAATTGTTTCCAAAAATCTTCACCAGAGAGTTCATTGTACTGTCTCATAGCTTCATGCAGATGCGCAAATGATCTTGTGTAATAAGCTTTAAATGTTTTGATGACCCTCTGATCCATCAGTTGAAGCAAACTAGTTGTGTTTAGTGGCAAAAATATCACTTTTACGCTTTAGACCTACAATAATGTTCGACTTAAGGTCGAATTGGTGAGCATACCAATCCTGTAAAAAAAGCTGTTACCCAAGCCTTCCAATTCGACTAGGATTTTCTGAGCTGTAAACTATAAGAGGTTCCAACTTGCAATCATCAGCTGCATTTGCACCAACCATCACTGTCAATCTGTCTTAGGTGACCTTAAAACCTGGACATGTTTTCTCTTCAACCGCTATAAAAGTTCTTTAAGGCATTTTCTTCCAGAACAGTCCAGTTTCATCCACATTGAATATGGTTTGGCTGGTATAGCCACCTTCTTGGCTTTATATTTTTCTGGAAACATGGATGCAACCTCTCTATCAGCACTTGCTGCCTCTCCACTTTCTGCAATACTGCGCCAGTTACGACTTTTAACACGATTGAACCAACTGTTGCTAGCTTTAAACATTTCATCCTTAGCTACCTCTCCAACTTCTTCTTTTAATCTGTCAAAATCAGTTTAGCTTGATAACAAATCTGGTCAACAGGACATTTTTTCAGTTACTTGATTATTACGCCATAATTTTAACATTGCTTCCATCTCAGTAATAATGCCATGACGTTTACGATTGATGGTAGAGTTTAAAGATTGGGCATTTTTTACAGCTTCGAGAATTTTCTCTTAATTTTTTATAGTTGTTCTGACTGTTGATTTCGGTAGTCCAAACGTCTTTGCTAATTCACAAATTTTTATTTTTACATCAAAGTCTCTGATAATGTCAAGCTTACATTCCAAAGATAATGTTTTTCATTTCTTGTTTAATGCAAAAGAATCACTTCTACTTCTTTTGGTTGACATAGTAAAGTCTATCAAGTGTCCATAAATAAAATTAATACAACACAACCATGTAACACAAATAAAATGTGTATTATTTTAGATAGTTCTATCAACTCGGCACCACAATATACACATATGAATACAAACGACAGCTAACACACAACTGAGCCTGCTGACGATACGGACTGAGCGAGACATGCTCTCTAGTTGCTATGACGCGACAGCCACACTGTGCCTTGAGGTTGAGTCATCATTATTTAAAATGGCGTAACTTGGGAATCACGTAAAACAGGGTAGTGTAAGTCGAGGTATTATTGTACAGACATTTATTTTTGAAATTCTAGGACTCTAGACCATAAGTGAGATAGATATATAGCCAGATAGCACTATATATAGCATACACTTGGCATTTTTGCATATATGATGGAAATGGATTTATTCAACCCTTCTGGATAGTTTTCTGTAACTGATTTTTTATCGTGACAGTTTCTGTCAGGCAAACGGGTTTCTTCAAGATTTTTAGGCTTATTAGTTCTGCTTTCATAGGTGGACTGCTCCTTAGTATAATCAATTCCTACAATAGTATTTAACACCTCACTTCTTGTAAACCTATCAAGATAAATGTTTGTTGATTCCATCTTCACTTGAGTTTTCATTGAAACACTTTGTAAATATTTTACAAACTTGCCTATATTTGTAAATATTATATTTGTGTGCCATTGCCGGGAAACACCTCCCGAAACGGCTGTCCTCAAATATAAGTAAATGCTACTATAGGCAAGTTTGTAAAATATTTACAAGTGTTTTAGACAAGATCAATGTTTAACAACTCGTTAGTATCTGTTTACCAACGAAAGGTACAATTATTTTATCAATCATATTAGCTTCCGCTACAAAATACACTACTAAGTTTACAAACAACTGTATTACTTTATTATTAATTAATTGAATATATCCTTTCTCAATAATTATAAGCAATGAATAATGTACTTGTAAATACTTTCCTCATTCAAGTAATGTAAGAACTCATGAAACGAAATACTGTTCATATACTTCAAACAGCTGTATAATATTCCTTGCTTATTAAAACTAAAATACACAACACTTGTGATGATGATGTGATCCAGTAACGCAATATCTGTAGTTTGACAAGCTTTAGCCAAGCCTTTAGTTACAGCTTGAACCTCATCAGATGGCTTTAAGATTCCTTCTGAGTGATTGTGATATTATTATTGACGTCCCTTTCTACGAACCTTTCCTCTTTGCTCTAACCTCAGTCCACCAACTCTACTTACTTTTGGCCAGTTTATTATCTTCCAACTCTATGATACACCACACCACATTTTTTTCTGTAAGCATGTAATTATCTAATTTTCAGGTTCGAATCCTGTCCCCAGAGAAATTTATTCTCTCTGAATAACCAACTGCTGAATTAACTAAAACCAATTAGCCACCTTTAAGCTTACTGAGGTCATTGATTCTTTGAGAGACATTATAACTTGAAAACTTTGATCGGGCTAAACTCTAAGTGAAGCTTAATTATGAAAAAGAAAAGTAACTGCTCTTCGGAAAATTGGTTTTGACGTTATATACAAGGATTATGGAATTAAATTTATAGTCACCTTAATTATTTATTTTACTACACTAGTCTTTTCTGTATTTAATTTAACATTTATTTGTTTCACTAACTCTTACCTATTTGCTAATCAACTTTGATTTGATAAGTGTGTAGTTAGGTATTACCCATTTACCAGCCTAACCTAGTTTTAATTTCCATTCCTGAATTCACTATTTCTTATTTTTACAAATATGAGTTATTTAAGAGTTTTTCAAAATAAATTAGTCATCTATACTTAAACAGTTATTAACATTAATAATCCTGTTTAAATGCAATTTTCAAAATTGTTCTTAAATTTTGATTCTTCAATTTCTAATTCATTCAATATGACTTATATACTTTTTAAAGAATTTTACTTACAAATTTCGTTTATTATACCGTTTTTGTATAGTCTATTTCCAACCTAGTTTAACATACATTATTTAAATTTTATAGAACTATCTATTTTTACCTACTTTATACTTTTTAAGACTGCTACCTGATTTGTGATGTTCATTTGGTCATTCATGCTTTTCTTATTTACGTCTTTCTTGTTACTTTTGTTAGGTGAAAAGTTACTTTATCCGCTGAACCATAAAACAATTCTTTCCCATTTAAACAACACTTTTAATCGAAACATATAATTTTTATCTTTTCCTCGTCTGAATAGCCAATACTCATCTTTATAATTTTACAATCGTTTTCACGTTATCTATTACAGGGCCTTTTTTTTTACCTCTTCTCTTGGTACCTTCTTTGAAGTTACCGTTAAGCATAAAATTTCTACCAATGTAGAGTTGGTAATCCCTTCTGTAGTTTTCAAGTCATCTATTTCATGGGCTAAAACTCCTATTCCAAAATGCTCTTATTTCTATCAATAATATGAGTTCTTGAATTTTGTAGTCCATTACGTTCGGTGAATCTTATTAATCACTTAAACAATAGTTTATGACTATCCGAACATTATATTTAGTAAATTTGTTAAAATTTACTGGGACAGAACGTTTTCGATCGCTATGTGCCGATCTTCATCAGTGTCTTCTGCTTGGAGATGTTAGGTTAAGCAGTGACGGATTTAAAGGTAGGTTTTCGATAGTATCAAATAGTATGTGTGATTTGTATTGTTTGTTTGTTTAATATGTTTGTATTTTGTGTTATTGTGTGTGTGTAAATTTCATATTGTTCTAGTGTGTTCAGATGTGGTCCTTTTTTGTTGATGTGTAGGATTTCTAAATTATGATCAATGTCTGTGTATTTGTGTCCTGTTTCTTTTAAGTGATTGTTAAATGTTGAGTTGATGTTATGTTTGTGTTCTTTGACTCTTTGTTTAAAGCTGTGACCTGTTTGTCCAATGGTGAATTTGTTACATTCGTCGCAGTTTAGTTTGTATACGCCTGGTGCTTGTAGTTTATCTTTGTTGTTGGTGTTGTGTTGTATTTTGTATTGTAATTTGTTATTGGTTTTGTATGCTATTTTGTAACCTATTTTTTGAAATTTGCGGGCTATTTTGTTTGTTGTTTTGTTTATGAATGGTAATGTGATGTATTTGTTTTCCCTGTCTGTAGTGTATATTTTAGTGTTTTTTTGTATTTTGTACCATAGTTTGTCTATTATTGTGGTGTTGTATCATAAACGTCCTCCAAATCATCATCAAACAAAACTATTTCACCCACAACTTCTATTCACAACCAGATGGCCTACCCATGGGAATCAGTAGTGTCCTAAGCGAAATCTTTCTACAACACATAGAAAACACCGAGTTACTCACAAACAATACACATGCACACAAAATTATCTACTGGCACAGATACGTCAATGATATCATAACACTATACAGAGGCAACTCCCGTCAATGTGAAAAACTCCTCACCTATACTAATAAAATACACCCAAAACTTCACTTCAGAAATTGAAACCAACCGATCCCTAAACTTCCTCGACCTAACCATAACAAAAAGTCACACACAAAAACACAGCTTCAACATTTACAGGAAACCCATAACAACAGACACACTTATCCACAACACCTCAAACCACCCTATCCAACACAAACACGCTGCCTTCAGATCCATGCTAAATAGACTTAAAGAAGTCCCAATGACCACAGAAAACATGAACAAGGAACTAGACACAATTAAATATTTAGCATGCACAAATGGATACAACACCACAATAATAGACAAACTATGGTACTAAATACAAAAAAACACTAAAAATAACACTTTTTTTAAAACTTGGGAGCGGGTTTAAACTGCTCAAAGCACCGCCACCTTAATGTATATTATACTTACCTCCCTGATCTAGTCAAAGATCCCCTTCCCTCTTACCAGGTTTAGGAGTTAGTGAGAAACACTGACTAGTGTTTTACCTTTAGCATACACCAGAGCTGTACTATCTCCAAAGAGGTTGAAGCGCCTCTCGGCAAATGCTTCACATCTATAAATGATGTGTGTGGCGGTTTTCAGTTCTTGCCCGCATGATCTGCACACTGGTTCATCTTTGAAGATGCCCGTATTATGCAGATGTTGCCTTAGTCCACAGTGTCCCGTGAGTAGACCTGTGGCTATCCTCAATTCCTGCCTAGACAGATATATGAGACACTTCTGCAGCCCCAAGGAAGGTTTCCTAAGGGTTAGCTTATTGTGTCTCATCCCTTCAGCCCTGATCCAGTGCTCACAGTGTCTTTCAGCCATTCACCTTCGCACTGCAATCTTGACTATGGATTTGGAAATACCTACCGCCGGCTCCGGTCCAATCAGGGGAGTCGAAGACCCCTCTCTGGCCAGCGCATCTGTGGCTTCATTTCCAAATATTCCCCTATGCCCTGGCACCCAACCTATCTTGATTTGATTCTATCTTGCCAGGGCTTCTAGGTTATTTAGGCACTCCCTGACTATGGTGACCACATGTCCGTTTAGTGCCTTAATTGCTGCCTGACTGTCAGAGAAAATAGCAATCCGGGTCCCGTGTATTCCCCTTCTTGCTATCTCTTCCAGACAGGCATTTATAGCATATATTTCGGCCTGAAAGACAGAGGTATGCCAGAGATAAAAAACTAGCTTTATCCTCGGGTTTTTACAATACACCCCCGCTCCAGTGCCGAAGTTCATCTTGGAGCCATCTGTGTACCAGATCTGAGCTTCCGATGTTACTGACCCTGACCATTCCATCATAATTTGGTGGGCCTGGTCAGGTGCAAACGTCCGAGTAATGTGGTCTCTGCCCATTTCCAAGACGGGTTCTTTGACCATGCACTCGAAACTCATATGTCCCGAAACATCTTGGAGATTAGCCCAGTTCTAGTTACGCAATCTCCATGCCGCCAGCCTCGCCTCTCCCCTAAGGACAAGCTCAAGGGGAGGGAGGTTAAGCATTACTTCCATTGCTGCACCAGGTGTAGTTGACATCGCTCCCAGTGTGCACAGACAGGCCAATCTCTGGATAGAGCTCAGTTGAGCTCTTGTCTGTGCCTGGTTGGCCTATGTCCACCACACCAGAGCTTCATAGGTAATCATAGGTCTTATCACCCTCAGATACATCCAGTGCATCATTGATGACTTCAATCCCCATTTCTTACCCACCATTCTTCTCACTGTCATCAGGGCCCTTTTGGCCCTGTTAACTGTCCTCTCAAGATCTGGGTTCCAGGTGAGTTTCCTGTCCAGAGTAACTCCCAGGTACTTCACCTCCCCCACAAACTCAAGGTATTCACCAAACAAGCGAGGCATCCTGGTCGTCAGATCTTTTCTCTGTCTGGTTAAGTTAATAAGAGCAGTCTTTTTCGGATTTACCTTAAGGTTCACCTTATTACACCACTCTTCAATCAGTCGTAGAGGATTTCTGATTACCTCAAGGACTGTATCAGGGAATCTGCCCAGGATCAGAACAGTTCAATAAGGTTGTCAACCACTTGGCACCACAACAGAGGAGAGAGAACCCCCCCCCCTTGTGCACAGCCCAGACTTGTCTCCGCCCTTCTGACCTCCCTTGCCACCTCTACAGAAATGCTTCTGTTTGTTAACATGGAACTTATCCAGCCACAAGTGGTCGCATCCACTCCATGAGGTCTTGCACCATTTACCATCGTCTCCACTGAGGGGTTATTGAAAGCCCCTTCAATGTCAAGGAAGGCACCAATGGCACAACCTTTCTTAGCGATCATTTTCTCTATCCTACCAACCACTTGATGGAGAGCTCCTTCGCAGGATTTCCCCGGTTGATAAGCATACTGGTTCCAATGCAGTGGTTTTATGGCTAAAGCACCCCCCCCCTAATATGCCTATCAACCAGTTTTTCAAGTCCCTTAAGAACAAAGGACATGAGAGTAATAGGTCTGTATCCTTTCCCTTCCGATTGGTTACTGGTGGGCTTAGGTATAAAGACCACCTTACTAGATTTCCAGGCTGCCGGCATATGCCCTAGAGCAATGCTTAGCCTGTATAATTTAGTAAGTACCAGCACCAGCATAGCCATTCTCTGCTGCAGCAGCACAGGATAGATCCCATCTGGACCTGGAGATTTGTAGCGTTTAAATGTGCCTATAGCCCATCTTACCCTTTGTGGAGATACTATCCTCCTTGCCACTTTCCAGTCTTCTCTCTTACCACGTCTTGTGGAGGGTTTGGCAACTGGTTCAGTGTCTGCTCCCCCAAGTTTCCTCAGAGTACTGCAAGGGAAATGTGTTCTGATTAATTCTTCCACAGTTTCCCCTGCAGTTTTTGTTATATTTCCTAATGGGGCTCTTAGCATTCCCACCGGGTTAACTGGGTCCTTAGAGAACACTTTATGCAGTCGTGCCCCCTCCCGAGTTTTGTCAATCTCTTGACAAAACTCCTTCCAGGACTTCCTGTGTGCTTCTCTAATTGCCCTGTTTTATTCAGTTAGTGTTTTCCTATACTGGTCCCACTCCCTGTTCTTTTTTGCTCTATTAAAGAGTCTCCTGGTGGTCTTCCGAAGTTTGGCTAGCTTCTTATTCCACGATGACGGATCCCCTACTTTTCTCCCTCACTGAGAAGGCAGTTATCAGTAAAGGATTCTACTATAGCATCGCCAACCAATGTGGCAGAGTTTTCTAGCTCTCTCCTCCCACCATACTCCAATCCAGCCTCCTCAATCCGAACACCCAGGTCCCTCCTGTAGGAGTCCCAGTCTGTTCTTCTTGGATCCCTGGTTGGCCGAAGCATGGCTGGATTAAGGGAGATATCATAACTAATATGCCTGTGGTCAGAAGAAGATGGTTCATCCGACACATGCCAATTTAGTACATACCTAGCCATCTGGTTCGATGGCACCGTAATGTCCAGGACCTCCCGTCTGGCCCTAGTGACAAACGTCGGATCTTCCCCCTGATTTAAGACTAGTAAATTCTTAGAGCTAAGATAAGCTAAGAGTTCCTCACCTGGTACCTGTACTTCCCCACGAAGTGTGATGGGAGTTAGCATCCATCCCCACCAGCAGCTCCTCATCCACAGCCCCGCAGTGCTCGACCAGCCTCCTCAGCTCTTGTGTTGGTAGATCCCCTGCGTAGTCAAAGGGAAGATATGCCGTGGCCAGGTTCAGCCTCTTCATCCTCCCCTCCGCCCGCAGCTCCACCATCACTGCTATCAAGTCCCTGCAGCAGAAGTCCGTTAGTACAAATGCACTCGACCCCCTCCTGACCAGGATACACGTCCTGGGAACACCGGAGTTCTTATCATACAACAACTTACCTCCAGATGTCGCCAGCCCGCATATTCGTCCTCCAGAAATCCATGGCTCCTGGATGAGCACCAAGTCCACCTCTCCCCCCTCCAGCATCCTACACACGACAGCACTAGCTGCCCTGCTGTGCTGTAGGTTCACTTGGAGAAACTTGATCATCGTTCTGCTCACTTAGCAGTTGCCTGGGTTCGCAAAGCAGCCAGAGAGCACCTTGAACGTGGCTTGTCTCAGCCCCACATTCACCCTCAGGTTGTTAAAAAAAAAGCATACAAAACCAATAACAAATTACAATACAAAAAATACAACACAACACCAACTACAAAGATGAACTACAAGCACCAGGCATATACAAACTAAACTGCGACGAATGTTACAAAATCTACATTGGACAAACAGGTCGCAGATTTAAACAAAGAGTCGAAGAACACAAACATAACACCAACTCAATGTTTTACAATCACTTAAAAGAAACTGGACACAAATACACAGACATTTATCATAATTTAGAAATTATACACATTAACAAAAAAGGACCACATCTTAACACACTAGAACAATATGAAATTTACAGACACACAAAAACACAAAATACAAACATATTAAACGAACAAACACAATACAAATCATACATACTATTTGATACTATCGAAAACCTACCTTTAAAACCGTCACTGCTTGACCCAACATCTCCAAGCAGAAGACACTGATGAAGATCGGCATATAGCGATCGAAAATGTTCTGTCTCAGTAAGTTTTAACAAATTTACTAAATATAAAGTTCAGATAGTCGTAAACTATTGTTTAAGTGATTATTAATATGAGCTTCTTCCCTGTCATGCACTACGCTTAGAAACATTTCTATCACTTCATGATGAAATAGAGCTTTGCCATTGCTTTCTAATGCTCTGAACTATATTTCTGCTATACTATCTTTACTGCTTTTTTTATTCATAAAAATTACCCTTCACTAATAATGAAATGTTTTTATATATTGACTGCTATTTTTTAAGCCAAAGAACCATAGCTTTTGAGTGAAATCAGACAAAATATTGTACCGTATTAATTTTTTTAATAACATAATAGATATATTAACAGATGAGTCTTTATTTTAGACCTGTTAAATGTCGTCTAAAGAGATGCCTACTATTAGTAAAATAATATAAAAATTCCTTATCTAACTAAATTTCTTATAATTTTATATTTTCCTTTCTCCAATTTCTGTTTGTAATCTTTGAATTTTGTAGTCCATTACGTTCGGTGAATCTTATTAATCACTTAACACGTCCATTGTCAGATATTACCGGGTGGCCGATCACGCGATATCGCGTGGACGTTGCTATCAAAATTCTAAGTGAATTATTGTAGAGGCCACTGCAAAATGTTGCATAGTACTTATATTGGTCGCTAGGGAATGGATTGACCTTTTTGTAGTAGGAATGGCCACCAGCTATTTTGTTTTACTAATTTTACACTACTTAACTATGTGAATACGTAATTGTTTACTTGCTGACGCGTTTCAAAACGATCGTTTCTTTTACGAAGCTAACCCTCTACTAGCGGCTTTTGGCTCTTTACAAACGGTATGACAGGGTTGGATTTATGACATTGGGTGAGGTGTCGGCGTCTTGTATGATGTATTGGGAAAGACTATTGGCTTCAAAGTGTGTGTGGTCCTTAAATATATTTTCCCTGTCTGTTGCGTAGTGTTTGTAGATTTCATATTTTTCTAAGGCTGTTAGTTTTTTTTTACTCTGTTTTAATGTGTGTAGAATATTTAAATTAGTGTGTATGTCGGTATGTGTGTGTTGAGTGTTATTTAGGTGTTTTGCGTAGCTGGATTTAGGGTTTGTTTTGTTTGGGTAATGTGTTCATCGAAGCTTGTGTAGAATGACCTGCCAGTTTGACCGATGTAATAGCTGGGACAATCGTTGCAAGTTAATTTGTAAATACCTGAGAGTTTGTATATGTCAGTTTCTTTTTGAAAAGGTTGTATATGTTTTCTTAGCGTCTTTGTTGTTTTGTAGGATATTCGGTAGTGGAGTTTTATGGATGTGGAGGCTATTTTTTGTGTGTTTTTATTGTGGTAGGTGAGGGATATGTATTTGTTATTTTTCGTGTGGTTGTTTCTGTGGCTGTTTAATGGTGTTTATGTTTTATTTTTCTGAGAATGTTGTCTACGAGTGTGTGTTGGTAGCCGTTCTGTTAGGCGATGTATTTTATGGTATTAAGTTCTTCGTCGAATTTCTGTAGCATTGGTTTTTTATTAGGCGGTGTAACATATGATTAAATGCAGCATGTTTGTGTTGTGTGGGGTGATTAGATGTATTATGTATGACCATATCTGTAGTTGTTGGTTTTCTGTATATTTTGAAATTGTGTCTAGTGTTGTGTTTGGTGATAGTAAGATCTAGAAAGTTTATTCTATTGTTTTCTTCTAATTTGAGAGTAAATGTGAGGTTTTCGTGTATGGTATTATTGTAATTATGTAGTTGTTTGATTTGCTGTTTGTTGCCGTTGTATAATATTAAAATCTGCATTGATCTAATTGTCATCTACATATCTATGGTAGTAAATTATTTTATGTGTGTGGTTATTGTTCTGTAGAATATATTGTTCGATGTGGTGTAGGAATATTTCTGCTAGGATGCCTGAGATAGGGGAATCCATTGGGTGGCCATCTTTCTGTGTGTAGTATTTGTGTTGGTATGTGAAGTAGTTTTGTGATGTGATGAGTTTCACACCGCCTAATAAACATACCAATGCTACAGAAAGACTACGACAAAAAACTTAATACCATAAAATGCATCGCCCAACAAAACGGCTACCAAAACACTCATAGACAACATTCTTAGGAAAATTAAACATAAACAGCATCAAACAGCCACACAAACAAACCACACAAAAAAAAAACAAATACATATCCCTCACCTACCACAATAAAAACACAAACTAACCATTTTTGCACAAAAATCTTCAATTTCCTCTTGCTTTTTTTCCAATCGGAAACAGTTTTCCCACACCTAACTCTTTTGCAATTTTAGTAAGCGATTCACCTCCATCAATATGAAACAAAGCTTGGAGTTTTTGTTCCATTGTCATTGTCACTGACTTGCGTTTAGTCGCCATTTTCACTAGACGTAAATAAAAAATACAGATCAATATCGCACTAGAATTAAATGACGAATGAGCAGATATCTTGCGAGAAGTAGTAAAGGTGGCATCCATCCGACATCACAACTGACCTGACACTGTCTTATCCGTTTAGTCAGCGGTCTTTTATCTTTTGTTAATGGCAAGATGTCTCTGATGTTGCGTTGTAGTGTTGGGAGATCTAATGTGAATACATTTTTTCAAAGAAGTTTTTCCTACTTTAATAGGCAAAAGGAACAAATAATATGGTAAATTCATATTTTAATGAATAAATTATATTATTTGTCTATTAAAGTAGGAAAACCCCTTTGAAAAATAACAAATATAGACGTATAAAAATAAATATTTTTGTGGACGGCAGACTCATTGTGCACTGTAAAATACTATAACTAAACAATTTTGGGCCGTCCGGATTAGCTGGACGTCCGGATCATCAGAGACTGTACTGTAATTCCTTTACTTGGTGATCTCTACTACCTTTCCCGTTGCAATACAGTTTAAGGTTTTTGTGTCTAAAAGAATTATTACCATTTTTTCAACCATATATTCAACTTTCAATCTGATTGGTATTAATAATTAAAATCAGTTTGTCTATTAAATTCTATTCTAAGCCCTTTCATGATTATTATTAGAGCTGTGTATAGTTATGAATGTTTTTCAAGTGGATTTCCTGATTCTTTCTAGGTTTCTTGGTGGATGTAATGGTTATACTTAGCAAATAATATTAGCTGCTGAGGAGATAGACATCATCATCAGCAAAAAAAGGGCAAAAATAAATAGAAAATTGACGTAGATATTTAAGGCAGGAAGACACGTGCCTCTTGCAGCTGAGACACCGGATCTACTCTTGATCAAATAAAAACGTAATAAGCACACAAATTGGATTACAGT
Organism: Prosapia bicincta; assembly: GCA_036971475.1. Taxonomy (NCBI): domain Eukaryota; kingdom Metazoa; phylum Arthropoda; class Insecta; order Hemiptera; family Cercopidae; genus Prosapia; species Prosapia bicincta. Next base: position 7,182,048 of record JBAIZL010000004.1, on the reverse strand, counting down.
ATCTTTTTAAGGAAGAAGACATCTTGCTTAAAAACTTGTAGATGCTATATTTTATATAAATTCTTCAGTGCGAGGCCATTATGTATAATAATAAAATACCTAATAATCTGGATCAGCTGCAATTTTTTGCAAAGTTTGTAAACGACAATTGTGAAACTCAGAAATATCATAGTCTTACACCGCTACATTTAGCAGCAGGAAATGGTCAGTTGGATTTAGTGAAATCTTTATTAGGACAAGGTTTCGATATTAACTCTGAGATTAAGTATGAAGGTTTTACGCCACTGTACTTTGCAATTGCAAAAAATCGCTTAGAGATGGTGAAGTTTCTTATTGCCCATGGAGCAAATGTAAATCATAAGACCATTCTAGGGTTTACACCGTTGTGTTTTGCATCCCAGCAAGGCTATTTAGATATAGTCAACACCTTGATTGCAAATGGAGCAGATATTAGTACTAAAACATATAAACTTAATACACCTTTACACCTAGCAGCAGAGAATGGTCATCTAGATATAGTAAATGTTTTTATTAAAAAGGGATTAGATGTTAATGCATTAAATAATGATCGAGCAAGACCTTTGCATTGTGCAGTACAAAATGGTAACCTCCAGATAGTTAAAGCTCTGATTTCACACGGATCTAATATTAACACTTTATCTTCAGGTATAGGTAATCGTAAGGTTGATGGGAGTATTACACCTTTACATCTGGCAGCACAAGCTGGTAAGTTAGATATATTTATGGCTCTGCTTGAAGCGGGAGCAAATGTTAATGCAAAAACAGGTGACAATATTACACCTTTACATTTAGCATCTCACAATGGTTTTGTAGAGTTGGTAGACATTTTAATAAAAGCAAAATCCAATGTGAATGCTAAGGATTATGAGAATCTTACACCTCTGCATTTAGCGACAGAACGTAACCACTTTGGAGTAGTTAAGTCTCTTCTTCTCGTAAAGGGAATTGATGTTAATGCTAAAGGCCATGATAATTCCACAGCTTTACATTTAGGATCTCAGAATGGTCACTTAGAAGTAGTGAGGCTACTAGTAGAGAAAAAAGCCAACGTTAATGCTAAAAAATATGAAGGATTTACACCATTACATCTAGCCATTCAGAAAAGTCATTTTGAGGTGAGTGACTTTTTAATTAAAAATGGAGCAAACATTAACAACGTGGATGATCAGAATTGGACTCCTTTACATAATGCAGCATATAATGGTTTTTCTTTAAAAATAGTAAAGAGCTTAGTTGCAAAAGGAGCAAATATAAATGCAAAGATAAATGATGGTAGAGGAGTTCTACATTTTTCAGCAGAACATAATTACTTGGAAATATTGAATTTCTTGATCGAAAATGGAGCAGATGTTAATGCTTTGGATAACCGAAATTGGACTCCTCTACATTGTGCAGCGTATGATGGTAATTTAGAAGCTGCTGAATCTTTGGTTGTTAAAGGAGCAAACATTAATGCTAAAACAGTTAAAAGTACTGCACCTCTACACTTTGCAGTAGACCATAATCATTTAAAGGTGGTTGAATTGCTCTTACAAAAGGGGGCAGAAGTTAATGCTGTAGATCACACAAATTGGACTCCTTTACATTTTGCAGCAGAAAATGGTTATGATCAGATTGCCATTGTTCTGTTGAAACATGGTGCTGATGTAAATGTAAAAGAGAATAAAAGCAATGGTACAGCCCTACATTTTGCTGCTCAATATGGTCATCCTAAAGTGGTCAATACTCTTATTGTAAATGGAGCGGATGTTAATGCAAAAATGGATAAAAATGCTACACCATTACACTTAGGGATACAAATCGGTAATTTAGTTATAGTTAGGTCTCTGCTTATGAATGGAGCATACTTTGATGCTAAAGCTGAAGGAGGTAGATATGTTACACCATTACATTTCGCAGAAAGACGTGGAAACCGAGAAGTCATAAAACTACTTAAATTGGCTGAGAAGTTATTTAAAGCTGTAGGAGATAATAATCATTTAGAAATTGAGAGTTCCATTAGAGATGGAGTAATCATTGATTCGCAAAACATGAGTGGAAGAACGCCATTACATTATGCTGTTCACAATGGGCACTTGCAAACTGTAAATATTTTGTTAGCAAATGGAGCGGATGTTACTAAAGTTACTAAGAAAGGTAATACACCGTTACACACTGCTGCTTCCAAAGGTCATAAAGAAATTATTGAAGCTTTATTACAAAGTGTAAGCCAAAATAAATTGAGTAATTTTATTAATGCTAAAACATTAGTTAAAGGCACTACGTCGTTGCATATTGCTACTGAAAATAGCTGTTTTGAAGCTCTAAAATCTTTGTTGAAATATGGTGCAATTTATAACATCAAGAATAAGGAAGGTAAAACACCATGCGATCTTTCTCGAGACCAGAATATTACTGACCTATTGAGATTAGTAGAAGAACTGTTTGAGAATGTAAAAAATGGTAATGTTGAAATTATCAGTACGCTGAAAGCAATAACACCTGGTGAACGAGTAGCTGTAACAAATGCTCGTAATGATCAAGACAAGTCATTAGTCCAGGTTGCAATAATCAATAAACACTCAAACCTTGCAAGTAGCTTACTAGAAATATTAAAAAGTCCAGATAAGAGTTTACAGGATGTAGAAAATCAAGTAAAGAGTTTAAAGTTATAGCTCTCTTAAATGAAACTAATGAGTGACAAGATCTAGAAAATACACAAAAATGTTACAAAATTGGGAAATTTAGGAGGACTTTAATAATATGCTGAATAATATATTAAGGAATTGGAAAGAGCTGTCTATAAAAAAAACTTAGAAACGGAAACGGTTAAGAGTTCTTTTGTCTGCAGGTGCTAATGCTAACCTTAGAGTCGAACGGAATAGAGATATGTTACTTCATACTACTAGTATTGTAGAAATTATTAGAGAACTTTTGTTAGGCGGTGCTGAAGTTAATGCAAGAAACATGTATATTGAAACTCCACTACATTCTGCTATAACACTGAGGAAGAAATTAGAATTAGTCAAAGAACTTCTGAAACATGGTGCTGATACATACCCTTGCTTCAAATATTAAACACCCTAGATGTACTTTTAGCTAACACTGTTGGCATCATCATAAGGTTGTATTACTCAGTATGAGTATGTAATCTTCTGATGATGCTAACAGTGTTAGCGAAATGTACATCAAATGGGTTTAATATTTTTTAGCAAGGGTTATTGTTGTTTAATTGACTGATATTAACATAAGAAATCATGAACTTTTTTTTCAAATGAAAACAGATGAAATACAAAATATCCTTCAGCTATATGAATTTGTTGCAAATAACTTCAACATACATGTACTATATAATAATTAAGTATCTGTAAGACTAGCAAAAATGTATTATTTCATACATTGTCCTATATATAATACATTAGATAAGGTAAAACTTTTTTTTAATGAGATTTATTGTATAAGTAACGTAAGATACAACTTTATGCTAAATTAGATATGAAAGATCAAGATGTAAACAAGAAAAAAAATATTATGACTATGATTCTACTTGTAATATAACTGAATGTCTATCTAATGATAACTTGTTAACGTTTATAGTAGCGTTTGATGATTCCAATAAACATACTTTTTATTCTTCAAGTTCTTTCAATCTCACAGAACCTGATCCAAGACTTTATGAAACTTCTATAAGTAATGCTACAAACCTGCAAGATTTGAATACAATTTTTGTCAGTACTAGAGATGTTTATGTAGCACAATTAGTTGTATGTATGGTTCCAGAGAGGTGATACATGAGAGATTGGTATAATGCCTAAAATACTCAATTTAGTACTTTTTATGTAAGTTGATCATCATTTCTGTTTGTTATTTTCAATGTCATGTTTGTTATTTCTGTTTGTCATTTACGTTTGCCATTTATTATATTTTACTTTTTGCCATATTAACCCATTAACGCCATATAATTAGGACACTTGCACTTTATTATTTAAAATTTGTCTCATAATATATTTTTGTATTTTAGTAATTATTTATGGGAGAAAATGCTACATTTAATAGCATAATAGGTATGTTTTCATTGAATGTCCCTTTTTAAGCATCTTAGAACAGTTAAATTTGGAGGTATTTTTAAGCTCGACACTCTGTGTAATTTTCATATTTTTTGTAATATACATTTTATTTTAACCCTCTGCCGGTCGCGTCTTACACTTTTACATTACTGGTCGCGTGGAGCATGGAGTGCTGCCCATCATTTTTCGCTTATTTCAAGTGGGCATTTGGTAGTAAGTGATTGAATTTTACAACTTTTTTAAAAGAAACCGGTTTTCATATACAAGAAGAACAACTACTTACAATAACTTATTTTATTTTGTTAAAAAAAGATACAAACTTTTACATTTCTTCAGTTTCTCTTTCTTGATATGAACAGTCATCACTCTTGATTATTTTATTACAATGGTTTTTACAAATAAATCTGTTGCATTCTGAATAACGCACTGTGGTTTTTGTATTTCATTTTCTTGAGCAGCAAACACATCTTCCAGATCCAGTAGCGACAGGAATATTTGGTACCATGTCTCTGTATGGACTAAGCACTATTTCTTTGGGGAGTTTTTCAATTTGTACTCTTTCTTTCAGGTGATCTTCCATGAGTGCATGAGAAAGGTCTTACGCAAATTCTTTTCTTTTGTCATTACTTTCCGGGCTGTTAAATTGGTAAATACAAAAGAATTTATTCCCGCGATATTCAAGTGTCTAAAAAACCAGCCATGTAGTTTCTTGGGGAATCTGTCGTAGTTCTGTCAAGTGGATACTGTTTGAACTTGAATTTAGACTGTGGTAAGTATCTCAAAACAAAAGTATAAGATTTGGTTTTAGGGTCCCGAGTCATTTTAAACATGTTTGTTTAGTTCAAGATCCAAAATCCTCATGGTATTTTTCGACAATCTATTTACAAGCAAAGATTTGCTTGCTTATTTGAGAGATGTTGGTTTTAGAGGTAGTGGTATTCTGAGGCAGAACTGTGTATATGCAGTTTCAAGGATCCAAGTATTTGTTCAGAGCCAAGGAGCACTTTTGACTAAAAAAGGTGAATTTTTTTTGTAAAGTGGAGTGATGTGTGTTCCAGTTAAAACAAATTTTGACACTGTTTAATCCCTGTGTCATGCATCATGGTGGAGCAGGACGTCAAGGCAAAAGCTATCTATTACCCAAATGTCATAAAATCCTAGAACAAATACGCAAGTGGAGTTGACCATCATGATTCGCTAGTATAATATTTCTATTCGTGGTAACAAGTGGTACTGGTGTTTATTTATACAAATGGATACGACGGAAGAAATAATTTTATATTGAAATTATATATATATATATATATATATATATATATATATAAGCAAGGGATGGCAGTATCCATTGTTTTTCCATATATAATATTATGGTAGTGGTACTGGTGTTTATTTATACAAATGTTTACATAGCCATTGTAAATGCCTGGATTGTATACAAGAAGGGGCTCTTGCTTTACCGTGGATCTTCTTGAATTTAGAAGGAATTTTACTCATTGCATATTTGTAAAGAAATTCTTTAAAGCAAGGGATGGCAGTATCCATTGTTTTTCCATATATAATATTATGGTAGTGGTACTGGTGTTTATTTATACAAATGTTTACATAGCCATTGTAAATGCCTGGATTGTATACAAGAAGGGGCTCTTGCTTTACCGTGGATCTTCTTGAATTTAGAGGGAATTTTACTCATTGCATATTTGTAAAGAAATTCTTTAAAGCAAGGGATGGCAACCAATACATTCTCTTCCAACATCCATCACAGAAGTTGGATACGATGGAAGAAATTGTTTTGTATTGAAACAATATATATAATATTATGGTAATTTATTCACTTTTACTACTTACCATAATTATTTATTTATAATAAATGCAACAAAATATATTTTTGAGAACTTCTAAGTAGGTAATATAATATAACATGCTGTTAGGTGACAAACTCTATAATTTAATGTACTTCATCTCAGTAATTCGTTATCAACTTGTTTCCCTACAATGTTATACATACAGTTACAAAAAAACAGTTAAAATAACACTTCTTGTCTTATACTTAAACGTGATCCAATCTCATTAACAATAACACTACAATCATCCAGAAGCTTACATGTAAGGTGCCAAAATCTGAAGGTAATTTATTTAATTTTGACTATTTTATTTACCATAACTATTTATTTTTAATAAATAATAAAAAAACTTAGAGCTTTCAACTAGGTAACAAATTAACATACTGTTACGTGACAAACTCTAATTTAATTTCCCCTTTTAAAAATGTCTACAAAACAATTGAAAATAATTACCTAATTGAACTCAATTCTTAATTAGCATAATAATAATTAATAACTTAATAGTAAATGATACAATTCAGTTATTTTACTCTGAGTTGTTTGAGAGGTTACTGTAATCTGGATGATACACGGCAATTTAATGAGTCAACCTAATTGATAAAACCTAATTATAGTCTGAATATTTAAATTATGAACAACTGTTTTGAGGTTTGGGTGAAATGTTAAATAATTATTACAGTAACAATAATGTATTTAATTTATATCTGTGGATCACGGAACGCCCGTAGTTATCCTTGGACTTCCTTACGGTTGGGATAATGGTGTTCTTGAACTCGCCTTCTCGCTGGCTGCACCTCGAAGATTGGTTGACCGTTCCTTGACTCACTTCTCTTCACTACTTTCTTTAGACTTAATGACTCTTAATAACTTTGCTTTGTTATTCTACAAATTCTCCTTTCCTTAATAAATTTAGGCTCTTTGTTATTTGCTCGTCCTACCACTGTCGTTCTCTTCAACCCAGTTTCTGTACTCACACATCCTACCACCATTGATTTTCGGAATCAAGTCCCATTACACGCGTTTCTCTCTCACTAGTGTCCTTTATGGTGGGGGTGTGGGTATACTTTGTGAGCGTTAGGAGTTGTGATGTTGAAAAGTGTGTGTGAGTTATAATGTAATTGGGTTTTGAATAAGGTGTAGGGTTAGTTTAAAATGTTTGTATATTTCATATTGCTCAGTTGTGCTCCATTGGTTATTTCTGTGTTGCTTATGAAGAATTTGTAGGTTGGATGCTATGTCCATGTAGTCATGTTTTGTGGACAGGAGATGTTTGGCGAAGTTTGATTGGTAATTATTGTTTGCTAGTGCCTTTGTTTTTGGTAGCGTGTGAAAAAAAGACCTCCCTGTCTGGCAGTGGCGGTTTGTCCAAAAGGGCTCTAAATAGCCCTCCCAATTACAAAAATTAATTTTTAATTATTCATTTGTTTTGAATTAGGTTAAGAAGAGCTTAGATTTATTTAAGCAATGTTAAAACCATAAAATATTTAGCAGTTGACACACGAAATTAGCCGCAAGCTCCGCGCGGGGCTAACAGCAGAGAGCCTCAGACTAGTGCATTGAGTGTGCATGGAATAAGCTGAAACAGCCAAAACCGTGCGGTGACGTCACTCAACTCGTGTGTTACGGGTGGCCTGGGATGGAGTCCCGTCATCATGCTCATGCGCTGAGAAATGACTAATCAGTGCTGCTACTACAATTCCGGCTGATTTAGGAAGCGGCATTGTAGGCTTATTTGTAATGTTCTCACAAATAAATGTTGGTGCGTTTGACTCGAAGTAAACAAATCAGATTGTATAAGTGTATTCATTTCTTTGCAGAAGTTCTGGTGTTGGAGTTCGGAGTGCTCGTTAAGCAGATTAATTGAATGTAATTTAGTATTGTAAGTGGGTTAAAAAGATTTTCATAGTTTATTAACAATTCATTTCGAATTTAGAACACGTGTTAGTACATTAAATAATAGTTTACAAAATAGTCTACAGCTTCAATTTTTCTTCATTTTCAAAACATATGTTAATTACAAATACATTAAAAAGAATAAAAACATTTACCAGATCAACAATGAAAGAAGACAGGCTTAGTGCACTTGTCATGTGTTTAATAGAAAAACATTACTGTACACACCAAATTTTAATGAACGTGTTATACAAAAGGACAGGAGGATGGACTTATAGCAGTATAACTGAAGGTAGGCCATAAACCTTTTAAAACCCTATAAATTGTTTTTTTTATAATGCAATTCATTTTATATTTAATAATAATAATATGCGTTTATGAAACTACTCTTTTAAACTCATTTTAAAGAATAATATTTATGTACTAGATAAGTATTGTTTCCATTTATAGATCCTTTGATGGGCATACACAGTGGCGTATTATACTCTTAAAAGTAAAACATGATTCACACTACTCGTTGAGTACTCGACGCTTTAGCAATCAATAGGCGATCACTTAACTACCCAACCTAGCAACATTTCGTAAATCACACTGTAATACGTCTATTATTTATAGCAATGTTAATATATTAATCAATAAGTATAACTTAATAAAAGTTGTAGGTGCTTTGAATGTAAAACGAGTTGAATGGGTATCAAATTTCAAAATTTTCTCCGCACCTTGTAAATCTGGGGAGACCCCTCGTCATGAGCACCACGCCACTGCTGTCTGGCCTATGTATAAAATTTAGCACGAACTGTAAGTTAGTTTGTAAACTCCAGCGGGAGTTTGTAACATTTTCCCTATTGTCATTTGTTTATCTCTCATAACTGAAATATATTGTAATTTATTTAATTCATTTGACTAAACATTTTATAACATTTTCTAAATTTTTATATCTTTATATCTCATTACAAAATTTTTTAAAATTAATTAGACAATAAAGATTTTATAATTTTTTGGTTAAACCAAATATGTTTGTGAAATTGGTATTGTTTTGAAAATTGAAATTTTATTCAAAATTCTACTTTTTAAAAAAGTATTCAAGTGTTTCTGGTTTTGTCTTCAAGGTATTGTCTCTAGGGAATCATCATCTCTGCCATTCTGTCTGTTCCGGTAAATCTAGGCTGGACTTGTCTGCCCTGCTTTAGAAACGTTATTATTTCTTTGCTGGTGCGATCTTAAGTTTTCTTCTTATAACATCTTACAGCATTTTGAAAATACTTTTACTCTCTGATTTAAAACTTGTTACTGAATTATATGTTTAAAATTTATACTGTTGAAAATAATAGAGTTGAAATTTAATAGTTCTGTTCTGTTTTATAAACTATCTGTACTTCAAAAAATTCAACAAATTGATAGGTTACATGGCAGGACTGAAGATTTGAGCCCCAGCCTGCCAGGGTCTCTTAAACATTTGAAAAACTTCATCCAGGACGCCCTTTATGCGCTTAAGATCTTCTCTCTCTCTCGCCACTGTTCTCAGACTAATTTTGTTTGCAAATTATTTCCACTCCTGCCTTTTTCTTCTTGGACTCTGTTACATATAATCAGTAAGTCATATCTGTCGACATCCTCTGTTGTTTATTATAAAAGTTATTGAAAATTATTATGTAATATTATTTAATTGACTTTGCAGAATTTAGAAATTTGGCTTTACCTTACATGTTATCTACAGTTATAATAGTTTGTTTACATTTATTAATTTATACTTGTTATACTTGGTTTTGACCATTTTGGAGTGAAAAATTTTTAAATGCTTCTGGTTTCGAATTTTATGCTCTTCAAACGGCATTTCTGCCCCTTTAGTTCTCATTTTTGAGCTTATTCTGATACTAGTGGCTTCTTGTAGCTACCACATGGGATTTCCATTATCATGTAGTATACCAATATTGTTCTACTTTCAGTATCATTGCACTGTGGGAAAGTTTTAGTTTGTCTTAAGGTTAATTTTGCTTTTTAAGTTAATTAATTTATCCGTTTTTTATTTTATTTATTATATTGTTTGTGTTTATAAATTTGTAGTTGTAGTTGTTCATAAATTTTAATTTTCAGGCCTTTTTGTACTTTTTTTATTAGATGTATGTTTTCTAATGTGGGAATTGTGTGGTTATTTTGTATGGCATGTGTGGCTACGTTTGTATTGTAAGAGTTTGGTTTGATGTATGCTTTAATGTGCTCTTCTATTTGACTTTTAATACACACGCACACACACACTTAGCAATGGCAGGAGGTAAAATTTATTTTTGTAAAATTATAGATATGGCTTCTGTACAATTAAATAACAAATTTTCAAGGAAACGTTTATGTAAAAGATCATTAGCATTAATGGTTTAAGTAAACTTTGCTAATCTAATATTGGTGTAACTATATTTCAGAGAGAGATTATGGATGTACCTAAACAACAAACCAGTTTTTCTCAAGAAGATAAACAATTTCTATCACGTTCCTACACATCAAAAGAGGAGTTTATTAGAGAATATAAAAAGCTATACTGCGTAAAAGCAAAGGCTGAAAAACTTTATCTCTTAGTTTTAACTGAACTTGACGAGGCAATATCAGATGGGAATGTCGAAGGCTTGATAAAATTCAGCAACTTCATTGATTACATAAGTGATGCAGTAGATGAAGTAACTTTGAGAGACTATTATGATAATGCTAACAACCCTGTTAATAGCACTAACTTAGTTATCTTAGCCTGTAAACATAATAAGGTAAAGATTTTAGAATACCTATTTAGCAGTAGTAGTAAAATTCTCAGTAATTTATCTGTTGGCATCAGAAAAACTGCTATCTTACCAACTGATGAGGATGAAACATGTTGTAATGCGTTTTATTATGTTATACGTTCAGGTAATGTTGAACTTCTTGATATACTCATTAATAAATGGCCAGGTAATTATTTTGGTGTACATTTCAAGGAATTAGATGAAATTGTTTCCCAAGCCTATGAGGAGTTGAAACTAAAGAACGTATCATTGTCGGAAGAGATGGAAATTTTTGTTGAAAATAAGTTGATAAGTCTGCGTTTCTTCTCTACTGCTTCTGGAAAGAAGCAGAATGTGATAAGTCATCTTAATAACATCAGAGAGCGGATTGAGTTAGTACTTCAAAATATTAGCTTGTTAAAGGCAGAGTACTCAAATGCAGAAATAATAGATGAAAAGTTTTTATTCATAGCAAAATTTATTGCCCAAAATATTCATATATTGAAACGACAGTTGAAATCGAGCTATGAAAGACTGCCTTGGGAAGAAATTGAATTTTGTTTGATCAGTTTTGTTTCTTCTCACATAAAACGACAAGAAATTAATTTATTTTATAATGCTACATTGAATAATAGTAAAATACTAAAGCACTTGAAGAATTTTGGAAAGAAACTTAAAGAAGAAAAGGATATTATAGAAGGTGTGGCTGTTGGTAAATTTGCTGATCTTCCAAAGTTGAAACGTGAGAGAGTTGTTGCAAAGATTATTAGCAATTATCCTGAGTTTGGAGAGTTGTATAGTGATTATCAACAAATTAGGGATATTTATTCTTTGGGAAAAATAAGTGATTATATAAAGCTGGCGTTATCTGCTAATCCTAAACAAAAAGAAGGACAGTTAATTATTACAAGAGTTTTACAAGTAATTGGTGAATATTTAAAAAACACTCTAGAATCTCCCAAGTTATCTAGCACTACAAGCGACCTTCTTCTACTATCCTTACCCAGGAACACAAGGGAAGTCGTTATAGGTTTACGCAATTCACTATCTCATGCTCACTCGCTCTCTAAGAGAACTGAAATTGAAGAAAATACAGATGTTAATTTTTTTATTGGTGTTCAAAATGATACTAAAAAAATCGATAATGTAATTACTGATATTTTTTATAAAAATAAAATTAAAATAATCAAAATACTGCTAAAAAAAATTACCAATAGTGAAAGCTTAGACGAGATTAAAGAAGTTGATAGAATATTTAGTACCTTTGAATTAGATGAAACGATTACAGAGACCTTTAAAGTGATGGAACATGATAAGCTTGAAAAACTCGTTAAAGAGTTAAGCAGCATTATAACTGACAAGACGAATTACGAAAAGAAATTGTTTGATAAAATTGATAGCATTATTAATTTTACAAAAATTAATTTAAAGAATATCAGAACAGATTATGTCACAGTGACTATGTTTTTAAAGAGCTTATCTGATAGATTAAATGACGAATACATAGACGATAATTATATTAGAGTAATGAAAATCTGTGCAAATAAAACTTTACAGAATATTCCGTCCCAATTAGAGTCTCACAATCTTAAAGAAATTGTCGAACTATCAGTCAAAATTTCTCATAGTGCTAGGTCAAGAACACGAGATGACAAACTTGATAAAGTAAATAGATTAACTTGTGAAATTGTTTACATTGCTGAATTTGAAACAGGTGACCTTAGATGGATTGAGGAGTTAAGAGACAAGTTGAATGAGAAAGGTCTGTTTATTCCTATATATGAACAAAAGAAGGTCTACAATATAACAGAAGAAAAATACAATAACCTACTTGAACTGAAGTCATCTGAACTGAAAAGTATTTTGAGGAAGAATGCATTAAGTGGCAAGTCAACTGAAAAGCTCCCTTCCTACAAGAGAGATAAAAAGTTGCAAGCAGTAGTAGAAATGCTTGTTTTGGATATAATGTCAATTTTAGGTAGATCAGAAGATCATCTAGAAAACAATCTACTTTTTTTAGATGATAACACTCCTCTATTAAATGGAAAATGTTTGCGTAATCACTTAGCCCACGATAATACTTTGGTTGATTTATTTTTATCTAATCCCTCAATAGCAGTTATCTTGAATGCTAAAAAACTTAGTTCAGATATTGTAATGAAAAGTAAGAAGAAAATTGGCAAATCAGTAAGAGATGACCCTTCCAAGCTGAAAGATAAATATGATAAAAATATTATCACTATTACTAATCAGAAAAGAATGTTTGCTGCGTTGGAAGAAGGAAATCTTGAAGACTTGAAAAGTTATCTCAGAAAAGGAGCAGATATCAATGCTAGAAGTATTAACTCATTAACCACATTACATTTTGCTGCACGTGGACCTAGTCTCGAGGTTATAAAATTTGTCATTGATCAAAAAATAGCTGTCAATAATAAAGATGTAAATGGCCAAAGTCCACTTCATATTGCTGCTGCGCATGGAAGGGAAAATAATGTGGAGTTTTTGATGAGAGAAACAGTTGTATATGTTGATGATCGAGATAATAGTGGCAAAACATCACTACATATTGCAGCTAAAAATGGCCACAAAAATACTGTTGAGATTTTACTAAAAAATAATGCTAATACTAATGCCAAAGATATAGCTGGATTTTCACCTTTGCACTATGCAATAAAAAACAATCATATTGATGTTGCTAAGATTATGCTGGAAAAGGAAGCGAATGTTGACATCAACGAAACTAGGGGTGGGTTTACTTCACTACATTTAGCTGCAGAAAGTGGTTACCTAGAGCTAGTGAATTTTTTACTAAGAAATAAAGCAAATGTTAATGCAAAAAACGATAAGGGGGGAATACCATTACATATAGCAGCATTAAATGGCCACCTAGAAGTAGTGAATGCTTTAATTCTGAAAGGAGCTGATGTTAACTCCAGAGTTATAGGTGGTAATGCACCATTACACTGTGCAGTAGAAAATGGTCATGAAAAGATAGCTAATATTTTATTGAAGCACGGAGCTAATGTTAATGTAGTTGACAAAACCTATAATAACACACCTTTGCACTATGCAGCAAAAGATGGACACGAGAAAATTGTTAAGGCTTTATTGACAAATAAGGCAAATGCTAGTATGGCCACTGTTGAAGGTATTACCCCACTACATTTTGCAGCGCAGCAAGGCCACTTGAAGATAGTAGCTGTTCTTCTCGAGCATGGGGTTAACATTCGTGCTAAAGATGTAAATAATGCTACACCATTACAGTATGCAGTAAAGAGTGGTCATAAAGCAGTTGCTGAGCTTTTAATTAAGAATGGAGCAGAAATCAATGATAAAACCAATAATGATCTAACATTATTACATGTAGCCGCTCTGGAAGGTCACAAAAATATTATTAAACTCCTAATTAAAAATAAAGCTGAAGTAAGAGCTCAAGACATTAAGGGTAATACACCATTACATGCAGCTGCAATGAATGGTAGCAAAGATATTATTGATCTTCTATTAATTAATAAAACTGAAGTTAATGCTAGAACTAATGATGGCATGACACCATTGCATGTAGCTGTTCTAAGTGGACATGAAGAAGCTTCTGCTTTTCTAATCAAAAGTAAAGCCGAAGTCAATACTAGCGCTAATTATGGTTTTACACCTTTACATGCAGCTATTTTAAAGGGTCACAAAGATATTGTGACCCTTTTAATACAAAATGGGGCCAATGTTAATGTGGAAGATATTATAGGTAGTTGTAATGTTCCTTCACCATTACAAGCAGCTGTGGAAGCAGGTCATAAGGAAATCGTTGAGATTTTATTAGCAAATAGGGCCAACGTTAATGTTAAAAGTAATTGCCCAACACCGTTGGTTTCTGCTGTTAAGCAAAACCACAAGGAGATAGTTGAACTTCTCATAGAGAATGGTGCTAATGTTAATGTAGAAAATGGTAAACCTTTATCACTAGCAGTGCTTGCTGGTTATAGGCATATTGTAGAAATTTTACTAAAAAACAAGGCCCGTATTATTATGAAAGGTCCTGAAAATGTTTCATTATTACATTTGGCTGCTAGAAGAGGCCACAAGGAGATTGTAAATACTCTGATAGCAAGGGGAGTCAATGTTAATGCTATGACTATTGATTGGACAACACCACTTTATTTTGCAGCAGAAGGAGGCCATGAAGAAGTTGTTGAAATTTTGATAGCAAACAGGGCTGACGTTAATGTTGCAAATATTGGAGGCACTCCTCTACATATAGCTGCAGCAAATGGCCATGTTAATGTTGTTGAAGTCCTAATAACTAATGGTGCTAAAGTTCATGTTAAGGACTATAAGAACAGCACACCTTTAGAATTAGCAGTTGCACATGGTAATTTGCAAGTGGTGAGAATGTTACTGCAGTATAAAAAAGTAGATTTGAATTCTAAAGGCAATTATGGTTTTACGATACTGCACATTGCTTCACAAGAACCTAACATAGAAATGGTAAAATATCTAGTAGATGAGGGGTCTAATATTAATGCTAAAAATGACTCTGGCTCAAAGCCTATACATATTGCAGCCAGAGAAGGTTACAAAGACACTGTAATGTATTTCCTTAGTAAGGGGTTAAGTGTTAATGAGCCCAGTACAGCTAACCAGACACTACTGCACTATGCTGCCATGAAATGTCGTTTAGAAGTTGCAAAATACTTGATATCACATGGTGCTGACATTAATGCTAAAGATGCTAATGGCTTAACCCCTCTGCATATTGCTGCTATGTTTGATTATAAAGATGTTATGGAAGTTTTACTATATAACGGTGCAGTTTATAATGCTGTTAACAAGTTTTATAAAACACCTTTAGAAATGACTGACAACAAAGATGTTATAGATTTATTATCATCAACTGAAAAGTTATTTGAGTCAGTAAAACGTAATAATTTGTCAAAGGTTGAGACTAGCATTAGAGCAGGAGCATTTATTGATGCAAGAAGTGCTGAAAGTGGAACGCCATTACATTACGCTGCATGGAAAGGCTATGACGGAATTGTCAAGATTTTATTACAGAATAAAGCCAATCCTAATACGGTTGATAGCAAGAGATTTACTCCTATACATTATGCTGCTAAGTTCTCACAATTAAAAATTGTAAAAGCTTTACTGTCGCATGGTGCAGTATATAATGCTGTTTCTGAGAGCGGTAAAACACCATCAGACTTCACTGTAGATAGAGATATAACTAGTTTATTTAAATTGATTAGTGAATCATTTAAAAAAGTTAAAGAAGATAATGCTCAAGTTATTAATGACCTAAGTAAGATAAAGGATATTGATACAGTTAAAGCAGTGATGAGTGCTTGTAATAGAGAGAACAAGACGATAGTAGTTGCTGCAGTTCTTGGTAACTTTTCAAAAGTCGAGCAGTTGAAGGAGATATTGCAAAGCGATATATCTGCTCAGATTTATACAGCTTTAGTGCTCTTGAACCAAGGCAATTACCAAAGAGCCTTAAGTATTTTCAGAAGTGCATTTGAAAGAAGAAAAGAAATTCTAGGACCAGATAATCCTGGTACTTTAGATATTCAGACACATATAGCCATAGCGCTATACAAACAAGGAAGTTACCAAGAAGCTTTAAATATGCATGAAGAGATTTTTCAGAAACAAAAAGAAATGCTGGGTTTAAATAATAAGGATACTTTAAGGACAAGAAGTGCAATCGCTTTAGTGCTGCATAGACAGGGGAAAGATGAAAAAGCTTTTAACATTTATCAAGAAATCTTTCAGAGACAAACTGAATTACTAGGTTCAAAACATCCAGACACCTTAAAT
Organism: Prosapia bicincta; assembly: GCA_036971475.1. Classification (NCBI taxonomy): domain Eukaryota; kingdom Metazoa; phylum Arthropoda; class Insecta; order Hemiptera; family Cercopidae; genus Prosapia; species Prosapia bicincta. The sequence continues at coordinate 7,165,686 of JBAIZL010000004.1, read as the reverse complement.
ACTCAGTTTCACATGGCATTAGTATTAGATAAACAGGGAAAATATGAAGAAGCATTGAATATCAATAGAGCAGTTTATGAAAACTGGAAGGAAACACTAGGTACAGATAATGTAGCGACTGTGAGGGCCAAAAATAATATAGCAGTGGTACTAGCTAGCTTAGGTAAATATGAAGAGTCCTTGAAAATATATAAAGAAGTTCTTGAAACGAAGAAAATAATTTTAGGTATTAATCATGCTGATACCTTGAGAACATTGCATAGCATTGCTACAGTATTCTCCTCACAAAATAAATATCATGAAGCCATGAAAGCTTTTGAAGAGGTTTTAAATATCCAGAAAAAAGCTTTACAACAAAATCACCCAGAAACTTTGAATACTCAATACAACATAGCAAATGTTCTTTTTGCTCAAGGGAAATTTATCAGCGCACTTACAGCCTACAGAGAAATTTCTGATCAAATGAAAGCTGTTTTTGGACCAAGTCATCCAAGTGTTTTAAATATTATAAAAAAGATAGAGGTGATTAATTTTAGATTTAAGCTTGAGGGTAGTGAAGAGGTTCTCCAGCATCTGCAAAATGATATCAACATTGCTGCTAGTAAAGGTGATTTACAGACTGTTCTGCGTCTGTTAAAAGATGGAGCTGAAGTGAACGATAAAGATGTTGATGGAAGAACACCGATGCATTACGCTGTTAGCAATGGACACATAGATATGGTCAACATTTTGCTAACAAATGGAGCTAATGTTAATCAAGTTACTAATAAAGGTAATACACCATTACACACTGCTACTTCTAAATGTTACAAAGAAATTGTTGAGGTTCTGTTGAAACATATCAGTCGTGATAAATTAAATGACTTTGTTAATGCTAAAACTACTTCTAGTGGCACTGCATCACTTCATGTTGCAGCTAAAGGTGGCTGTTTGGAAGTTGTAAAGTCTTTATTAAAACATGGTGCAACTTATAACATTAGGAACAAAGAAGGCAAAACACCTTTTAATCTTTCCAAAGACCAAAAAATTTCTAGCCTTCTGAAGTTAGTTGAAGAATTGTTTGAAGATACGAAAAAAGGTAATGTTGAAGTTATCAACAAGTTAAGGATATTAAAGCCAGATGAATTTTCAGCTGTAACAAGGACCCGTAATAATCAAGAGAAGACATTATTGCAAGTTGCTATAGCTAATGGACATAAAAATGTTGTGAGTAAACTGTTAGAAATGCTAAAAAACCCAGATCGAAATTTTTAGGACGTCAGTATAGAAAGTGTAGTTAAAAGTTTGAAACTGAAAAAACTATTGAAACATTTATATATAACCAATGTTAGTATATAAGTTATTTTATATAAGTTGTTAGTATATAAATTATTATTAGTTAATTTTATATTTTACTTGAATCAGGTACAATGTCAGTTTCATCAGGCCATAGAGTCAAATTAAGGGAAAGTAGATAATAGAGAAAAATACAAGTTTCTGATACACAGACTAATATGTACTCTGCATCACAGATAGAAGTTTTCCATTTGATTCTATTAGACATATTTATTGCATTGAAGGAGTGCATTAAATTTTAGACATATTTATTGCATTGAAGGAGTGCATTAAATTGTAAGACATTTCATATTTTTAATATTCAATTCCTGTTATAGATATAACGATAATGGTAGGTATAAATTATGAGACTTAATATTTTTTATATTCAATTCCTGTTTTAGATATAATGATAATGATAGGAATAATTTGTGAGACTTAATATTTTTTATATTCAATTCCTGTTTTAGATATACTGTAAACGGTAGGAATAAATTGTGAGACTTAATATTTTTTATATTCAATTCCTGTTTTAGATATAACGATAATGTTAGGTATAAATTATGAGACTTAATATTTTTTATATTCAATCCCTGTTTTAGATATATCATTAATGGTAGGAATAAATTGTGAGAGTTGATATTTGTAATATTCAATTCCTGTTTTAGATATAACGATAATGGTAGGAATAAAGTGTGAGACTTAATATTTTTTATTTTCATTCCTGTTATAGATATAACGATAATGTTAGGTATAAATTATGAGACTTAATATTTTTTATATTCAATTCCTGTTTTAGATATACTGTAAACGGTAGGAATAAATTGTGAGACTTAATATTTTTTATTTTTATTCCTGTTATAGATATAACGATAATGTTAGGTATAAATTATGAGACTTAATATTTTTTATATTCAATTCCTGTTTTAGATATAATGATAATGATAGGAATAAATTGCGAGACTTAATATTTTTTATATTCAATTCCTGTTTTAGATATAAAGATAATGGTAGGAATAAATTATGAGACTTAATATTTTTTATATTCAATTCCTGTTTTAGATATAACGATAATGGTAGGAATAAATTATGAGACTTAATATATTTTATATTCAATTCCTGTTTTAGATATTATGATAATGATAGGAATAAATTGCGAGACTTAATATTTTTTATATTCAATTCCTGTTTTAGATATATCTATAATGTTAGGTATAAATTATGAGACTTAATATTTTTTATATTCAATTCCTGTTTTAGATATAATGATAATGATAGGAATAAATTGCAAGACTTAATATTTTTTATATTCAATTCCTGTTTTAGATATAAAGATAATGGTAGGAATAAATTATGAGACTTAATATTTTTTATATTCAATTCCTGTTTTAGATATAACGATAATGGTAGGAATAAATTATGAGACTTAATATTTTTTATATTCAATTCCTGTTTTAGATATTATGATAATGATAGGAATAAATTGCGAGACTTAATATTTTTTATATTCAATTCCTGTTTTAGATATAAAGATAATGGTAGGAATAAATTATGAGACTTAATATGTTTTATATTCAATTCCTGTTTTAGATATAACGATAATGGTAGGAATAAATTATGAGACTTAATATTTTTTATATTCAATTCCTGTTTTAGATATAATGATAATGATAGGAATAAATTGCGAGACTTAATATTTTTTATATTCAATTCCTGTTTTAGATATAACGATAATGGTAGGAATAAATTGCGAGACTTAATATTTTTTAGCTTCAATTCCTGTTTTAGATATAACGATAATGGTAGGAATAAATTGCGAGACTTAATATTTTTTATATTCAATTCCTGTTTTAGATATAACGATAATGTTAGGTATAAATTATGAGACTTAATATTTTTTATATTCAATTCCTGTTTTAGATATACTGTAAACGGTAGGAATAAATTATGAGACTTACTATTTTTTATATTCAATTCCTGTTATAGATATAACGATAATGGTAGGAATAAATTATGAGACTTAATATTTTTTATATTCAATTCCTGTTATAGATATAACGATAATGGTAGGAATAAATTATGAGACTTAATATTTTTTATTTTCATTCCTGTTTTAGATATAACGATAATGATAGGTATAAATTATGAGACCTAATATTTTTTATATTCAATTCCTGTTTTAGATATAATGATAATGGTAGGAATAAAATGTGAGACTTAATATTTTTTATTTTCATTCCTGTTTTAGATATAACGATAATGATAGGTATAAATTATGAGACCTAATATTTTTTATATTCAATTCCTGTTTTAGATATAATGATAATGGTAGGAATAAATTGTGAGACTTAATATTTTTTATTTTCATTCCTGTTTTAGATATAACGATAATGATAGGTATAAATTGAGACCTAATATTTTTTATATTCAATTCCTGTTTTAGATATAATGATAATGGTAGGAATAAATTGCGAGACTTAATATTTTTTATTTTCATTCGTGTTTTAGATATAACGATAATGATAGGTATAAATTATGAGACCTAATATTTTTTATATTCTATTCCTGTTTTAGATATATCATTAATGGTAGGAATAAATTGTGAGAGTTGATATTTGTAATATTCAATTCCTGTTTTAGATATAACGATAATGGTAGGAATAAAGTGTGATACTTAACATTTTTTATTTTCAATTCCTCTTTTAGATATATCGATAATGGTATTAATAAATTGTGAGACTTAATATTTCTAATATTCAATTCTTGTTTTAGATATAACAGCAATGGTAGGAATAAATTGTAAGACATTTCATATTTTTAATATTCATTTCCTGTTTTAGATGTAATGATAATGATAGAAATAAATTGTGATACCTTTCATATATTTTTGTTATTATTGAAATCCTTCTATTAGTAACACTCTCTTGATGTATATATTTGTTCAAATTTTTAATCGTTGATCAAATACGTTTTTATTCCTCCAATCAAGTTAAAATTATTTTTGTAGAACCTATAATGGATTACAATTGATGTTAATACAGTTATTTCTAATATTTATTAATGAATTTAAAATTAAATAACTAGATGTCCCAGTGGGATTCGATCTGAGGAAGTACATGTTTGAAATCCAGCACTTTGCACTGAGCCTAATTTCCCATAGCTAAAAATTAGTTACTTTAAAATGTATATGAAATTATAAGAGAAACAATCCCTGCTCTAGTGAAGCATTGTAAGAGGTGGATATAATGAGAAGTTATAGACGAACAGCAGCGCATAAATTCGAAACGAAAAAATGTGTGAATAAATAGTAACAAACAAAAAAAAATAGTCTAAAACCATATACTGTATAAAGAAAATGGAAAATTTAAAAGAACTTAACTTTTTGTCCTAGGTTCCGCGAGGTCCACTACCGACAGTGATCTATAAGAGTGGGTAGCATAATACTATACCCCGTCTCTGAGTAAGTTGTGGCAAGCCAGGTAGCTGGGGTATTAGGAACTGCTTGGCCGATGAATAGGCGCTGGCAAATACCCGGTGGGTACTTCACATTAGTGATGCATCGCCGATTACTTCACTTAAAACCCTTAATCTAATTAATACGCATTACTTGAAAAAAAAATGTTGATATGATATTCTCAACTATTATTAAACAATTGCAAATTTGTTTCATGTTAATCGCCTGACTTTATTAAGTGTGATTAACGGCAACTCTTCGGTAATTGAAATTTGTAATATGATTCAATTAAAAGACTTCAAGCCGATCGATTAACATGAGTTAAACACACAATTGTTTGTTTAATATTCATTTAGAATACCCTATCAACGTTTTCCTAAATAATGCATATTTATTACTTTAACGTTTCTAATTAGAGTAATCGTCGCTAGTGAGATACTGACCTAATCCCCCAGGCTACCTGGCTTGCCTCAACTTACCCTGAGACGGGGTATAATGGAGGTGACAAAGTTAAGATCACCGCCCCTCCGTTATTTTCCCTTCCTCCCCTTAAATTGTTAGTATAATGTTTTTAGCACATTATATTCATTTCAAACTGCAAATTCTCTAATACAGTTTATCATTACTTTTGGAATTGTATTTTAAGCTTGAACTGTAAAAAACCCATATACATTGCTTTTTTCCTATATAATAATTTCCTGATTTTTTAGAAATATTATTATTACTTTTGTATCGAAAATATTCTTAAAACCTGCTTATGACGTCATTTTGACCGTATTGTGGAGGCTACGTGCACACAGTGCAGAAGGCCAAGGGTAGATATCGCTCCTCTTCACTGATGATGTCATGAAAGAAGCGGCAAAACATACTTCTGAATACAGAATCTGTTAAAAAGGAAACCAGTTTTGTATATTTATAATAATTATATTTTATACTTATCTTTATTCTTTCAAGTCTTGCGTCTACTTTGTCTACTTTCATTCTCTCCTGACTTTCTGTTGTAGTTTCATTTGTAATTTTCTTTTTAGACTTTTCTGTTTGAGTTTTCTTTTACTTTTTACGTCTACATTCGATATATAAGTGTTATTCACTCTAGTGTTACTGATTTATATACCCCAGGCAATTACGACCCCGGTAGACAATAGTTCTACAAAACCCTGTGTGAAAACCCCTGATCCTCTACCCTTTATGTCTCTATCTTAACCCTACAAATGTGGATAATCATTTGTTATCTTTCGTATCAAAGATGTTATTCATATTGTGTGTACTTCTTAAAAGTCAACATTTCTACTTTGACATAAAAGTAGTGTAAGGACAAAAGGTATAACAGAATTATAAACCAACTGTTATCTGGCTCGTAAAAGAAGTTCCCCGGTTAAGGGTGAAAAGGTTATTTCAATATAGACTGTATTGTATCCTGTGTTGAATGTGACTCATTTTTTTGTTTGTGGTACATGTTTAGGTTTTAATTTAGTTATTCTATTTAACCAATTTTTTTTATTGTACTCATTTTTTGGTTATTTGATATACCCTATTGTTTTTCCTTTTTTTTAATTTTTTACTGGGATTTTTAGCATTTTATATAAGATTGAGTTGTAGAGAGCCTTTTTATGTTGTGGGGTGTTGTTGGTTTGGTTTGGTAATGTTTTAATGGTTTGTGTGGGTTTCCTAAAAATTGAGTATTCAGTGTTATTTGTATTTCTTGTTATTGTTAGGTCTGTATAGTTTATTTTATTGTTTGTTTTCTTCCATGATAAATTTTATATTAGGGTGTAGGTTGTTCATTTCTTTTAGGATGATGTTATTGTTTATTGGTTTATTTTGGAAGATGTAGAATCCATAGTCAACATATCTTATTCAATGTCGTGTGTTTTTATGGTTAGCGTGTTTATTTTTTTAAGGTTTTGAAGTTAGATTTCTGATATATGATCCCCTTCCTAAACCATCTATTTGTTTATGTATCTTATTATTAAATGTAAAATCGTTTTGGTTTAGTATGGTATTTTAAGCATTTTGGTATTTAGTTTATATATTTGATTTATCTTGTACAAATTTTCAATTGTTAAAAAAATACGTTTTCATTCATCCAATCAAGTTCTAATACTTTTTTTTAAAACTAAAACACTTGTAAATATTTCACAAAACTGCCTGTAGTACCACTTGTATTTGTTGAGGACTGTAGTTTCGGGAGATATCTCATTGTCAACTCAGACCGTAACTGATCTCAAGGTTTTTGTAGGTTAAAGTGTTATGGGGGGGGGGGGTTTGGTTATATTATGTTAAAAGTGTGGGTTTACTTTGTGAGCATTAGAAGTTATATGATGTTGAAATGCGTGTGTGTGAGGTATAATATAATTGTATGTGTGTAGGGTGTAGTTTGAAATGTTTGTAAATTTTTTATTGCTCGGTGGGTTGTAAATGTTGTTGGGTTTAAATTGTTTATTGAGAGTTTTGAGTGTGGAGTAGGCTATTTTTTAATTGTATTTTTGTAGTGTATTGGTTAGATTGTGGGTTTTAAATGTTCTTTATGGTAATGTTGAGTTTATGGGTTTGTCATGTTTTGGGTTTGTATCTAGGTTATTGAGTTTGTTTTTAGGCGGTTGTATAATTTTTCAAACGTTGTGTTGTATCCATTAGTTTGTGCTGTATGTGTTTTTAGTATTTAATTCTTGGTAATGATCCTCTTTGTCTAACGGTGTTTAGGTGGGCGATATATCATGGTGTTGTAAGTGGCTAGCTTATGTTGGTGTGAGTGGTTTGAAGAGATGTGAATGGTAGTATTGATGTTAGTGGGTTTTCGGTATATGTTAAATTTATGTATTTGTTGTCTGTGCGTTTAGTTGTGAGTTTAAGGAAGTTGAGAGTTTTTTTTGTTCTGTTTCAATGGTGTATGTTAGTTTTGGGTATATGGAATTAGGATGTTTGAAAAACGTGTAGTCCGGTGTGTGTTACCTTTGTATAATGTTATAATATCGTTGACGTATCTATACCAGTAAATGTTATCTGAGAATTTATTGTTGTGTAAAATGTGGTTTTGTTAAATAATTATAATATGTCTGCTAAGATGCTAAGATGTCTATGGGCGAACCCAAATTATAAAATCACACCTGATTATGCCAAAATACACATTAAAAATAAAAATAAGAACCCAACTACCCCAAAAACCACACATCAAGCTGTAAGTCCAACACAGAAATGTTCATACACCACATTAAACAAAACCACATTTTACACAACAATAAATACTAACATCATTTACTGGTATACATACGTCGATGATATTACAATATTATTCAAAGGACTCGCACGCCGAGCACACATATGTTTAAAAGATCTTAATTCCATACACCTAAAAGAACATACACCATTGAAAACGAAACGAAAAAACTCTCTTAACTTCCTGGGCCTCACAATTGAATGGTACAAGATAGGAAAATTAGTCATGTGTAAGGAACGGCCACCTTGGAAACTGCTCTACGCTATATTGAATAACAGATACCATGCAAACAGATGTTCTACTGCAAGGACGTCTACTCAACACTGCATGTATTTTCAAATAAGTTTAAAAGTTTAGGTACTTTTTAACCTTATGGGGCGATATCCATATTTTTAACCATGCTACAATTTTTCTTGTATTCATTTATCACTTACTTTAATGTACTAAAAAAAAAATGTTACATGGTATATATTTGAGTCGACTTTCGAGAAGTATTAATTACATGTTCTGCAACGGGCTATATTTCAATTACGTACTTTACTTTCCCTATTTTTATTTTACCACCTATTAATTATTTATTTTATCCAGATATTCCTCTTCTTCTTTTATATTTACCTACTTTTTTCTTCTTTTACCTTCACCTTTACCTACATTTCTCCCGCTTCTTTTAAATTTACTTTTATTTATTTCTATTTTCACTGAGACTCTTATTTTACCTGATATGTATTAGGACCTAACTTATCCTATACTACTTATCTATTTCCTACTGTCTCTACCCCTAGGTCTACCTAATACTTACCAGTTGCCCTGCAAGGGTATAATGACGGAGAGATTTTGGTCAGTCAACCGTAGTCTGTAACATCCCTGCTTAGATATCCCAGGAATAAATTTATAGATCGTTTAATCCAACAAGGGGAGTATTTCCCTATACTAAGCATAATATTCGGGTTGGGTGTTTGATATTTGAGGTGTTTTTTACTTGGAAACATTTAAGTAAGAAACTTTACCATTAGGTTATATCAAAACTAACCAAAACTAAGGACAGCTAGTTTTGAACTACAATTAATTTTACAATTTTTTAAAATTTATGATGTAAAACATACAAACATTTACAGCCTTTGATTTATATTTATTTTTCGTTTGTTAGCTTATTGAGAGCCTTGTTAAAATAATTATAAATTCCGTTGACTTTCATTCAATAAATGAATTTCATTTAAAGATCTGAATCTTATTGATTTTTAAATTATAATTTTTGTAAAATAATATTCAGGATATTTTTTTGACTGATTTTACCTTATATGATTTACATAAACTATTTATATACAAATATATAATATTAAATCAAAACATAATCTTCACTTTGAATACTTTAGCCTTGTTAAAATAATTATAAATTCCGTTGACTTTCATTCAATAAATGAATTTCATTTAACGATCTGAATCTTATTGATTTTTAAATTATAATTTTTGTAAAATAATATTCAGGATATTTTTTTGACTGATTTTACCTTATATGATTTACATAAACTATTTATATACAAATATATAATATTAAATCAAAACATAATCTTCACTTTGAATACTTTTTGTTTTAATTAATTTTGTCCAATTGCTTTTAATCATGTCCTTTAAATTTTAATAATTAAATCTAATCCAACATATTATATAATATAATGAAATAACATCTTACCAACCCTTTTGGTTTAACTAAAATGATTAAAAATAAAATAAACCTAAAAGAGATTATTTTTTTTATCAACTTGAATTTTTGGACTGTATTATTATAACAGATTGTGTGATTGACTGTTTAATTTTATGCTCATTTTAAATGTATGTCACATTCTTCTACTTATAAATATCCTTACCTACTGATTACTATTCCATTATAATAAAATTAATTTTAAATAGACAAATTATTCAATTCATTAGACAGTAAACCTTTTGTAACATTTTCCCAATTATCATTTCTTTATCTCTCAACTGAAATCGATTGTAATTTATTTAATTCATTTGATTATAAACAGATTATAACATTTTCTTAATTATTATTTTTTTACATCTTATAACAAAATTTTATTTTAATTACAAAATTTATTTAATTCATTATACAAAAATATTATATAACATTTTCTAAATTTTTATTTCTTTATTTATGTCATTAGATAATTTTACAAAACAAAATATTTTGAAATTAGTTAGACAATAAAGAATTTATAAATTTTTGGTTAAACCAAATATGTTCGTGAAATTGGTATTGTTTTGAAAATTGAACATTTATTCAAAATTGTACTTTTGGAAAAAGTATTAAAGTATATCGGGTTTTGACTTGCCTTTTGTCTTGAAGATATTGTCTCTTAGAAATCATCATCTCTGCCATTCTGTCTGTTACGGTAAATGGAGGTTCGACTCGTCTGCCCTGGTTTACAAATGTTAAAGTACTTCCTATTACTTCTTTGCTGGTGCGATCTGGAATTGTCTTCTCATAAAATCTTACAGCATTTTAAAAATACTTCTAGTCTCGGATTTAAAACATGTTACTGAATTATATGTTTAAAATTTATAGTGTTAAAAATAATACTGTTCAAATTTAATACTGTTAGAAATAGTTCTGTTCCGTTTTATAAACTATCTGCAGTGATTATACTACGAACATTCAACAAATTGATAGGTTACATAGCAGGACTAAAGATTTGAGCCCCAGCCTGCCAGGGTCTCTTAAACATTTTGAAAAACTTCATCCGGGACGCCCTTTCTGCGCTTAAGATCTTTTCTATCTCGCCACTGTTCTTAGACTAACTTTGTTTGCAAATTATTTCCACTCCTGCCTTTTTCTTCTTGGACTTTGTTACATATAATCAGTAAGTCATATCTGTCGACATCCTCTGTTTTTTATTAAAAAAATTGAAAATTATTATGTAATGCTACTTAATTGAACTTGGCAGAATTTAGAAATTTGGCTTTACCTTACATGTTATCTGCAGTTATAATACAGTTTGTTTACAGTTTTTAATATATACTCGTTATACTTTAGTTCTGACGATTTTGGAATTATATTTCATTTTGAATTTTATGCTCTTCAAACGGCATTTCTGCTCCTTTAGTTCTCATTTTTGAGCTTATTCTGATACTAGTGGCTTCTTGTAGCTACCACATGTGTGAGATTTCCATTATCATGTAGTATACCAATATTGTTCTATTGTCAGTTTTATAGCACTGTGTGAAAGTTTGTTTGTCTTGGGGTTAATTTTGTCTTTTAAGTTAAATAATTAATCATTTTTTGATTTTATTTTGTTTTTGTTCTTTGATTATATTATTTTTGTGTTTATAAATTTGTATCTCATAAATTTTAATTTTTAGGCCTTTTTGAACTTTTTTTTATTAGATGTCGTTTTCTAATGTGGGAATTGTATGGTTATTTTGTATGACGTGTGTGGCTACGTTTGAATTATAAGAGTTTGGTTTGATGTATGCTTAAATGTGCTCTTCTATTTGTCTTTTAACACATGCACACACGCACATACAGGTGCGCATTAATATTTAGTGCAATGTTTTTTTACTGTCCCAGGCTCCTATTTTTAGGACATCTAGCATTCGCAAGGGTTAAGATTTATTCTTGTAAAATTATAGATATGGCTTCTGTACATACGTACAAACAAATAAATAACAAATTTTCAAGGAAAAGTTTATGTAAAAGATCATTACCATTATTGGTTCAAGTAAACTTTGCTATTCTAATATTGGTGTAAATATATTTCAGAGAGGGATTATGGATGTACCAAAACAACAAACCAGATTTTCTCAAGAAGATAAACAATTTCTATCACGTTCCTACACATCAAAAGAGGAGTTTATTAGAGAATATAAAAAGCTCTACTGCACAAAAGCAAAAGCTAAAAAACTTTATCTCCTGGTTTTAACTGAACTTGAAGAGGCAGTGTCAGATGGCAATGTCGATGGCTTGATAAAATTCAGCAACTTCATTGATTACATAAGTGATGCAGTAGATGAAGTAACTTTGAGAGACTATTATGATAATGCTAACAACCCTGTTAATAGCACTAACTTAGTTATCTTAGCCTGTAAACATAATAAGGTAAAGATTTTAGAATACCTATTTAGCAGTAGTAGTAAAATTCTCAGTAATTTATCTGTTGGCATCAGGAAAACTGCTATCTTACCAACTGATGAGGATGAAACATGTCATAATGCGTTTTATTATGTTATACGTTCAGGTAATGTTGAGCTTCTTGATAAACTCATTAATAAATGGCCAGGTAATTATTTTGGTGTACATTTCAAGGAATTAGATGAAATTCTTTCCCAAGCCTATGAGGAATTAAAACTAAAGAACGTATCATTGTCGGAAGAGATGGAAATTTTTGTTGAAAATAAGTTGATAAGTCTGCGTTTCTTCTCTACTGCTTCTGGAAAGAAGCAGAATGTGATTAGTCATCTTAATAACATCAGAGAGCGGATTGAGTTAGTACTTCAAAATATTAGCTTGTTAAAGGCAGAGTACTCAAATGCAGAAATAATAGATGAAAAGTTTTTATTCATAGCAAAATTTATTGCCCAAAATATTCATATATTGAAACGACAGTTGAAATCAACCTATGAAAGACTGCCTTGGGAAGAAATTGAATTTTGTTTGATCAGTTTTGTTTCTTCTCACATAAAACGACAAGAAATTAATGTATTCTATAATGCTACATTGAATAATAGTAAAATACTAAAGCACTTGGAGAATTTTGGAAAGAAACTTAAAGAAGAAAAGGATATTATAGAAGGTGTGGCTGTTGGTAAATTTGCTGATCTTCCAAAGTTAAAACGTGAGAGAGTTGTTGCAAAGATTATTAGCAATTATCCTGAGTTTGGAGAGTTGTATAGTGATTATCAACAAATTAGGGATATTTATTCTTTGGGAAAAATAAGTGATTATATAAAGCTGGCGTTATCTGCTGATCCTAAACAAAAAGAAGGACAGTTAATTATTACAAGAGTTTTACAGGTAATTGGTGAATATTTAAAAAACACTCTAGAATCTCCTAAGTTATCTAGCACTACAAGCGACCTTCTTCTACTATCCTTACCCAGGAACACAAGGGAGGTCATTATAGGTTTACGCAATTCACTATCACATGCTCACTCGCTCTCTAAGAGAACTGAAATTGAAGAAAATACAGATGTTAATTTTTTTATTGGTGTTCAAAATGATACTAAAAAAATTGATAATGTAATTACTGATATTTTTTATAAAAATAAAATTAAAATAATCAAAATACTGCTAAAGAAAATTACCAATAGCGATAGCTTAGACGAGATTAAAGAAGTTAATAGAATATTTAGTACCTTTGAATTAGATGAAACGATTACAGAGACCTTTAAAGTGATGGAACATGATAAGCTTGAAAAACTCATTAAAGAGTTAAGCAGCATTATAACTGACAAGACGAATTACGAAAAGCAATTGTTTGATAAAATTGATAGCATAATCAATTTCACAGAAACTAATTTAAAGAATATCAGAACAGATTATGTCACAGTGACTATGTTATTAAAGAGCTTATGTGATAGTTTAAATGACGATTACATTGACGATCATATTATTAGAGCAACACAATTGTGTGCAAATAAAATATTACAGAATATTCCTTCCCAAATAGAGTCTCACAATCTTAAAGAAATTGTCGAACTATCAGTCAAAATTTCTCATAGTGCTAGGTTAAGAATAAGGGATGATAACCTTGATAAAGTAAATAGATTAACTTGTGAGATTTTTTTCATTGCTGAATTTGAAACAGGTGACCTTAGATGGATTGAGGAGTTAAGAGACAAGTTGAATGAGAAAGGTCTGTTTATTCCTATATATGAACAAAAGAAGGTCTACAATATAACAGAAGAAAAATACAATAACCTACTTGAACTGAAGTCATCTGAACTGAAAAGTATTTTGAGGAAGAATGCATTAAGTGGCAAGTCAACTGAAAAGCTCCCTTCCTACAAGAGGGATAAAAAGTTGCAAGCAGTAGTAGAAATGCTTGTTTTGGATATAATGTCAATTTTAGGTAGATCAGAAGATCATCTAGAAAACAATCTACTTTTTTTAGATGATAACACTCCTCTATTAAATGGAAAATGTTTGCGTAATCACTTAGCCCACGATAATACTTTGGTTGATTTATTTTTATCTAATCCCTCAATAGCAGTTATCTTGAATGCTAAAAAACTTAGTTCAGAAATTGTAATGAAAAGTAAGAAGAAAATTGGCAAATCAGTAAGAGATGACCCTTCCAAGCTAAAAGATAAATACGATCAAAATCTTATCACTATTACTAATCAGAAAGGAATGTTTGCTGCGTTGGAAGAAGGAAATCTTGAAGACTTGAAAAGTTATCTCAGAAAAGGAGCAGATATCAATGCTAGAAGTATTAACTCATCAACCACATTACATTTTGCTGCACGTGGACCTAGTCTCGAGGTTATAAAATTTATCATTGGTCAAAAACTAGCTGTCAATATTAAAGATATAAATGGTCAAAGTCCACTTCATATTGCTGCTGCACATGGAAGGGAAAATATTGTGGAATTTTTGATGAGAGAAACAGTTGTATATGTTGATGATCAAGATAATAGTGGCAAAACATCACTACATGTTGCAGCTAAAAATGGCCACAAAAATACTGTTGAGATGCTACTAAAAAATAATGCTAATACTAATGCCAAAGATAGAGCTGGATTTTCACCTTTACACTATGCAATAAAAAACAATCATATTGATGTTGCTAAGATTATGCTGGTAAAGGAAGCGAATGTTGACATCAATGAAACTATGGGTGGGTTTACTTCACTACATATAGCTGCAGAAAGTGGTTACCTAGAGCTAGTGAATTTTTTACTAAAAAATAAAGCAAATGTTAATGCAAAAAACGATAAGGGGGGAATACCATTACATATAACAGCACTAAATGGCCACCTAGAAGTAGTGAATGCTTTAATTCTGAAAGGAGCTGATGTTAACTCCAGAGTTATAGGGGGTTGTACACCATTACACTATGCAGTAGAAAATGGTCATGTAAAGATAGCTAATATTTTATTGAAGCATGGAGCTAATGTTAATGTTGTTGACAAAACCTATAATAACACACCTTTGCACTATGCAGCAAAAGATGGACACGAGAAAATTGTTAAGGCTTTATTGACAAATAAGGCAAATGCTAGTATGGCCACTGTTGAAGGTATTACCCCACTACATTTTGCAGCGCAGCATGGCCACTTGAAGATAGTAGCTGCTCTTCTTGAGCATGGGGTTAACATTCGTGCTAAAGATGTAAATAATGCTACACCATTACAGTATGCAGCAAAAAGTGGTCATAAAGCAGTTGCTGAGCTTTTAATTAAGAATGGAGCAGAAATCAATGATAAAACCAATAATGATCTAACATTATTACATGTAGCCGCTCTGAAAGGTCACAAAAATATTATTAAACTCCTACTAAGAAATAAAGCTGAAGTAGGAGCTCAAGACATTAAGGGAAATACACCATTACATACAGCTGCAATGAATGGTAGCAAAGATATTATTGATCTTCTAATAAGTAATAAAGCTGAAGTTAATGCTAGAACTAATGATGGCATGACACCATTGCATGTAGCTGTTCTAAGTGGACATGAAGAAGCTACTGCTTTTCTAATCAAAAGTAAAGCCGAAGTCAATACTAGCGCTAATTATGGTTTTACCCCTTTACATGCAGCTATTTTAAGGGGTCACAAAGATATTGTGACTCT
Source organism: Prosapia bicincta (assembly GCA_036971475.1). NCBI lineage: Eukaryota > Metazoa > Arthropoda > Insecta > Hemiptera > Cercopidae > Prosapia > Prosapia bicincta. Next base: position 7,149,916 of record JBAIZL010000004.1, on the reverse strand, counting down.
ATTAATAGAAAATGGGGCCAATGTTAATGTGGACGATATTATAGGTAGTTGTAATGTTCCTACACCATTACAAGCAGCTGTGGAAGCAGGTCATAAGGAAATCGTTGAGATTTTATTAGCAAATAGGGCCAACGTTAATGTTAAACGTAATTGCCCAACACCGTTGGTTTCTGCTGTTAAGCAAAACCACAAGGAGATAGTTGAACTTCTCATAGAGAATGGTGCTAATGTTGATGTAGAAAATGGTAAACCTTTATCACTAGCAGTGCTTGCTGGTTATAGGCATATTGTAGAAATTTTGCTAAAACACAAGGACTTTAGTAATATGAAAGGTCCTGAAAATGCTACATTATTACATTTGGCTGCTGGTAGAGGCCACAAGGAGATTGTAAATACTCTGATCGCAAGGGGAGTCAATGTTGATGCTATGACTACTAATGGGACAACACCACTATATTTCGCAGCAGAAGGAGGCCATGAAGAAGTTGTTGAAATTTTGATAGCAAACAGGGCTGACGTTAATGTTGCAAATATTGAAGGTACTCCTCTACATATAGCTGCAGGACACGGCCATGTTAATGTTGTTGAAGTCCTAATAACTAATGGTGCTAAAGTTCATGTTAAGGACAATAAGAACAGAACACCCTTAGAATTAGCAGTTGCACACGGTAATTTGCAAGTGGTGAAAATGTTACTGCAGTATAAAAAAGTAGATTTGAATTCTAAAGGCAACGATGATTGGACGATACTGCACATTGCGTCACAAGCAAGTAACTTAGAAATGGTAAAATATCTAGTAGATGAAGGGTCTAATGTTAATGCTAAAAATGCTCCTGGCTCAAAACCTATACATATTGCAGCCAGAGAAGGTTACAAAGACACTGTAATGTATTTCCTTAGTAAGGGGTTAAGTGTTAATGAGCCCGGTACAGCTAACCAGACACTACTGCACTATGCTGCCATGAAATGTCGTTTAGAAGTTGCAAAATACTTGATATCACAAGGTGCCGACATTCATGCTAAAGATACTAATGGATCAACCCCTCTGCATATTGCTGCTACCTATGGGTATAAAGACGTTATTGAACTTTTACTAAATAACGGTGCAATTTATAATGCTGTTAACAAGTTTTATAAAATACCTTTAGAAATTACTAACAACAAAGATGTTATAGATTTATTAGCATCAACTGAAAAGTTATTTGAGTCAGTAAAACGTAATAATTTGTCAGAGGTTGAGGCTAGCATTAGAGCAGGAGCATTTATTGATGCAAGAAGTGCTGAAAGTGGAACGCCATTACATTACGCTGCATGGAAAGGCTATGACGGAGTTGTCAAGATTTTATTACAGAATAAAGCCAATCCTAATACAGTTGATAGCAAGAGATTTACCCCTATACATTATGCTGCTAAGTTCTCACAATTAAAAATTGTAAAAGCTTTACTGTCGCATGGTGCAGTATATAATGCTATTTCTGAGAGCGGTAAAACACCATCAGACTTCACTGTAGATAGAGATATAACTAGATTATTTAAATTGATTAGTGAATCATTTAAAAAAGTTAAAGAAGATAATGTTCAAGTTATTAATGACCTAAGTAAGATAAAGGATATTGATACAGTTAAAGCAGTGATGAGTGCTTGTAATAGAGAAAACAAGACGATAGTAGTTGCTGCAGTTCTTGGTAACTTTTCAAAAGTCGAACAGTTAAAGAAGGTAATGCAAAGTGACATATCTGCTCAGATTGATACAGCTTTAGTGCTCTTGAAGCACGGCAATTGCGAAAGAGCCTTAAATATTTTCAGAAGTGCATTTGAAAGAAGAAAAGAAATTTTAGGACCAGATAATCCTGGTACTTTAGATATTCAGACATACATACCCAAAGTGCTATATAAACAAGGAAGTTACCAAGAAGCTTTAAATATGTTTGAAGAGATTTTTCAGAAACAAAAAAAAATTCTGGGTTTAAATAATAAGGATACTTTAAGTACAAGAAGTGCAATCGCTTTAGTGCTGCATAGACAGGGGAAAGATGAAAAAGCTTTTAATATTTATCAAGAAATATTTCAGAGACAAACTGAATTACTAGGTTCAAATCATTCAGACACCTTAAATACTCAGTTTCACATGGGATTAGTATTAGATAAACAGGGAAAATATGAAGAAGCATTGAATATCAATAGAGCAGTTTATGAAAACAGGAAAGAAACACTAGGTACAGATAATGTAGCGACTGTGAGTGCCAAAAATAATATAGCAATGGTACTAGCTAACCAAGGTAAATATGAAGAGTCCTTGAAAATCTATAAAGAGGTTTTTGAACAGAAGAGAATAATTTTAGGTATTTATCATGCTGATACCTTGAGAACATTGCATAGCATTGCTACAGTATTCTCCTCACAAAATAAATATCCTGAAGCCTTGAAAGCTTTTGAAGAGGTTTTAAATATCCAGAAAAAATCTTTAGAAAAAAATCACCCGGACACTTTAATTACTCAATACAACATAGGAAATATTCTTTTTGCTCAAGGGAAATTTATCAGTGCACTTAAAGCCTACAAAGAAATTTTTGATCAAACAAAAGCTGTTTTTGGACCAAGTCATCCGAGTGTTTTAGATATTTTAAACAAGATAGAGGTGATTAATTCTAGATTAAAGTTTGAGGGTAGCAAAGCATCAGAGGTTCTCCAGCATCTGCAAAAAGATATCAACATTGCTGCTAGTAAAGGTGATATACAAACTGTTCAGCGTCTGTTAAAAGATGGAGCTGATGTGAACGATAAAGATGTTGATGGAAGAACACCGATGCATTACGCTGTTAGCAATGGACACATAGATATGGTCAACATTTTGCTAACAAATGGAGCTAATGTTAATCAAGTTACTAATAAAGGTAATACACCATTACACACTGCTACTTCTAAATGTTACAAAGAAATTGTTGAGGTTCTGTTGAAACATATCAGTCATGATAAATTAAATGACTTTGTTAATGCTAAAACTACTTCTAGTGGCACTGCATCACTCCATGTTGCAGCTAAAGGTGGCTGTTTGGAAGTTGTAAAGTCTTTATTAAAACATGGTGCAACTTATAACATTACGAACAAAGAAGGCAAAACACCTTTTAATCTCTCGAAAGACCAGAAAACGTCTAACTTTCTGAAGTTAGTTGAAGAATTGTTTGAAGATACGAAAAAAGGTAATGTTGAAGTTATCAACAAGTTAAGGATATTAAAGCAAGATGAATTTTCAGCTGTAACAAGGACCCGTAATAATCAAGAGAAGACATTATTGCAAGTTGCTATAGCTAATGGACATAAAAATGTTGTGAGTAAACTGTTAGAAATGCTAAAAAACCCAGATCGAAATTTTTAGGACGTCAGTATAGAAAGAGTAGTTAAAAGTTTGAAACTTTGAAAAAACTATTGAAACATTTATATATAACCAATGTTAGATTATAATGTTAGTATATAAGTTATTAGTATATAAATTATTATAAGTTGATTTTATATTTTACTTGAATCAGGTACAATGTCAGTTTCATCAGGCCATAGAGTCAAATTAAGGGAAAGTAGATAATAGAGAAAAATACAAGTTTCTGATACACAGACTAATATGTACTCTGCATCACAGATAGAAGTTTACCATTTGATTCTATTAGACATATTTATTGCATTGAAGGAGTGCATTAAATTGTAAGACATTTCATATTTTTAATATTCAATTCCTTTTTTAGATATAACGATAATGGTAGGAATAAATTGTGACATTTTATTTTTTAATATTCATTTCCTCTTTTAGATATAACGATAATGTTAGGGATAAATTGTGAGACTTTGTTTTTATATTCAATTCCAGTTTTAGATATAAAGATAATGTTAGGAATAAATGTTGATACTTAATATTTTTTATATTAAATTCCTTTTTTTAGATATAACGATAAATAAACGATAAATAATGGTAGGAATAAATTGTAAGACAATATTTTTTATATTCAATTCCTGTTTTAGATATAACGATAATGTTAGGAATAAAATTTGAGACTCAGTATTTTTTATATTCAATTCCTGTTTTAGATATAACGATAATGTTAGGAATAAATTGTGAGACTTAATATTTTTTATATTCAATTCCTGTTTTAGATATATCTATAATGGTAGGAATGAATTGTGAGACTTGATATTTCTAATATTCAATTCTTGTTTTAGATATATCGATAATGTTAGGAATAAATTGTGAGACCTAATATTTTTTATATTCAATTCCTGTTTTAGATATATCTATAATGGTAGGAATAAATTGTGAGACTTGATATTTCTGATATTCAATTCTTGTGTTAGATATAACGATAATGTTAGGAATAAATTGTGAGACTTGATATTTCTAATATTCAATCCCTGTTTTAGATATATCTATAATGGTAGGAATAAATTGTGAGACTTGATATTTTTTATATTCAATTCCTGTTTTAGATATAACGATAACATTAGGAATAAATTGTGAGACTTTCAATATTTTTTATATTCAATCCCTGTTTTAGATATATCTATAATGGTAGGACTAAATTGTGAGACTTGATATTTCTAATATTCAATCTTGTTTTAGATATAACGATAACGTTAGGAATAAATTGTGAGACTTTCAATATTTTTTATATTCAATCCCTGTTTTAGATATATCTATAATGGTAGGAATAAATTGTGAGACTTGATATTTTTTATATTCAATCCCTGTTTTAGATATAACGATAACGTTAGGAATAAAGTGTGAGACTTTCAATATTTTTTATATTCAATCCCTGTTTTAGATATATCTATAATGGTAGGAATAAATTGTGAGACTTGATATTTCTAATATTCAATTCTTGTTTTAGATATAACGATAACGTTAGGAATAAATTGTGAGACTTTCAATATTTTTTATATTCATTCCCTGTTTTAGATATATCTATAATGGTAGGAATAAATTGTGAGACTTGATATTTTTTATATTCAATCCCTGTTTTAGATATAACGATAACGTTAGGAATAAATTGTGAGACTTTCAATATTTTTTATATTCAATCCCTGTTTTAGATATATCTATAATGGTAGGAATAAATTGTGAGACTTGATATTTCTAATATTCAATCCCTGTTTTAGATATAACGATAACGTTAGGAATAAGTTGTGAGACTTTCAATATTTTTTATATTCAATCCCTGTTTTAGATATATCTATAATGGTAGGAATAAATTGTGAGACTTGATATTTCTAATATTCAATTCTTGTTTTAGATATAACGATAACGTTAGGAATAAATTGTGAGACTTTCAATATTTTTTATATTCAATCCCTGTTTTAGATATATCTATAATGGTAGGAATAAATTGTGAGACTTGATATTTCTAATATTCAATTCCTGTTTTAGATATAACGATAATGTTAGGAATAAATGTTACTACTTAATATTTTATATATTCAATTCCTGTTTTAGATATATCGATAATGTTAGGAATATATTGTGAGACGCAATATTTTTTATATTCAATTCCTGTTTTAGATATATCTATAATGGTAGGAATAAAGTGAGAGACTTAATATTTTTTATATTCAATTCCTGTTTTAGATATAACGATAATGTTAGGAATAAATAGTGAGACTTTCAATATTTTTTATATTCAATCCCTGTTTTAGATATATCTATAATGGTAGGAATAAAGTGAGAGACTTAATATTTTTTATATTCAATTCCTGTTTTAGATATATCTATAATGGTAGGAATAAAGTGTGAGACTTAATATTTTTTATATTCAATTCCTGTTTTAGATATAACGATAATGTTAGGAATAAATTGTGAGACTTTCAATATTTTTTATATTCAATTCCTGTTTTAGATATAACGATAATGTTAGGAATAAATTGTGAGACTTTCAATATTTTTTATATTCAATTCCTGTTTTAGATATAACGATAATGTTAGGAATATATTGTGAGACGCAATATTTTTTATATTCAATTCCTGTTTTAGATATATCTATAATGGTAGGAATAAAGTGTGAGACTTAATATTTTTTATATTCAATTCCTGTTTTAGATATAACGATAATGTTAGGAATAAATTGTGAGACTTTCAATATTTTTTATATTCAATCCCTGTTTTAGATATATCTATAATGGTAGGAATAAAGTGAGAGACTTAATATTTTTTATATTCAATTCCTGTTTTAGATATATCTATAATGGTAGGAATAAAGTGTGAGACTTAATATTTTTTATATTCAATTCCTGTTTTAGATATAACGATAATGTTAGGAATAAAATTTGAGACTCAGTATTTTTTATATTCAATTCCTGTTTTAGATATAACGATAATGTTAGGAATAAATTGTGAGACTTAATATTTTTTATATTCAATTCCTGTTTTAGATATATCTATAATGGTAGGAATGAATTGTGAGACTTGATATTTCTAATATTCAATTCTTGTTTTAGATATATCGATAATGTTAGGAATAAATTGTGAGACCTAATATTTTTTATATTCAATTCCTGTTTTAGATATATCTATAATGGTAGGAATAAATTGTGAGACTTGATATTTCTGATATTCAATTCTTGTGTTAGATATAACGATAATGTTAGGAATAAATTGTGAGACTTGATATTTCTAATATTCAATCCCTGTTTTAGATATATCTATAATGGTAGGAATAAATTGTGAGACTTGATATTTTTTATATTCAATTCCTGTTTTAGATATAACGATAACATTAGGAATAAATTGTGAGACTTTCAATATTTTTTATATTCAATCCCTGTTTTAGATATATCTATAATGGTAGGACTAAATTGTGAGACTTGATATTTCTAATATTCAATCTTGTTTTAGATATAACGATAACGTTAGGAATAAATTGTGAGACTTTCAATATTTTTTATATTCAATCCCTGTTTTAGATATATCTATAATGGTAGGAATAAATTGTGAGACTTGATATTTTTTATATTCAATCCCTGTTTTAGATATAACGATAACGTTAGGAATAAATTGTGAGACTTTCAATATTTTTTATATTCAATCCCTGTTTTAGATATATCTATAATGGTAGGAATAAATTGTGAGACTTGATATTTCTAATATTCAATTCTTGTTTTAGATATAACGATAACGTTAGGAATAAATTGTGAGACTTTCAATATTTTTTATATTCATTCCCTGTTTTAGATATATCTATAATGGTAGGAATAAATTGTGAGACTTGATATTTTTTATATTCAATCCCTGTTTTAGATATAACGATAACGTTAGGAATAAATTGTGAGACTTTCAATATTTTTTATATTCAATCCCTGTTTTAGATATATCTATAATGGTAGGAATAAATTGTGAGACTTGATATTTCTAATATTCAATCCCTGTTTTAGATATAACGATAACGTTAGGAATAAGTTGTGAGACTTTCAATATTTTTTATATTCAATCCCTGTTTTAGATATATCTATAATGGTAGGAATAAATTGTGAGACTTGATATTTCTAATATTCAATTCTTGTTTTAGATATAACGATAACGTTAGGAATAAATTGTGAGACTTTCAATATTTTTTATATTCAATCCCTGTTTTAGATATATCTATAATGGTAGGAATAAATTGTGAGACTTGATATTTCTAATATTCAATTCCTGTTTTAGATATAACGATAATGTTAGGAATAAATGTTACTACTTAATATTTTATATATTCAATTCCTGTTTTAGATATATCGATAATGTTAGGAATATATTGTGAGACGCAATATTTTTTATATTCAATTCCTGTTTTAGATATATCTATAATGGTAGGAATAAAGTGAGAGACTTAATATTTTTTATATTCAATTCCTGTTTTAGATATAACGATAATGTTAGGAATAAATAGTGAGACTTTCAATATTTTTTATATTCAATCCCTGTTTTAGATATATCTATAATGGTAGGAATAAAGTGAGAGACTTAATATTTTTTATATTCAATTCCTGTTTTAGATATATCTATAATGGTAGGAATAAAGTGTGAGACTTAATATTTTTTATATTCAATTCCTGTTTTAGATATAACGATAATGTTAGGAATAAATTGTGAGACTTTCAATATTTTTTATATTCAATTCCTGTTTTAGATATAACGATAATGTTAGGAATAAATTGTGAGACTTTCAATATTTTTTATATTCAATTCCTGTTTTAGATATAACGATAATGTTAGGAATATATTGTGAGACGCAATATTTTTTATATTCAATTCCTGTTTTAGATATATCTATAATGGTAGGAATAAAGTGTGAGACTTAATATTTTTTATATTCAATTCCTGTTTTAGATATAACGATAATGTTAGGAATAAATTGTGAGACTTTCAATATTTTTTATATTCAATCCCTGTTTTAGATATATCTATAATGGTAGGAATAAAGTGAGAGACTTAATATTTTTTATATTCAATTCCTGTTTTAGATATATCTATAATGGTAGGAATAAAGTGTGAGACTTAATATTTTTTATATTCAATTCCTGTTTTAGATATAACGATAATGTTAGGAATAAATTGTGAGACTTTCAATATTTTTTATATTCAATCCCTGTTTTAGATATATCTATAATGGTAGGAATAAAGTGTGAGACTTAATATATTTTATATTCAATTCCTGTTTTAGATATAACGATAATGTTAGGAATAAATTGTGAGACTTTCAATATTTTTTATATTCAATCCCTGTTTTAGATATATCTATAATGGTAGGAATAAAGTGTGAGACTTAATATTTTTTATATTCAATTCCTGTTTTAGATATAACGATAATGTTAGGAATAAATTGTGAGACTTTCAATATTTTTTATATTCAATCCCTGTTTTAGATATATCTATAATGGTAGGAATAAAGTGAGAGACTTAATATTTTTTATATTCAATTCCTGTTTTAGATATAACGATAATGTTAGGAATAAATTGTGAGACTTTCAATATTTTTTATATTCAATCCCTGTTTTAGATATATCTATAATGGTAGGAATAAAGTGTGAGACTTAATATTTTTTATATTCAATTCCTGTTTTAGATATATCTATAATGGTAGGAATAAAGTGTGAGACTTAATATTTTTTATATTCAATTCCTGTTTTAGATATAACGATAATGTTAGGAATAAATTGTGAGACTTTCAATATTTTTTATATTCAATCCCTGTTTTAGATATATCTATAATGGTAGGAATAAAGTGTGAGACTTTCAATATTTTTTATATTCAATTCCTGTTTTAGATATAACGATAATGTTAGGAATAAAGTGTGAGACTTTCAATATTTTTTATATTCAATTCCTGTTTTAGATATAACGATAATGTTAGGAATAAAGTGTGAGACTTTCAATATTTTTTATATTCAATCCCTGTTTTAGATATATCTATAATGGTAGGAATAAAGTGAGAGACTTAATATTTTTTATATTCAATTCCTGTTTTAGATATAACGATAATGTTAGGAATAAAGTGTGAGACTTTCGATATTTTTTATATTCAATCCCTGTTTTAGATATATCTATAATGGTAGGAATAAAGTGTGAGACTTAATATTTTTTATATTCAATTCCCGTTTTAGATATAACGATAATGTTAGGAATAAATTGTGAGACTTTCAATATTTTTTATATTCAATCCCTGTTTTAGATATATCTATAATGGTAGGAATAAAGTGTGAGACTTAATATTTTTTATATTCAATTCCTGTTTTAGATATAACGATAATGTTAGGAATAAAGTGTGAGACTTTCAATATTTTTTATATTCAATCCCTGTTTTAGATATATCTATAATGGTAGGAATAAAGTGTGAGACTTAATATTTTTTATATTCAATTCCTGTTTTAGATATAACGATAATGTTAGGAATAAATTGTATTTTTTATATTCAATCCCTGTTTTAGATATAACGATAATGTTAGGAATAAAGTGTGAGACTTTCAATATTTTTTATATTCAATCCCTGTTTTAGATATATCTATAATGGTAGGAATAAAGTGTGAGACTTAATATTTTTTATATTCAATTCCTGTTTTAGATATAACGATAATGTTAGGAATAAAGTGTGAGACTTTCAATATTTTTTATATTCAATCCCTGTTTTAGATATATCTATAATGGTAGGAATAAAGTATGAGACTTAATATTTTTTATATTCAATTCCTGTTTTAGATATAACGATAATGTTAGGAATAAATTGTGAGACTTAATATTTTTTATATTCAATTCCTGTTTTAGATATATCTATAATGGTAGGAATGAATTGTGAGACTTGATATTTCTAATATTCAATTCTTGTTTTAGATATATCGATAATGTTAGGAATAAATTGTGAGACCTAATATTTTTTATATTCAATTCCTGTTTTAGATATATCTATAATGGTAGGAATAAATTGTGAGACTTGATATTTCTGATATTCAATTCTTGTGTTAGATATAACGATAATGTTAGGAATAAATTGTGAGACTTGATATTTCTAATATTCAATCCCTGTTTTAGATATATCTATAATGGTAGGAATAAATTGTGAGACTTGATATTTTTTATATTCAATTCCTGTTTTAGATATAACGATAACATTAGGAATAAATTGTGAGACTTTCAATATTTTTTATATTCAATCCCTGTTTTAGATATATCTATAATGGTAGGACTAAATTGTGAGACTTGATATTTCTAATATTCAATCTTGTTTTAGATATAACGATAACGTTAGGAATAAATTGTGAGACTTTCAATATTTTTTATATTCAATCCCTGTTTTAGATATATCTATAATGGTAGGAATAAATTGTGAGACTTGATATTTTTTATATTCAATCCCTGTTTTAGATATAACGATAACGTTAGGAATAAATTGTGAGACTTTCAATATTTTTTATATTCAATCCCTGTTTTAGATATATCTATAATGGTAGGAATAAATTGTGAGACTTGATATTTCTAATATTCAATTCTTGTTTTAGATATAACGATAACGTTAGGAATAAATTGTGAGACTTTCAATATTTTTTATATTCATTCCCTGTTTTAGATATATCTATAATGGTAGGAATAAATTGTGAGACTTGATATTTTTTATATTCAATCCCTGTTTTAGATATAACGATAACGTTAGGAATAAATTGTGAGACTTTCAATATTTTTTATATTCAATCCCTGTTTTAGATATATCTATAATGGTAGGAATAAATTGTGAGACTTGATATTTCTAATATTCAATCCCTGTTTTAGATATAACGATAACGTTAGGAATAAGTTGTGAGACTTTCAATATTTTTTATATTCAATCCCTGTTTTAGATATATCTATAATGGTAGGAATAAATTGTGAGACTTGATATTTCTAATATTCAATTCTTGTTTTAGATATAACGATAACGTTAGGAATAAATTGTGAGACTTTCAATATTTTTTATATTCAATCCCTGTTTTAGATATATCTATAATGGTAGGAATAAATTGTGAGACTTGATATTTCTAATATTCAATTCCTGTTTTAGATATAACGATAATGTTAGGAATAAATGTTACTACTTAATATTTTATATATTCAATTCCTGTTTTAGATATATCGATAATGTTAGGAATATATTGTGAGACGCAATATTTTTTATATTCAATTCCTGTTTTAGATATATCTATAATGGTAGGAATAAAGTGAGAGACTTAATATTTTTTATATTCAATTCCTGTTTTAGATATAACGATAATGTTAGGAATAAATAGTGAGACTTTCAATATTTTTTATATTCAATCCCTGTTTTAGATATATCTATAATGGTAGGAATAAAGTGAGAGACTTAATATTTTTTATATTCAATTCCTGTTTTAGATATATCTATAATGGTAGGAATAAAGTGTGAGACTTAATATTTTTTATATTCAATTCCTGTTTTAGATATAACGATAATGTTAGGAATAAATTGTGAGACTTTCAATATTTTTTATATTCAATTCCTGTTTTAGATATAACGATAATGTTAGGAATAAATTGTGAGACTTTCAATATTTTTTATATTCAATTCCTGTTTTAGATATAACGATAATGTTAGGAATATATTGTGAGACGCAATATTTTTTATATTCAATTCCTGTTTTAGATATATCTATAATGGTAGGAATAAAGTGTGAGACTTAATATTTTTTATATTCAATTCCTGTTTTAGATATAACGATAATGTTAGGAATAAATTGTGAGACTTTCAATATTTTTTATATTCAATCCCTGTTTTAGATATATCTATAATGGTAGGAATAAAGTGAGAGACTTAATATTTTTTATATTCAATTCCTGTTTTAGATATATCTATAATGGTAGGAATAAAGTGTGAGACTTAATATTTTTTATATTCAATTCCTGTTTTAGATATAACGATAATGTTAGGAATAAATTGTGAGACTTTCAATATTTTTTATATTCAATCCCTGTTTTAGATATATCTATAATGGTAGGAATAAAGTGTGAGACTTAATATATTTTATATTCAATTCCTGTTTTAGATATAACGATAATGTTAGGAATAAATTGTGAGACTTTCAATATTTTTTATATTCAATCCCTGTTTTAGATATATCTATAATGGTAGGAATAAAGTGTGAGACTTAATATTTTTTATATTCAATTCCTGTTTTAGATATAACGATAATGTTAGGAATAAATTGTGAGACTTTCAATATTTTTTATATTCAATCCCTGTTTTAGATATATCTATAATGGTAGGAATAAAGTGAGAGACTTAATATTTTTTATATTCAATTCCTGTTTTAGATATAACGATAATGTTAGGAATAAATTGTGAGACTTTCAATATTTTTTATATTCAATCCCTGTTTTAGATATATCTATAATGGTAGGAATAAAGTGTGAGACTTAATATTTTTTATATTCAATTCCTGTTTTAGATATATCTATAATGGTAGGAATAAAGTGTGAGACTTAATATTTTTTATATTCAATTCCTGTTTTAGATATAACGATAATGTTAGGAATAAATTGTGAGACTTTCAATATTTTTTATATTCAATCCCTGTTTTAGATATATCTATAATGGTAGGAATAAAGTGTGAGACTTTCAATATTTTTTATATTCAATTCCTGTTTTAGATATAACGATAATGTTAGGAATAAAGTGTGAGACTTTCAATATTTTTTATATTCAATTCCTGTTTTAGATATAACGATAATGTTAGGAATAAAGTGTGAGACTTTCAATATTTTTTATATTCAATCCCTGTTTTAGATATATCTATAATGGTAGGAATAAAGTGAGAGACTTAATATTTTTTATATTCAATTCCTGTTTTAGATATAACGATAATGTTAGGAATAAAGTGTGAGACTTTCGATATTTTTTATATTCAATCCCTGTTTTAGATATATCTATAATGGTAGGAATAAAGTGTGAGACTTAATATTTTTTATATTCAATTCCCGTTTTAGATATAACGATAATGTTAGGAATAAATTGTGAGACTTTCAATATTTTTTATATTCAATCCCTGTTTTAGATATATCTATAATGGTAGGAATAAAGTGTGAGACTTAATATTTTTTATATTCAATTCCTGTTTTAGATATAACGATAATGTTAGGAATAAAGTGTGAGACTTTCAATATTTTTTATATTCAATCCCTGTTTTAGATATATCTATAATGGTAGGAATAAAGTGTGAGACTTAATATTTTTTATATTCAATTCCTGTTTTAGATATAACGATAATGTTAGGAATAAATTGTATTTTTTATATTCAATCCCTGTTTTAGATATAACGATAATGTTAGGAATAAAGTGTGAGACTTTCAATATTTTTTATATTCAATCCCTGTTTTAGATATATCTATAATGGTAGGAATAAAGTGTGAGACTTAATATTTTTTATATTCAATTCCTGTTTTAGATATAACGATAATGTTAGGAATAAAGTGTGAGACTTTCAATATTTTTTATATTCAATCCCTGTTTTAGATATATCTATAATGGTAGGAATAAAGTATGAGACTTAATATTTTTTATATTCAATTCCTGTTTTAGATATAACGATAATGTTAGGAATAAAGTGTGAGACTTTCAATATTTTTTATATTCAATCCCTGTTTTAGATATATCTATAATGGTAGGAATAAATTGTGAGAATTGATATTTTTTATATTCAATTCCTGTTTTAGATATATCTATAATGGTAGGAATAAATTGTGAGACTTGATATTTCTAATATTTAATTTTTGTTATAGATATAACGATAATGTTAGGAATATATTGTAAGACTTTCAATATTTTTTATATTCAATTCCTGTTTTAGATATATCTATAATGGTAGGAATAAATTGTGAGACTTGATATTTCTAATATTTAATTTTTGTTATAGATATAACGATAATGTTAGGAATATATTGTAAGACTTTCAATATTTTTTATATTCAATTCCTGTTTTAGATATATCTATAATGGTAGGAATAAATTGTGAGACTTGATATTTCTAATATTTAATTTTTGTTATAGATAGAACGATAATGTTAGGAATATATTGTAAGACTTTCAATATTTTTTATATTCAATTCGTGTTTTAGATATATCAATAATGGTAGGAATGAATTGTGAGACTTGATATTTGTAATATTCAATTCTTGTGTTAGATTTAACGATAATGGTAGGAATATATTGTGAGACTTTCAATATTTTTTATATTCAATTCCTGTTTTAGATATATCTATAATGGTAGGAATAAATTGTGAGACTTGATATTTCTAATATTCAATTCTTGTTTTAGATATAACGATAATGTTAGGAATATATTGTAAGACTTTCAATATTTTTTATATTCAATCCCTGTTTTAGATATATCAATAATGGTAGGAATAAATTGTGAGACTTGATATTTGTAATATTCAATTCTTGTGTTAGATTTAACGATAATGGTAGGAATATATTGTGAGACTTTCAATATTTTTTATATTCAATTCCTGTTTTAGATATATCAATAATGGTAGGAATAAATTGTGAGACTTGATATTTCTAATATTCAATTCTTGTTTTAGATATAACGATAATGTTAGGAATATATTGTAAGACTTTCAATATTTTTTATATTCAATCCCTGTTTTAGATATATCAATAATGGTAGGAATAAATTGTGAGACTTGATATTTCTAATATTCAATTCTTGTTTTAGATATAACGATAATGTTAGGAATATATTGTGAGACTTTCAATATTTTTTATATTCAATCCCTGTTTTAGATATATCAATAATGGTAGGAATAAATTGTGAGACTTGATATTTGTAATATTCAATTCTTGTGTTAGATTTAACGATAATGGTAGGAATATATTGTGAGACTTTCAATATTTTTTATATTCAATTCCTGTTTTAGATATATCTATAATGGTAGGAATAAATTGTGAGACTTGATATTTCTAATATACAATTCTTGTTTTAGATATAACGATAATGTTAGGAATATATTGTAAGACTTTCAATATTTTTTATATTCAATCCCTGTTTTAGATATATCAATAATGGTAGGAATAAATTGTGAGACTTGATATTTGTAATATTCAATTCTTGTGTTAGATTTAACGATAATGGTAGGAATATATTGTGAGACTTTCAATATTTTTTATATTCAATTCCTGTTTTAGATATATCAATAATGGTAGGAATAAATTGTGAGACTTGATATTTCTAATATTCAATTCTTGTTTTAGATATAACGATAATGTTAGGAATATATTGTAAGACTTTCAATATTTTTTATATTCAATCCCTGTTTTAGATATATCAATAATGGTAGGAATAAATTGTGAGACTTGATATTTGTAATATTCAATTCTTGTGTTAGATTTAACGATAATGGTAGGAATAAAGTCTGACTTAATATTTTTTATATACAATTCCTGTTTTAGATATAATGATAATGGTAGGAATAAATTGTAAGACATTTCATATTTTTAATATTCATTTCCTGTTGTAGATGTAATGAAAATGGTAGGAATAAATTGTGAGACTTGATATTTGTAATATTCAATTCTTGTGTTAGATTTAACGATAATGGTAGGAATAAAGTCTGACTTAATATTTTTTATATACAATTCCTGTTTTAGATATATCAATAATGGTAGGAATAAATTGTGAGACTTGATATTTGTAATATTCAATTCTTGTGTTAGATTTAACGATAATGGTAGGAATATATTGTGAGACTTTCAATATTTTTTATATTCAATTCCTGTTTTAGATATATCTATAATGGTAGGAATAAATTGTGAGACTTGATATTTCTAATATTCAATTCTTGTTTTAGATATAACGATAATGTTAGGAATATATTGTAAGACTTTCAATATTTTTTATATTCAATCCCTGTTTTAGATATATCAATAATGGTAGGAATAAATTGTGAGACTTGATATTTGTAATATTCAATTCTTGTGTTAGATTTAACGATAATGGTAGGAATATATTGTGAGACTTTCAATATTTTTTATATTCAATTCCTGTTTTAGATATATCAATAATGGTAGGAATAAATTGTGAGACTTGATATTTCTAATATTCAATTCTTGTTTTAGATATAACGATAATGTTAGGAATATATTGTAAGACTTTCAATATTTTTTATATTCAATCCCTGTTTTAGATATATCAATAATGGTAGGAATAAATTGTGAGACTTGATATTTGTAATATTCAATTCTTGTGTTAGATTTAACGATAATGGTAGGAATATATTGTGAGACTTTCAATATTTTTTATATTCAATTCCTGTTTTAGATATATCAATAATGGTAGGAATAAATTGTGAGACTTGATATTTCTAATATTCAATTCTTGTTTTAGATATAACGATAATGTTAGGAATATATTGTAAGACTTTCAATATTTTTTATATTCAATCCCTGTTTTAGATATATCAATAATGGTAGGAATAAATTGTGAGACTTGATATTTGTAATATTCAATTCTTGTGTTAGATTTAACGATAATGGTAGGAATAAAGTCTGACTTAATATTTTTTATATACAATTCCTGTTTTAGATATAATGATAATGGTAGGAATAAATTGTAAGACATTTCATATTTTTAATATTCATTTCCTGTTGTAGATGTAACGAAAATGGTAGGAATAAATTGTGAGACTTGATATTTGTAATATTCAATTCTTGTGTTAGATTTAACGATAATGGTAGGAATAAAGTCTGACTTAATATTTTTTATATACAATTCCTGTTTTAGATATAATGATAATGGTAGGAATAAATTGTAAGACATTTCATATTTTTAATATTCATTTCCTGTTTTAGATATAAGGATAATGGTAGAAATAAATTGTCAGACATTTTATATTTTTGTTATTATTCAATTCCTTTTTTTAGATATGACGATAATTTCAGGAATAAATTGTGATACATTTCATATATTTTTGTTATTATTGAAATCCTTCTATTAGTAACACTCTCTTGATGTATATATTTGTTCAAATTTTTAATCGTTGATCAAATACGTTTTTATTCATCCAATCAAGTTAAATCTATTTCTGTAGAACCTATAATGGATTACAATTGATGTTAATACAGTTATTTCTAATATTTATTAATGAGTTTAAATTTAAAAAACTAGATGTCCCAGTGGGATTCGTTCTGAGGAACTACATGTTTGAAATCCAGCACTTTGCACTGAGCCTAATTTCCCATAGCTAAAAATTAGTTACTTTAAAATGTATATGAATTTATAAGAGAAACATTCCTTGCACTAGTGAAGCATTGTAAGAGGTGGATATAATGAGAAGTTATAGACGAACAGCAGCGCATAAATTCGAAACGAAAAAATGTGTGAATAAATAGTAACAAACAAAAATAATAGTCTAAAACCATATACTGTATAAAGCAGATGGAAAATTGAAAAGAAATTCACTTTCTATTTTGGCACTTGATATTGTGATTCTGTCATATGCATACACATATTTATATTGATTGTAAATATAAAAATAAAATATAACTAGAATAATTTTTGTTTGACCTCAGTAGGAATTAACTTGAAAGTAGATTTTCTATATTACTTGTTTTTCTGCATAACTCTAAGCTTTCTCTACATATAACTCGTTTTATTGTATCAACTCATTCTTTACACAGAAATAAAAACTATTAATTACTACCTCTCCACTAACCTATGACGTGCATAGTTAATTTCTGAGCTGTCTTTATCTTGGTGAACTAATTTCATTAAGTTTTTATATGCTTTATTAATTTATTTTGACTTGCTTGAGGATTCAGCCCCAATTTCTTTAACAATCTTTGGACATGTTATCACCAGTGTAATTTTCTGTATAAGTTCTACTGCTATTAAAATCGTTCTAAAACATGATGCAGATTTCATCCAAAATGTTATTGTTGTCAGGAAAAGAAAAACATTCAACAATGCTTGGGTAGACAAATGTAATGACTATGAATAGTAGAGAAACAAATGGAGGTGTATATTTTGTTATCCTTTTATGATTAAATAGTAACAATTTTAATTGTCATAGTGAATAAATGTTCATCCTAATAA
This sequence comes from Prosapia bicincta, assembly GCA_036971475.1. Lineage (NCBI taxonomy): Eukaryota > Metazoa > Arthropoda > Insecta > Hemiptera > Cercopidae > Prosapia > Prosapia bicincta. The sequence goes on along the minus strand of JBAIZL010000004.1, from coordinate 7,131,331 downwards.
ATAAACACCACATCCAAACACTAAAAATTCTCCCTGGATTAGCAATTCTAACGAAGGAGAAACGGGTGATGTTTCAAATGCAGACGAAAAAACTCCCATGTTAGCAGCAAATAGAAAAGCTAGGAATGTTATTTCTCATGATTTTATTTCAGTAACAAAATTGGGTGGATTTAATTAGGATAAATTAACTTATTGTCCTGGGTTCCGCGAGGTCCACTACAGACAGTGATCTATAAGAGTGGGTAGCATAATACTATACCCCGTCTCTGAGTAAGTTGTGGCAAGCCAGGTAGCTGGGGTATTAGGAACTGCTTGGCCGATGAATAGGCGCTGGCAAGTACCCAGTGGGTACTTCACATTAGTGATGCATCGCCGATTATTTCACTTAAAACCCTTAATCTAATTAATACGCATTACTTGAAAAAAAATGTTGATATGATATTCTCAACTATTATTAAACAATTGCAAATTTGTTTCATGTTAATCGCCTGATTTTATTAAGTGTGATTAACGGCAACTCTTCGGTAATTGAAATATGTAATATGATTCAGTTAAAAGACTTCAAGCCGATCGATTAACATGAATTAAACACGCAATTGTTTGTTTAATATTCATTTAGAATACCCTATCAACGTTTTCCTAAATAATGCATATTGATTACTTTAACGTTTCTAATTGGATTAATCGTCGCTAGTGAGATACTGACCTAATCCCCCAGGCTATACCTGGCTTGCCTCAACTTACCCTGAGACGGGGTATAGTGGAGGTAACAAAGTTAAGATCACCGCCCCTCCGTTATTTTCCCTTCCTCCCCTTAAATTGTTAGTATAATGTTTTTAGCACATTATATTCATTTCAAACTGCAAATTCTCTAATACAGTTTATCATTACTTTTGGAATTGTATTTTAAGCTTGAACTGTAAAAAACCCATATACATTGCTTTTTTCCTATATAATAATTTCCTGATTTTTTAGAAATATTATTATTACTTTTGTATCGAAAATATTCTTAAAACCTGCTTATGACGTCATTTTGACCGTATTGTGGAGGCTACGTGCACACAGTGCAGAAGGCCAAGGGTAGATATCGCTCCTCTTCACTGATGATGTCATGAAAGAAGCGGCAAAACATACTTCTGAATACAGAATCTGTTTAAAAGTAAACCAGTTTTGTATATTTATAATAATTATATTTTATACTTATCTTTATTCTTTCAAGTCTTGCGTGCTTTGTCTACTTTCATTCTCTCCTGACTTTGTGTTGTAGTTGCATTTGTAATTTTCTTTTTAGACTTTTCTGTTTGAGTTTTCTTTTACCTTTTACGTCTACATTCGATATATAAGTGTTATTCACTCAAGTGTTACTGATTTATATACCCCAGGCAATTACGACCCCGGTAGACAATAGTTCTACAAAACCCTGTGTGAAAACCCCTGATCCTCTACCCTTTATGTCTCTATCTTAACCCTACAAATGTGGAGAATCATTTGTTATCTTTCGTATCAAAGATGTTATTCATATTGTGTGTACTTCTTAAATTTCAACGTTTCTACTTTGACATAAAAGTAGTGTAAGGACAAAAGGTATAACAGAATTATAAACCAACTGTTATCTGGATCGTAAAAGAAGTTCCCCGGTTAAGGGTGAAAAAGGTATTTGAATATAGACTGTATTGTATCCTGTGTCGAATGTGACTCATTTTATTGTTTGTGGTACATGTTTAGGTTTTAATTTACTTAATATTTTAAATTCTATTTAACCAATTTTTTTCATTGTACTCATTTTTTGGTTATTTGATATACCCTTTTATTTGTTATTCTTAATTTTTTACTGGGATTTTTAGCATTCTATATAAGTGAGTTGTAGAGAGCCTTTTTATGTTGTGGGGTGTTGTTGGAGTGGTTTGGTAATGTTTTGTGTAGGTTTCCTAAAAATTGAGTATTCCGTGTTATTTGTATTTCTTGTTATTGTTAGGTCTGTATAGTTTATTTTATTGTTTGTTTTCTTCCATGATAAATTTTATATTAGTGTGTAGGTTGTTCATTTCTTTAAGGATGATGTTATTATTTATTGCTTTATTTTGGGAGATGTAGAATCCATAGTCAACATATCTTATTCAATGTCTGTTGTGTGTTTTTATGGTTTGCGTGTTTATTTTTTTAAGGTTTTGTGATTTATCTTGTACAAAATTTCAATTGTTAAAAAAATACGTTTTCATTCATCCAATCAAGTTCTAATACTTTTTTTTTTACTAAAACACTTGTAAATATTTCAAAAAACTGCCTGTAGTACCATTTGTATTTGTTGAGAACGGTAGTTTCGGGAGATGTGTCTCCATTGTCAACTCAGACCGTAACTGATCTCAAGGTTTTTGTAGGTTAAAGTGGTAGGGGGGGGGGGGGTTGGTTGGTTATATTATGTTAAAAGTGTGGGTGTACTTTGTGAGCATTAGGAGTTATATGATGTTGAAATGCGTGTGTGTGAGGTATAATATAATTAGGTGTTAAGTATGTGTGTAGGGTGTAGTTTGAAATGTTTATAAATTTTTTATTGCTCGGTTATGTACCGTTGGATATTTCTGTGTTGTTTATGAAGAATTTGTTGGTTGGATGCTATGTCTCTGTAGTCATGTTTTGGGGACTTGAGATGTCGGTAATTATTGTTTGTTAGTTTGTTTATATGTTCTTTGTAGCGTGTTTAAAAAAAGACCTCCCAGTCTGACGTATGTAAAAAGCACGAACTGCGGAACAGTTTGTTAACTCCAGTGGGTTGTAAATGTTGTTGGGTTTAAATTGTTTATTGAGAGTTTTGAGTGTGGAGTAGGCTATTTTTTAATTGTATTTTTGTAGTGTATTGGTTAGATTGTGGGTTTTAAATGTTCTTTATGGTATTGTTGAGTTTATGGGTTTGTCATGTTGTGGGTTTGTATCTAGGTTATTGAGTTTGTTTTTAGGCGGTTGTATAATTTTTCAAACGTTGTGTTGTATCTATTAGTTTGTGCTGTATGTTTTTTTAGTATTTAATTCTTGGTAATGATCCTCTTTGTCTAACGGTGTTTAGGCAGGCGAAATATCATGGTGTTGTAAGTGGCTAGCTTATGTTGGTGTGGGTGATTTGAAGAGATGTGAATGGTAGTATTGATGTTAGTGGGTTTTCGGTATATGTTGAATTTATGTGTTTGTTGTCTGTGTGTTTAGTTGTGAGGTTGAGGAAGTTGAGAGAGTTTTTTTTGTTCTGTTTCAATGGTGTATGTTAGTTTTGGGTATATGAAATTAGGATGTTTTAAAAACGTGTACTCCGGTGTGTGTTACCTTTGTATAATGTTATAATATCGTTGACGTATCTATACCAGTAAATGTTATCTGAGAATTTATTGTTGTGTAAAATGTGGTTTTGTTAAATAATTATAATATGTCTGCTAAGATGCTAGCTATGGGCGAAACCATGGGTAGGCAATCTTTTTGGGTGTAGAAAGTGTTATTGTAGGTGGAGTAATTTTGTGATATGATTAATTTCAAAAGAAATATTGAGATATGAAATATTTACGAATGTTTTAGTGGAAAGAGTAGCTAGCATGAAGATGGAATCAAAAAATATGAATTTTGCAAGCCGAGCATCAACTATTCATTGATACTGCAACGTACATCTCAATGTAACGAAACTTTCCCTTCACATCTCCTTCAATATACAGTGCCTAAATTATAAAATCACACCTGATTATGCCAAAATACACATTAAAATTTAAAATAAGAACCCAACTACCCCAAAAACCACACATCAAGCTGTAAGTCCAACACAGAAATGTTCATACACCACACTAAACAAAACCACATTTTACACAACAATAAATACTCAGATAACATCATTTACTGGTATACATACGTCGATGATATTACAATATTATTCAAAGGACTCGCACGCCGAGCACACATATGTTTAAAAGATCTTAATTCCATACACCTAAAAGAACATACACCATTGAAAACGAAACGAAAAAACTCTCTTAACTTCCTGGGCCTCACAATTGAATGGTACAAGATAGGAAAATTAGTCACATGTAAGGAACGGCCACCTTGGAAACTGCTCTATGCTATATTGAATAACAGATACCATGCAAACAGATGTTCTAACGCAAGGACGTCTACTCAACACTGCATGTATTTTCAAATATGTTTAAAAGTTTAGGTACTTTTTAACCTTGTAGGGCGATATCCATATTTTTAACCATGCTACAATTTTTCTTGTATTCATTTATCACTTACACTTTAATGTACTAAAAAAAAAAATGTTACATGGTATATATTTGAGTCGACTTTCGAGAAGTATTAATTACATGTTCTGCAACGGGCTATATTTCAATTACGTACTTTACTTTCCCTATTTTTATTTTACCACCTATTAATTATTTATTTTATCCAGACATTCTTCTTCTTCTTTTATATTTACCTACTTTTTTCTTCTTTTACCTTCACCTTTACCTACATTTCTCCCGCTTCTTTTAAATTTACTTTTATTTATTTCTATTTTCACTGAGACTTATTTTACCTGATATGTATTAGGACCTAACTTATCCTATACTACTTACCTATTTCCTACTGTCTCTACCCCTAGGTCTACCTAATACTTACCAGTTGCCTTGCAAGGGTAGAATGACGGAGAGATTTTGGTCAGTCTACCGTAGTCTGTAACATCCCTGCTTAGATATCCCAGGAATAAATTTATAGATCGTTTAATCCAACAAGGGGAGTATTTCCCTATACTAAGCATAATATTCGGGTTGGGTGTTTGATATTTGAGGTGTTTTTTACTTGGAAACTTTTAAGTAAGAAACTTTACCATTAGGTTATATCAAAACTAACCAAAACTAAGGACAGCTAGTTTTGAACTACAATTAATTTTACAATTTTTTAAAATTTATGATGTAAAACATACAAACATTTACAGCCTTTGATTTATATTTATTTTTCGTTTGTTAGCTTATTGAGAGCCTTGTTAAAATAATTATAAATTCCGTTGACTTTCATTCAATAAATGAATTTCATTTAACGATCTGAATCTTATTGATTTTTAAATTATAATTTTTGTAAAATAATATTCAGGATATTTTTTTGACTGATTTTACCTTATATGATTTACATAAACTATTTATATACAAATATATAATATTACATCAAAACATAATCTTGACTTTGAATACTTTTTGTTTTAATTAATTTTGTCCAATTGCTTTTAATCATGTCCTTTAAATTTTAATAATTAAATCTAATCCTACATATTATATAATATAATGAAATAACATCTTACCAACCCTTTTGGTTTAACTAAAATGATTAAAAATAAAATAAACCTAAAAGAGATTATTTTTTTTATCAACTTGAATTTTTGGACTGTATTATTATAACAGATTGTGTGATTGACTGTTTAATTTTATGCTCATTTTAAATGTATGTCACATTCTTCTACTTATAAATATCCTTACCTACTTATTACTATTCCATTATAATAAAATTAATTTTAAATAGACAAATTATTCAATTCATTAGACAGTAAACCTTTTGTAACATTTTCCCAATTATCATTTCTTTATCTCTCAACTGAAATCGATTGTAATTTATTTAATTCATTTGATTATAAACAGTTTATAACATTTTCTTAATTATTATTTTTTTACATCTTATAACAAAATTTTATTTTAATTACAAAATTTATTTAATTCATTATACAAAAATATTATATAACATTTTATAAATTTTTATTTCTTTATTTATGTCATTAGATAATTTTACAAAACAAAATATTTTGAAATTAGTTAGACAATAAAGAATTTATAAATTTTTGGTTAAACCAAATATGTTCGTGAAATTGGTATTGTTTTGAAAATTGAACATTTATTCAAAATTGTACTTTTGGAAAAAGTATTAAAGTATATCGGGTTTTGACTTGCCTTTTGTCTTGAAGATATTGTCTCTTAGAAATCATCATCTCTGCCATTCTGTCTGTTACGGTAAATGGAGGTTCGACTCGCCTGCCCTGGTTTACAAATGTTAAAGTACTTCCTATTACTTCTTTGCTGGTGCGATCTGGAATTGTCTTCTCATAAAATCTTACAGCATTTTTAAAATACTTCTAGTCTCGGATTTAAAACATGTTACTGAATTATATGTTTAAAATTTATAGTGTTAAAAATAATACTGTTCAAATTTAATACTGTTAGAAATAGTTCAGTTCCGTTTTATAAACTATCTGCAGTGATTATACTACGAACATTCAACAAATTGATAGGTTACATAGCAGGACTAAAGATTTGAGCCCCAGCCTGCCAGGGTCTCTTAAACATTTTGAAAAACTTCATCCGGGACGCCCTTTCTGCGCTTAAGATCTTTTCTATCTCGCCACTGTTCTTAGACTAACTTTGTTTGCAAATTATTTCCACTCCTGCCTTTTTCTTCTTGGACTTTGTTACATATAATCAGTAAGTCATATCTGTCGACATCCTCTGTTTTTTTATTAAAAAAATTATTGAAAATTATTATGTAATACTACTTAATTGAACTTGGCAGAATTTAGAAATTTGGCTTTACCTTACATGTTATCTGCAGTTATAATACAGTTTGTTTACAGTTTTTAATATATACTCGTTATACTTTAGTTCTGACGATTTTGGAATTATATTTCATTTTGAATTTTATGCTCTTCAAACGGCATTTCTGCTCCTTTAGTTCTCATTTTTGAGCTTATTCTGATACTAGTGGCTTCTTGTAGCTACCACATGTGTGAGATTTCCATTATCATGTAGTATACCATTATTGTTCTATTGTCAGTTTTATAGCACTGTGTGAAAGTTTGTTTGTCTTGGGGTTAATTTTGTCTTTTAAGTTAAATAATTAATCATTTTTTGATTTTATTTTGTTTTTGTTCTTTGATTATATTATTTTTGTGTTTATAAATTTGTATCTCATAAATTTTAATTTTTAGGCCTTTTTGAACTTTTTTTTATTAGGTGTCATTTTCTAATGTGGGAATTGTATGGTTATTTTGTATGACGTGTGTGGCTACGTTTGAATTATAAGAGTTTGGTTTGATGTATGCTTAAATGTGCTCTTCTATTTGTCTTTTAACACATGCACACACGCACATACAGGTGCGCATTAATATTTAGTGCAATGTTTTTTTACTGTCCCAGGCTCCTATTTTTAGGACACCTAGCATTCACAAGGGTTAAGATTTATTCTTGTAAAATTATAGATATGGCTTCTGTACATACGTACAAACAAATAAATAACAAATTTTCAAGGAAAAGTTTATGTAAAAGATCATTACCATTATTGGTTCAAGTAAACTTTGCTATTCTAATATTGGTGTAAATATATTTCAGAGAGGGATTATGGATGTACCAAAACAACAAACCAGATTTTCTCAAGAAGATAAACAATTTCTATCACGTTCCTACACATCAAAAGAGGAGTTTATTAGAGAATATAAAAAGCTCTACTGCACAAAAGCAAAAGCTAAAAAACTTTATCTCCTGGTTTTAACTGAACTTGAAGAGGCAGTGTCAGATGGCAATGTCGATGGCTTGATAAAATTCAGCAACTTCATTGATTACATAAGTGATGCAGTAGATGAAGTAACTTTGAGAGACTATTATGATAATGCTAACAACCCTGTTAATAGCACTAACTTAGTTATCTTAGCCTGTAAACATAATAAGGTAAAGATTTTAGAATACCTATTTAGCAGTAGTAGTAAAATTCTCAGTAATTTATCTGTTGGCATCAGGAAAACTGCTATCTTACCAACTGATGAGGATGAAACATGTCATAATGCGTTTTATTATGTTATACGTTCAGGTAATGTTGAGCTTCTTGATATACTCATTAATAAATGGCCAGGTAATTATTTTGGTGTACATTTCAAGGAATTAGATGAAATTCTTTCCCAAGCCTATGAGGAATTAAAACTAAAGAACGTATCATTGTCGGAAGAGATGGAAATTTTTGTTGAAAATAAGTTGATAAGTCTGCGTTTCTTCTCTACTGCTTCTGGAAAGAAGCAGAATGTGATTAGTCATCTTAATAACATCAGAGAGCGGATTGAGTTAGTACTTCAAAATATTAGCTTGTTAAAGGCAGAGTACTCAAATGCAGAAATAATAGATGAAAAGTTTTTATTCATAGCAAAATTTATTGCCCAAAATATTCATATATTGAAACGACAGTTGAAATCAACCTATGAAAGACTGCCTTGGGAAGAAATTGAATTTTGTTTGATCAGTTTTGTTTCTTCTCACATAAAACGACAAGAAATTAATTTATTTTATAATGCTACATTGAATAATAGTAAAATACTAAAGCACTTGGAGAATTTTGGAAAGAAACTTAAAGAAGAAAAGGATATTATAGAAGGTGTGGCTGTTGGTAAATTTGCTGATCTTCCAAAGTTGAAACGTGAGAGAGTTGTTGCAAAGATTATTAGCAATTATCCTGAGTTTGGAGAGTTGTATAGTGATTATCAACAAATTAGGGATATTTATTCTTTGGGAAAAATAAGTGATTATATAAAGCTGGCGTTATCTGCTGATCCTAAACAAAAAGAAGGACAGTTAATTATTACAAGGGTTTTACAAGTAATTGGTGAATATTTAAAAAACACTCTAGAATCTCCCAAGTTATCTAGCACTACAAGCGAGCTTCTTCTACTATCCTTACCAAGGAACACAAGAGAAGTCATTATAGGTTTACGCAATTCACTATCTCATGCTCACTCGCTCTCTAAGAGAACAGAAATAGAAGAAAATACAGATGTTAATTTTTTTATTGGTGTTCAAAATGATATTAAAAAAATCGATGATGTAATTACTGATATGTTTTATAAAAATAAAACTAAAATGATCAAAATTCTGCTAAAGAAAATTACCAATAGTGAAAGCTTAGACGAGATTAAAGAAGTTAATAGAATATTTAGTACCTTTGAATTAGATGAAACGATTACAGAGAGCTTTAAAGTGATGGAACATGATAAGCTTGAAAAACTCATTAAAGAGTTAAGCAGCATTATAACTGACAAGACAAATTACGAAAAGCAATTGTTTGATAAAATTGATAGCATAATCAATTTCACAGAAACTAATTTAAAGAATATCAGAACTGATTATGTCACAGCAACTATGTTATTAAAGAGCTTGGGTGTTAATTTGAATGAAAATAAGATTGACGATAATCATATTAGAGTAATAAAATTTTGTGCAAATAAAACAATACAGAATATTCCGTCACAAATCGAGCCTCACAGTCTTAAAGAAATTGTCGAACTATCAGTCAAAATTTTTCATAATGCTAGGTCAAGAATACAGGATGACAACCTTGATGAAGTAAATAGATTAATTTGTGAGATTGTTTACATTGCTGAATTCGGAACAGGTGACCTTAGATGGATTGAGGAGTTGAGAGACAAGTTAGATGAGAAAGGTTCATTTATTCCTATATATAAACAAAAGAAGGCCTACAATATAACAGAAGAAAAATACAATAACCTGCTTGAACTAAAGTTATCTGAACTGAAAAGTATTTTGAGGAAGAATGCATTAAGTGGCAAGTTAACTGAAAAGCTCCCTTCCTACAAGAAGGATAAAAAGTTGCAAGCAGTATTAGAAATGCTTGTTTTGGATATAATGTCAATTTTAGGTAGATCAAAAGAGCATCTAGAAAACAATCTACTTTTTTTAGACGATAACACTCCTCTATTAAATGGAAAATGCTTGCGTAATCACTTAGCCCACGATAATACCTTAGTTGATGTATTGTTATCTGATTCCTCAATAGCAGTTATCTTGAATGGTAAAAAACTTAGTTCAGAAATTGTAATGAAATGCAAGAAGAAAATTGGCAATACAGTAAGAGATGATCCTTCCAAGCTGAAAGATAAATATGATAAAAATATTATCACTATTACTAATCAGAAAAGAATGTTTGCTGCTTTGGAAGAAGGAAATCTTGAAGACTTTAAAAGTTATCTCAGAAAAGGAGCAGATATCAATGCTAGAAGTATTAACTCATCAACCACATTACATTTTGCTGCACGTGGACCTAGTCTCGAGGTTATAAAATTTATCATTGATCAAAATATAGCTGTCAATAATAAAGATATAAATGGTCAAAGTCCACTTCATATTGCTGCTGCACATGGAAGGGAAAATATTGTGGAATTTTTGATGAGAGAAACAGTTGTTTATGTTGATGATCGAGATAATAGTGGCAAAACATCACTACATATTGCAGCTAAAAATGGCCACAAAAATACTGTTGAGATTCTACTAAAAAATAATGCTAATACTAATGCCAAAGATATAGCTGGATTTTCACCTTTGCACTATGCAATAAAAAACAATCATATTGATGTTGCTAAGATTATGCTGGAAAAGGAAGCGAATGTTGACATCAACGAAACTATGGGAGGCTTTACTTCACTACATCTAGCTGCGGAAAGTGGTTACCTAGAGCTAGTGAATTTTTTACTACAAAATAAAGCAAATGTTAATGCAAAAAACGATTCGGGAGGAATACCATTACATACAGCAGCATTAAATGGCCACCTAGAAGTAGTGAATGCTTTAATTCTGAAAGGAGCTGATGTTAACTCCAGAGTTATAGGTGGTTGTGCACCATTACACTATGCAGTAGAAAATGGCCATGAAAAGATAGCTAATATTTTATTAAAGCACGGAGCTAATGTTAATGTAGTTGACAAAACCTATAATAACACACCTTTGCACTATGCAGCAAAAGATGGACACGAGAAAATTGTTAAGGCTTTATTGACAAATAAGGCAAATGCTAGTATGGCAACTGTTGAAGGTATTACCCCACTACATTTTGCAGCGCAGCAAGGCCACTTGAAGATAGTAGCTGCTCTTCTCGAGCATGGGGTTAACATTCGTGCTAAAGATGTAAATAATGCTACACCATTACAGTATGCAGTAAAGAGTGGTCATAAAGCAGTTGCTGAGCTTTTAATAAAAACTGGAGCAGAAATCAATGATAAAACCAATAATGATCTAACATTATTACATGTAGCCGCTCTGGAAGGTCACAAAAATATTACTGAACTCCTAATAAGAAATAAAGCTGAAGTTAATGCTAGAACTAATGATGGCATGACACCACTACATGCAGCTGCAATGAATGGTAGCAAAGATATTATTGATCTTCTTATAAGTAATAAAGCCGAAGTTAATGCTAGAACTAATGATGGCATGAGACCATTGCATGTAGCTGTTCTAAGTGGAAATGAAGAAGCTACTGCTTTTCTAATCAAATGTAAAGCGGAAGTCAATACTAGCGCTAATTATGGTCTTACACCTTTACATGCAGCTATTTTAAAGGGTCACAAAGATATTGTGACTCTATTAATAGAAAATGGGGCCAAAGTTAATGTGGAAGTTATTATAGGTAGTTGTAATGTTCCTACACCATTACATGTAGCTGTGGAAGCAGGTCATAAGGAAATCGTTGAGATTTTGATAGCAAATAGGGCCAACGTTAATGTTAAAAGTAGTGGCCTGACACCGTTGGTTTTTGCTGTTAAGCAAAACCACAAGGAGATAGTTGAACTTCTCATAGAAAATGGAGCTAATGTTAATGTAGAAAATGGCGAACCTTTAGGAATAGCAGTGCTTGCTGGTTATAGGGATATTGTAGAAATTTTATTAAAAAACAAGGCCCGTATTATTATGAAAGGTCCTGAAAATGTTACATTATTACATTTGGCTGCTAGTAGAGGCCACAAGGAGATTGTAAATACTCTGATAGCAAGGGGAGCCAATGTTGATGCTATGACTATTGATTGGACAACACCACTTCATCTTGCGGCACAAGAAGGCCATGAACAAGTTGTTGAAATTTTGATAGCAAACAGGGCTGACGTTAATGTTGTAAATAGTGAAGGTACTCCTTTACATATAGCTGCAGGACACGGCCATGTTAATGTTGTTGAAGTCCTAATAACTAATGGTGCTAAAGTTCATGTTAAGGACAATAAGAACAGAACACCTTTAGAATTAGCAGTTGCACACGGTAATTTGCAAGTGGTGAAAATGTTACTGCAGTATAAAAAAGTAGATTTGAATTCTAAAGGCAATTATGGTTGGACGATACTGCACATTGCTTCACAAGAACCTAACATAGAAATGGTAAAATATCTAGTAGATGAGGGGTCTAATATTAATGCTAAAAATGCCTCTGGCTCAAAACCTATACATATTGCAGCCAGAGAAGGTTACAAAGACACTGTAATGTATTTCCTTAGTAAGGGGTTAAGTGTTAATGAGCCCAGTACAGCTAACCAGACACTACTGCACTATGCTGCCATGAAATGTCATTTAGAAGTTGCAAAATACTTGATATCTCAAGGTGCCGACATTCATGCTAAAGATACTAATGGATCAACCCCTCTGCATATTGCTGCTACCTATGGTTATAAAGATGTTATAGAAGTTTTATTAAATAACGGTGCAATTTATAATGCTGTTGACAAGTTTTATAAAAGACCTTTTGAAAGGACTCGCAACAAAGATGTTAAAGATTTATTAGCATCAACTGAAAAGTTATTTGAGTCTGTAAAACGTAATAATTTGTCAAAGGTTGAGGCTAGCATTAGAGCAGGAGCATTTATTGATGCAAGAAGTGCTGAAAGTGGAACGCCATTACATTACGCTGCATGGAAAGGCTATGACGGAATTGTCAAGATTTTATTACAGAATAAAGCCAATCCTAATACGGTTGATAGCAAGAGATTTACTCCTATACATTATGCTGCTAAGTTCTCACAATTAAAAATTTTAAAAGCTTTACTGTCGCATGGTGCAGTATTTAATGCTGTTTCTGACAGCGGTAAAACACCATAAGACTTCACTGTAGATAGAGATATAACTAGTTTATTTAAATTGATTAGTGAATCATTTAAAAAAGTTAAAGAAGATAATGCTCAAGTTATTAATGACCTAAATAAGATAAAGGATATTGATACAGTTAAAGCAGTGATGAGTGCTCGTAATAGAGAGAACAAGACGATAGTAGTTGCTGCAGTTCTTGGTAACTTTACAAAAGTCGAACAGTTCAAGAAGATAATGCAAAGTGACATATCTACTCAGATTGATACAGCTTTAGTGCTCTTGAAGCATGGCAATTGCGAAAGAGCCTTAAGTATTTTCAGAAGTGCATTTGAAAGAAGAAAAGATATTCTAGGACCAGATAATCCTGGTACTTTAGATATTCAGACACATATAGCCACAGCGCTATATAAACAAGGGAGTTACCAAGAAGCTTTAAATATGCATGAAGAGATTTTTCAGAAACAAAAAGAAATGCTGGGTTTAAATAATAAGGATACTTTAAGTACAAGAAGTGCAATCGCATTAGTGCTGCATAGACAGGGGAAAGATGAAAAAGCTTTTAACATTTATCAAGAAATCTTTCAGAGACAAACTAAATTACTGGGTTCAAAACATCCAGACACCTTAAATACTCAGTTTCACATGGCATTAGTATTAGATAAGCAGGGAAAATATGAAGAAGCATTGAATATCAATAGAGCAGTTTATGAAAACTGGAAGGAAACACTAGGTACAGATAATGTAGCAACTGTGAGTGCTAAAAATAATATAGCAATGGTACTAGCTAACCAAGGTAAATATGAAGAGTCCTTGAAAATCTATGAAGAGGTTTTTGAAAAGAAGAAAATAATTTTAGGTAATAATCTTGCTGATACCTTGAAAACATTGCATAGCTTTGGTTTAATATTATCTTCACAAAATGAATATCATGAAGCCATGAATGCTTTCGAAAAGGTTTTAAATATCCAGAAAAAAGCTTTAGAGCAAAATCACCCGGACACTTTAATTACTCAATACAACATAGCAAATATTCTTTTTGCTCAAGGGAAATTTATCAGCGCACTTAAAGCCTACAAAGAAATTTTTGTTCAAACAAAAGCTGTTTTTGGACCAAGTCATCCAAGTGTTTTAGATATTTTAAACAAGATAGAGGTGATTAATTCTAGATTAAAGTTTGAGGGTAGCAAAGCATCAGAGGTTCTCCAGCATCTGCAAAAAGATATCAACATTGCTGCTACTAAAGGTGATATACAAACTGTTCAGCGTCTGTTAAAAGATGGAGCTGATGTGAACGATAAAGATGTTGATGGAAGAACACCGATGCATTACGCTGTTAGCAATGGACACATAGATATGGTCAACATTTTGCTAACAAATGGAGCTAACGTTAATCAAGTTACTAATAAAGGTAATACACCATTACACACTGCTACTTCTAAATGTTGTAAAGAAATTGTTGAGGTTCTGTTGAAACATATCAGTCGTGATAAATTAAATGACTTTGTTAATGCTAAAACTACTTCTAGTGGCACTGCATCACTCCATGTTGCAGCTAAAGGTGGCTGTTTGGAAGTTGTAAAGTCTTTATTAAAACATGGTGCAACTTATAACATTAAGGACAAAGAAGGCAAAACACCTTTTAATCTTTCCAAAGACCAAAAAATTTCTAGCCTTCTGAAGTTAGTTGAAGAATTGTTTGAAGATACGAAAAAAGGTAATGTTGAAGTTATCAACAAGTTAAGGATATTAAAGCCAGATGAATTTTCAGCTATAACAAGGACCCGTAATAATCAAGAGAAGACATTATTGCAAGTTGCTATAGCTAATGGACATAAAAATGTTGTGAGTAAACTGTTAGAAATGCTAAAAAACCCAGATCGAAATTTTTAGGACGTCAGTATAGAAAGTGTAGTTAAAAGTTTGAAACTTTGAAAAAACTATTGAAACATTTATATATAACCAATGTTAGATTATAATGTTAGTATATAAGTTATTTTATATAAGTTGTTAGTATATAAATTATTATTAGTTAATTTTATATTTTACTTGAATCAGGTACAATGTCAGTTTCATCAGGCCATAGAGTCAAATTAAGGGAAAGTAGATAATAGAGAAAAATACAAGTTTCTGATACACAGACTAATATGTACTCTGCATCACAGATAGAAGTTTACCATTTGATTCTATTAGACATATTTATTGCATTGAAGGAGTGCATTAAATTGTAAGACATTTCATTTTTTTAATATTCAATTCCTGTTTTAGATATAACGATAATGTTAGGTATAAATTATGAGACCTAATATTTTTTATATTCTATTCCAGTTTTAGATATAACGATAATGGTAGGAATAAATTGGGAGACTTAATATTTTTTATTTTCATTCCTGTTATAGATATAACGATAATGTTAGGTATAAATTATGAGACTTAATATTTTTTATATTCAATTCCTGTTTTAGATATAACGATAATGTTAGGTATAAATTATGAGACTTAATATTTTTTATTTTCATTCCTGTTTTAGATATAACGATAATGATAGGTATAAATTGTGAGACTTAATATTTTTTATATTCTATTCCAGTTTTAGATATAACGATAATGGTAGGAATAAATTGTGAGACTTAATATTTTTTATATTCAATTCCTGTTTTAGATATAATGATAATGATAGGAATAAATTGCGAGACTTAATATTTTTTATTTTCATTCCTGTTTTAGATATAACGATAATGATAGGTATAAATTATGAGACCTAATATTTTTTATATTCTATTCCAGTTTTAGATATAACGATAATGGTAGGAATAAATTGTGTGAATATTTTTTATATTCAATTCCTGTATTAGATATAATAATAATGTTAGGAATAAATTTTGTGAATATTTTTTATATTCAATTCCTGTTTTAGATATAATGATAATGATAGGTATAAATTATGAGACCTAATATTTTTTATATTCTATTCCAGTTTTAGATATAACGATAATGGTAGGAATAAATTGTGTGAATATTTTTTATATTCAATTCCTGTATTAGATATAATAATAATGTTAGGAATAAATTTTGTGAATATTTTTTATATTCAATTCCTGTTTTAGATATAATGATAATGATAGGAATAAATTGCGAGACTTAATATTTTTTATATTCAATTCCTGTTTTAGACATAATAATAATGTTAGGAATAAATTTTGTGAATATTTTTTATATTCAATTCCTGTTTTAGATATAATGATAATGATAGGAATAAATTGCGAGACTTAATATTTTTTATTTTCATTCCTGTTTTAGACATAATGATAATGTTAGGAATAAATTGTGAGAATATTTTTTATATTCAATTCCTGTTTTAGATATAACGATAATGATAGGAATAAATTGCAAGACTTAATATTTTTTATTTTCATTCCTGTTTTAGACATAATGATAATGTTAGGAATAAATTGTGAGAATATTTTTTATATTCAATTCCTGTTTTAGATATAACGATAATGATAGGAATAAATTGCAAGACTTAATATTTTTTATTTTCATTCCTGTTTTAGACATAATGATAATGTTAGGAATAAATTGTGTGAATATTTTTTATATTCAATTCCTGTATTAGATATAACGATAATGATAGGAATAAATTGCAAGACTTAATATTTCTTATATTCAATCCCTGTTTTAGATATAACGATAATGGTAGGAATAAATTGTGAGACTTAATATTTCTTATATTCAATCCCTGTTTTAGATATAACGATAATGGTAGGAATAAATTGTGAGACTTGATATTTCTAATATTCAATTCTTGTTTTAGATATAACGATAATGGTAGGAATAAATTGTGAGACTTGATATTTCTAATATTCAATTCTTGTTTTAGATATAACGATGATGTTAGGAATATATTGTAAGACTTTCAATATTTTTTATATTCAATCCCTGTTTTAGATATATCATTAATGGTAGGAATAAATTGTGAGAGTTGATATTTGTAATATTCAATTCCTGTTTTAGATATAACGATAATGGTAGGAATAAAGTGTGAGACTTAATATTTTTTATTTTCAATTCCTCTTTTAGATATATCGATAATGGTATTAATAAATTGTGAGACTTAATATTTCTAATATTCAATTCTTGTTTTAGATATAACGGCAATGGTAGGAATAAATTGTAAGACTTTTCATATTTTTAATATTCATTTCCTGTTTTAGATATAATGATAATGATAGAAATAAATTGTGAGACATTTTATATTTTTGTTATTATTCAATTCCTTTTTTTAGATATGACGATAATTTCAGGAATAAATTGTGATACATTTCATATATTTTTGTTATTATTGAAATCCTTCTATTAGTAACACTCTCTTGATGTATATATTTATTCAAATTTTTAATCGTTGATCAAATACGTTTTTATTCCTCCAATCAAGTTAAAATTATTTTTGTAGAACCTATAATGGATTACAATTGATGTTAATACAGTTATTTCTAATATTTATTAATGAATTTAAAATTAAAGAACTAGATGTCCCAGTGGGATTCGATCTGAGGAAGTACATGTTTGAAATCCAGCACTTTGCACTGAGCCTAATTTCCCATAGCTAAAAATTAGTTACTTTAAAATGTATATGAAATTATAAGAGAAACAATCCCTGCTCTAGTGAAGCATTGTAAGAGGTGGATATAATGAGAAGTTATAGACGAACAGCAGCGCATAAATTCGAAACGAAAAAATGTGTGAATAAATAGTAACAAACAAAAAAAAATAGTCTAAAACCATATACTGTATAAAGAAGATGGAAAATTTAAAAGAACTTAACTTTTTGTCCTAGGTTCCGCGAGGTCCACTACCGACAGTGATCTATAAGAGTGGGTAGCATAATACTATACCCCGTCTCTGAGTAAGTTGTGGCAAGCCAGGTAGCTGGGGTATTAGGAACTGCTTGGCCGATGAATAGGCGCTGGCAAGTACCCGGTGGGTACTTCACATTAGTGATGCATCGCCGATTACTTCACTTAAAACCCTTAATCTAATTAATACGCATTACTTGAAAAAAAAATGTTGATATGATATTCTCAACTATTATTAAACAATTGCAAATTTGTTTCATGTTAATCGCCTGACTTTATTAAGTGTGATTAACGGCAACTCTTCGGTAATTGAAATTTGTAATATCATTCAATTAAAAGACTTCAAGCCGATCGATTAACATGAATTAAACACACAATTGTTTGTTTAATATTCATTTAGAATACCCTATCAACGTTTTCCTAAATAATGCATATTTATTACTTTAACGTTTCTAATTGGAGTAATCGTCGCTAGTGAGATACTGACCTAATCCCCCAGGCTACCTGGCTTGCCTCAACTTACCCTTAGACGAGGTATAATGGAGGTGACAAAGTTAAGATCACCGCCCCTCCGTTATTTTCCCTTCCTCCCCTTAAATTGTTAGTATAATGTTTTTAGCACATTATATTCATTTCAAACTGCAAATCTCTAATACAGTTTATCATTACTTTTGGAATTGTATTTTAAGCTTGAACTGTAAAAAAACCATATACATTGCTTTTTTTCCTGTATAATAATTTCCTGATTTTTTAGAAATATTATTATTACTTTTGTATCGAAAATATTCTTAAAACCCACTTATGATGTCATTTTGACCGTATTGTGGAGGCTACGGCACACAGTGCAGAAGGCCAAGGGTAGATATCGCTCCTCTTCACTGATGATGTCATGAAAGAAGCGGCGAAACATACTTCTGAATACAGAATCTGTTAAAAAGTAAACCAGTTTTGTATATTTATAATAATTATATTTTATACTTATCTTTATTCTTTCAAGTCTTGCGTGCTTTGTCTACTTTCATTCTCTCCTGACTTTGTGTTGTAGTTTCATTTGTAATTTTCTTTTTAGACTTTTCTGTTTGAGTTTTCTTTTACCTTTTATGTCTACATTCGATATATAAGTGTTATTCACTCGAGTGTTACTGATTTATATACCCCAGGCAATTACGACCCCGGTAGACAATAGTTCTACAAAACCCTGTGTGAAAACCCCAGATCCTCTACCCTTTATGTCTCTATCTTAACCCTACAAATGTGGAGAATCATTTGTTATCTTTCGTATCAAAGATGTTATTCATATTGTGTGTACTTCTTAAAAGTCAACATTTCTACTTTGACATAAAAGTAGTGTAAGGACAAAAAGTATAACAGAATTATAAACCAACTGTTATCTGGCTCGTAAAAGAAGTTCCCTGGTTAAGGGTGGAAAAGGTTATTTCAATATAGACTGTATTGTATCCTGTGTTGAATGTGACTCATTTTTTTGTTTGTGGTACATGTTTAGGTTTTAATTTAGTTAATATTTTAAATTCTATTTAACCAATTTTTTTTATTGTACTCATTTTTTGGGTTTTTGATATACCCTATTATTTGTTATTCATTTTCTTAATTTTTTACTGGGATTTTCAGTATTCTATATAAGTGAGTTGTAGAGCCTTTTTATGTTGTGGGGTGTTGTTGGTTTGATTTGGTAATGTTTTAATGGTTTGTGTAGGTTTCCTAAAAATTGAGTATTCCGTGTTATTTGTATTTCTTGTTATTGTTAGGTCTGTATAGTGTATTTTATTGTTTGTTTTCTTCCATGATAAATTTTATAGTAGGGTGTAGGTTGTTCATTTCTTTTAGGATGATGTTATTGTTTATTGGTTTATTTTGGAAGATGTAGAATCCATAGTCAACATATCTTATTCAATGTCGTGTGTTTTTATGGTTAGCGTGTTTATTTTTTTAAGGTTTTGAAGTTAAATTTCTGATAAATGATCCCCTTCCTAAACCATCTATTTGTTTCTGTATCTTATTATTAAATGTAAAATCGTTTTGGTTTAGTATGGTATTTTAAGCATTCTGGTATTTAGTTTATATATTTGAGGTAGGGTTTTAAGGTAAGTTAATTTGTTTGAATTTTTATTAAATTCCTTCTAGTAGCTCACACTGGCCTGATTTATCTTGTACAAATTTTCAATTGTTAAAAAAATATGTTTTCATTCATCCAATCAAGTTCTAATACTTTTTTTAAAAACTAAAACACTTGTAAATATTTCACAAAACTGCCTGTAGTACCACTTGTATTTGTTGAGGACTGTAGTTTCGGGAGATGTCTCATTGTCAACTCAGACCGTAACTGATCTCAAGGTTTTTGTAGGTTAAAGTGTTATGAGGGGGGGGGGTTTGGTTATATTATGTTAAAAGTATGGGTTTACTTTGTGAGCATTAGGAGTTATATGATGTTGAAATGCGTGTGTGTGAGGTATAATATAATTGGGTGTTTAGTATGTGTGTAGGGTGTAGTTTGAAATGTTTGTAAATTTTTTATTGCTCGGTGGGTTGTAAATGTTGTTGGGTTTAAATTGTTTATTGAGAGTTTTGAGTGTGGAGTAGGCTATTTTTTAATTGTATTTTTGTAGTGTATTGGTTAGATTGTGGGTTTTAAATGTTCTTTATGGTAATGTTGAGTTTATGGGTTTGTCATGTTTTGGGTTTGTATCTAGGTTATTGAGTTTGTTTTTAGGCGGTTGTATAATTTTTCAAACGTTGTGTTGTATCCATTAGTTTGTGCTGTATGTGTTTTTAGTATTTAATTCTTGGTAATGATCCTCTTTGTCTAACGGTGTTTAGGTGGGCGATATATCATGGTGTTGTAAGTGGCTAGCTTATGTTGGTGTGGGTGGTTTGAAGAGATGTGAATGGTAGTATTGATGTTAGTGGGTTTTCGGTATATGTTAAATTTATGTGTTTGTTGTCTGTGCGTTTAGTTGTGAGTTTGAGGAAGTTGAGAGTTTTTTTTGTTCTGTTTCAATGGTGTATGTTAGTTTTGGGTATATGGAATTAGGATGTTTGAAAAACGTGTACTCCGGTGTGTGTTACCTTTGTATAATGTTATAATATTGTTGACGTATCTATACCAGTAAATGTTATCTGAGAATTTATTGTTGTGTAAAATGTGGTTTTGTTAAATAATTATAATATGTCTGCTAAGATGCTAGCTATGGGCGAAACCATGGGTAGGCAATCTTTTTGGGTGTAGAAAGTGTTATTGTAGGTGGAGTAATTTTGAGATATGATTAATTTCAAAAGAAATATTGAGATATGAAATATTTACGAATGTTTTAGTGGAAAGAGTAGCTAGCATGAAGATGGAATCAAAAAATATGAATTTCGCAAGCCGAGCATCAACTATTCATTGATACTACAACGTAGATCTCAATGTAACGAAACTTTCCCTTCACATCTCCTTCAATATACAGTGCCTAAATTATAAAATCACACCTGATTATGCCAAAATACACATTAAAAATTAAAATAAGAACCCAACTACCCCAAAAACCACACATCAAGCTGTAAGTCCAACACAGAAATATTCATACACCACATTAAACAAAACCACATTTTACACAACAATAAATTGCACACATATGTTTAAAAGATCCTTATTCCATACACCTAAAACGAACATACACCATTGAAAACGAAACGAAAAAACTCTCTTAACTTCCTGGGCCTCACAATTGAATGGTACAAGATAGGAAAATTAGTCATGTGTAAGGAACGGCCACCTTGGAAACTGCTCTACGCTATATTGAATAACAGATACCATGCAAACATGTTCTACTGCAAGGACGTCTACTCAACACTGCATGTATTTTCAAATATGTTTAAAAGTTTATGTACTTTTTAACCTTATGGGGCGATATCCATATTTTTAACCATGCTACAATTTTTCTTGTATTCATTTATCACTTACACTTTAATGTACTAAAAAAAAAATGTTACATGGTATATATTTGAGTCGACTTTCGAGAAGTATTAATTACATGTTCTGCAACGGGCTATATTTCAATTACGTACTTTACTTTCCCTATTTTTATTTTACCACCTATTAATTATTTATTTTATCCAGACATTCCTCTTCTTTTATATTTACCTACTTTTTTCTTCTTCTTTTACCTTCACCTTTACCTACATTTCTCCCGCTTCTTTAAATTTACTTTTATTTATTTCTATTTTCACTGAGACTCTTATTTTACGTGATATGTATTAGGACCTAACTTATCCTATACTATTTACCTATTTCCTACTGTCTCTACCCCTAGGTCTACCTAATACTTACCAGTTACCCTGCAAGGGTATAATGACGGAGAGATTTGGGTCAGTCAACCGTAGTCTGTAACATCCCTGCTTAGATATCCCAGGAATAAATTTATAGATCGTTTAATCCAATAAGGGGAGTATTTCCCTATACTAGCATAATTTCGGGTTGGGTGTTTGATATTTGAGGTGTTTTTTACTTGGAAACCTTTAAGTAAGAAACTTTATCATTAGGTTATATCAAAACTAACCAAAACTAAGGACTGCTAGTTTTGAACTACAATTAATTTTACAATTTTTTAAAATTTATGATGTAAAACATACAAACATTTACAGCCTTTGATTTATATTTATTTTTCGTTTGTTAGATTACTGAGAGCCTTGTTAAAATAATTATAAATTCCGTTGACTTTCATTCAATAAATGAATTTCATTTAAAGATCTGAATCTTATTGATTTTTAAATTATAATTTTTGTAAAATAATATTCAGGATATTTTTTTGACTGATTTTACCTTATATGATTTACATAAACTATTTATATACAAATATATAATATTACACAAAAACATAATCTTGACTTTGAATACTTTTTGTTTTTAATTAATTTTGTCCAATTGCTTTTAATCATGTCCTTTAAATTTTAATAATTAAATTCAATGCAACATATTATATAATATAATAAAATAACATCTTACCAACCCTTTTAGTTTAACTAAAATGATTAAAAATAAAATAAACCTAAAAGAGAATATTTTTTTTATCAACTTGAATATTTGGACTGTATTATTATAACAGATTGTGTGATTGACTGTTTAATTTTATGCTCATTTTAAATGTATGTCACATTCTTCTACTTATAATTATCCTTACCTACTAATTACTATTCCATTATAATAAAATTAATTTTAAATAGACAAATTATTCAATTCATTAGACAGTAAACCTTTTGTAACATTTTCCCAATTATCATTTCTTTATCTCTCAACTGAAATAGATTGTAATTTATTTAATTCATTTGATTATAAACAGTTTATAACATTTTCTTAATTATTAAGATTGTAATTTATTTAATTCATTTGATTATAAACAGTTTATAACATTTTCTTAATTATTATTTTTTTACATCTCATAACAAAATTTTATTTTAATTACAAAAATATTTAGGTAATTAATTAGACACAAAATTATATAACATTTTCTAAATTTTTATTTCTTTATTTATGTCATTACAAAATTTTACAAAACAAAATATTTTAAAATTAATTAGACAAAAAAAATTTATAAACTTTTGATTACACCAAATATGTTCATTGTTATTGTTTTGAAAATTGAAAAAACTTTATCCGGGAAGCCCTTTCTGTGCTTAAGATCTTGTCTATCTCGCCACTGTTCTCAGACTAACTTTGTTTGCAAATTATTTCCACTCCTGCCTTTTTCTTCTTGGACTCTGTTACATACAATCAGTAAGTCATATCTGTCAACATCCTTTGTTGTTAATATAAAAATTATTGAAAATTATTATGTAATACTACTTAATTGAACTTGGCAGAATTTAGAAATTTGGCTTTACCTCACATGTTATCTGCAGTTATAATACAAATAAATAACAAATTTTCAAGGAAAAGTTTATGTAAAAGATCATTAGCATTAATGGTTCAAGTAAACTTTGCTATTCTAATATTGGTGTAAATATATTTCAGAGAGGGATTATGGATGTACCTAAACAACAAACCAGATTTTCTCAAGAAGATAAACAATTTCTATCACGTTCCTACACATCAAAGGAGGAGTATATTAGAGAATATAAAAAGCTCTACTGCACAAAAGCAAAAGCTAAAAAACTTTATCTCCTGGTTTTAACTGAACTTGAAGAGGCAGTGTCAGATGGCAATGTCGATGGCTTGATAAAATTCAGCAACTTCATTGATTACATAAGTGATGCAGTAGATGAAGTAACTTTGAGAGACTATTATGATAATGCTAACAACCCTGTTAATAGCACTAACTTAGTTATCTTAGCCTGTAAACATAATAAGGTAAAGATTTTAGAATACCTATTTAGCAGTAGTAGTAAAATTCTCAGTAATTTATCTGTTGGCATCAGAAAAACTACTATCTTACCAACTGATAAGGATGAAACATGTCGTAATGCGTTTTATTATGTTATACGTTCAGGTAATGTTGAGCTTCTTGATATACTCATTAATAAATGGCCAGGTAATTATTTTGGTGTACATTTCAAGGAATTAGATGAAATTGTTTCCCAAGCTTATGAAGAATTAAAACTAAAGAACGTATCATTGTCGGAAGAGATGGAAATTTTTGTTGAAAATAAGTTGATAAGTCTGCGTTTCTTCTCTACTGCTTCTGGAAAGAAGCAGAATGTGATTAGTCATCTTAATAACATCAGAGAGCGGATTGAGTTAGTACTTCAAAATATTAGCTTGTTAAAGGCAGAGTACTCAAATGCAGAAATAATAGATGAAAAGTTTTTATTCATAGCAAAATTTATTGCCCAAAATATTCATATATTGAAACGACAGTTAAAATCAACCTATGAAAGACTGCCTTGGGAAGAAATTGAATTTTGTTTGATCAGTTTTGTTTCTTCTCACATAAAACGACAAGAAATTAATTTATTTTATAATGCTACATTGAATAATAGTAAAATACTAAAGCACTTGGAGAATTTTGGAAAGAAACTTAAAGAAGAAAAGGATATTATAGAAGGTGTGGCTGTTGGTAAATTTGCTGATCTTTCAAAGTTGAAACGTGAGAGAGTTGTTGCAAAGATTATTAGCAATTATCCTGAGTTTGGAGAGTTGTATAGTGATTATCAACAAATTAGGGATATTTATTCTTTGGGAAAAATAAGTGATTATATAAAGTGGCGTTATCTGCTGATCCTAAACAAAGGGAAGGACAGTTAATTATTACAAGGGTTTTACAATTAATTGGTGAATATTTAAAAAACACTCTAGAATCTCCCAAGTTATCTAGCACTACAAGCGACCTTCTTCTACTATCCTTACCCAGGAACACAAGGGAGGTCATTATAGGTTTACGCAATTCACTATCTCATGCTCACTCGCTCTCTAAAAGAACAGAAATAGAAGAAAATACAGATGTTAATTTTTTTATTGGTGTTCAAAATGATATTAAAAAAATCGATAATGTAATTACTGATATTTTTTATAAAAATAAAATTAAAATAATCAAAATACTGCTAAAGAAAATTACCAATAGCGAAAGCTTAGACGAGATTAAAGAAGTTAATAGAATATTTAGTACCTTTGAATTAGATGAAACGATTACAGAGACCTTTAAAGTGATGGAACATGATAAGCTTGAAATCTCATTAAAGAGTTAAGCAGCATTATAACTGACAAGACGAATTACGAAAAGCAATTGTTTGATAAAATTGATAGCATAATCAATTTCACAGAAACTAATTTAAAGAATATCAGAACAGATTATGTCACAGTGACTATGTTATTAAAGAGCTTATGTGATAGTTTAAATGACGATTATATTGACGATCATATTATTAGAGCAATACAATTGTGTGCAAATAAAACATTACAGAATATTTCTTCCCAAATAGAGTCTCACAATCTTAAAGAAATTGTCGAACTATCAGTCAAAATTTCTAATAGTGCTAGGTCAAGAATAATGGATGACAACCTTGATAAAGTAAATAGATTAACTTGTGAAATTGTTTACATTGCTGAATTTGAAACAGGTGACCTTAGATGGATTGAGGAGTTAAGAGACAAGTTGAATGAGAAAGGTCTGTTTATTCCTATATATAAACAAAAAAAGGTCTACAATATAACAGAAGAAAAATACAATAACCTACTTGAACTGAAGTCATCTGAACTGAAAAGTATTTTGAGGAAGAATGCATTAAGTGGCAAGTCAACTGAAAAGCTCCCTTCCTACAAGAGGGATGAAAAGTTGCAAGCAGTAGTAGAAATGCTTGTTTTGGATATAATGTCAATTTTAGGTAGATCAGAAGAGCATCTAGAAAACAATCTACTTTTTTTAGATGATAACACTCCTCTACTAAATGGAAAATGTTTGCGTAATCACTTAGCCCACGATAATACTTTGGTTGATTTATTTTTATCTAATCCCTCAATAGCAGTTATCTTGAATGCTAAAAAACTTTGTTCAGAAATTGTAATGAAAAGTAAGAAGAAAATTGGCAAATCAGTAAGAGATGACCCTTCCAAGCTAAAAGATAAATACGATCAAAATCTTATCACTATTACTAATCAGAAAAGAATGTTTGCTGCGTTGGAAGAAGGAAATCTTGAAGACTTGAAAAGTTATCTCAGAAAAGGAGCAGATATCAATGCTAGAAGTATTAACTCATCAACCACATTACATTTTGCTGCACGTGGACCTAGTCTCGAGGTTATAAAATTTATCATTGGTCAAAAAATAGCTGTCAATATTAAAGATATAAATGGTCAAAGTCCACTTCATATTGCTGCTGCACATGGTAGGGAAAATATTGTGGAATTTTTGATGAGAGAAACAGTTGTATATGTTGATGATCAAGATAATAGTGGCAAAACATCACTACATGTTGCAGCTAAAAATGGCCACAAAAATACTGTTGAGATGCTACTAAAAAATAATGCTAATACTAATGCCAAAGACATAGCTGGATTTTCACCTTTGCACTATGCAATAAAAAACAATCATATTGATGTTGCTAAGATTATGCTGGAAAAGGAAGCGAATGTTGACATCAACGAAACTATGGGAGGCTTTACTTCACTACATCTAGCTGCGGAAAGTGGTTACCTAGAGCTAGTGAATTTTTTACTACAAAATAAAGCAAATGTTAATGCAAAAAACGATTCGGGAGGAATACCATTACATACAGCAGCATTAAATGGCCACCTAGAAGTAGTGAATGCTTTAATTCTGAAAGGAGCTGATGTTAACTCCAGAGTTGTAGAAAGTTGGACACCATTACACTATGCAGTAGAAAATGGCCATGAAAAGATAGCTAATATTTTATTGAAGCACGGAGCTAATGTTAATGTTGCTGACAAAATCTGTAATAACGCACCTTTGCACTATGCAGCAAAAGATGGACACGAGAACATTGTTAAGGCTTTACTTATTAATAAGGCAAATGCTAGTATGGCCACTGATGAAGGTATTACCCCACTACATTTTGCAGCGCAGCATGGCCACTTGAAGATAGTAGCTGCTCTTCTCGAGCATGGGGTTAACATTCGTGCTAAAGATGTAAATAATGCTACGCCATTACACTATGCAGTAAAGAGTGGTCATAAGGCAGTTGCTGAGCTCTTATTAAAAAATGGAGCAGAAATCAATGATAAAAACAATAATGATCAAACATTATTGCATGTGGCCACTCTGAAAGGTCACAAAAATATTATTAAACTCCTAATAAGAAATAAAGCTGAAGTAAGAGCTCAAGACATTAAGGGAAATACACCATTACATGCAGCTGCAAGGAATGGTAGCAAAGATATTATTGATCTTCTATTAATTAATAAAGCCGAAGTTAATGCTAGAACTAATGATGGCATGACACCATTGCATATAGCTGTTCTAAGTGGACATGTAGATGCTACTGCTTTTCTAATCAAAAGTATAGCCGAAGTCAATACTAGCGCTAATTATGGTTTTACACCTTTACAAGCAGCTATTTTAAAGGGTCACAAAGATATTGTGACTCTTTTAATAGAAAATGGGGCCAAAAGTAATTGGGAAGTTATTATAGGTAGTTGTAATGTTCCTACACCATTACAAGCAGCTGTGGAAGCAGGTGATAAGGAAATCGTTGAGATTTTGGTAGCAAATAGAGCCAACGTTAACGTTAAAAGTAATTGCCTAACACCTTTGGTTTCTGCTGTTAAGCAAAACCACAAGGAGATAGTTGAACTTCTTATAGAAAATGGAGCTAATGTTAATGTAGAAAATGGCGAACCTTTATCACTAGCAGTGTTTGCTGGTTATAGGGATATTGTAGAAATTTTGCTAAAAAACAAGGCCCGTATTAATATGAAAGGTCCTGAAAATGCTACACTATTACATTTGGCTGCTAGAAGAGGCCACAAGAAGATTGTAAATACTCTGATAGCAATGGGAGCCAATGTTGATGCTATAACTATTGATAGGACAACACCACTATATTTTGCGGCACAAGAAGGCCATGAAGAAGTTGCTGAAATTTTGATAGCAAACAGGGCTGACGTTAATGTTGTAAATTTTGAAGGTACTCCTCTACATATAGCAGCAGCACTCGGCCATGTTAATGTTGTTGAAGTCCTAATAACTAATGGTGCTAAAGTTCATGTTAAGGACAATAAGAACAGAACACCTTTAGAATTAGCAGTTGCACGTGGTAATTTGCAAGTGGTGAAAATGTTACTGCAGTATAAAAAAGTAGATATGAATGCTAAAGGCAATGATGGTTGGACGATACTGCACATTGCTTCACAAGCAAGTAACTTAGAAATGGTAAAATATCTAGTAGATGAGGGGTCTAATGTTAATGCTAAGAATGCCTTTGGCTTTAAGGCTATACATATTGCAGCCAGAGAAGGTTACAAAAACACTGTAAAATATTTTCTTAGTATGGGGTTAAGTGTTAATGAGCCTGGTAGAGGTAACCTGACACTTTTGCACTATGCTGCAATGAAATGTCATATAGAAGTTGCAAAATACTTGATATCACAAGGTGCTGACGTTAATGCTAAAGATGCATTAGGCTTAACCCCTCTGCATTTTGCTGCTACCTTTGGTTATAAAGATGTTATAGAAGTTTTATTAAATAACGGTGCAATTTATAATGCTGTTGACAAGTTTTATAAAAGACCTTTAGAAATGACTGGCAACAAAGATGTTATAGATTTATTATCATCAACTGAAAAGTTATTTGAGTCAGTAAAACAAAATAATTTGTCAGAGGTTGAGACTAGCATTAGAGCAGGTGCATTTATTGATGCAAGAAGTGCTGAAAGTGGAACGCCATTACATTACGCTGCATGGAAAGGCTATGACGGAGTTGTCAAGATTTTATTACAGAATAAAGCCAATCCTAATATGGTTGATAGCAAGAGATTTACTCCTATACATTATGCTGCTAAGTTCTCACAATTAAAAATTGTAAAAGCTTTACTGTTGCATGGTGCAGTATATAATGCTGTTTCTGATAGCGGTAAAACACCATCAGACTTCGCTGTAGATAGAGATATAACTAGTTTATTTAAATTGATTAGTGAATCATTTAAAAAAGTTAAAGAAGATAATGTTCAAGTTATTAATGACCTAAGTAAGATAAAGGATATTGATACAGTTAAAGCAGTGATGAGTGCTTGTAATAGAGAGAACAAGACGATAGTAGTTGCTGCAGTTCTTGGTAACTTTTCAAAAGTCGAGCAGTTGAAGGAGATATTACAAAGTGACATATCTGCTCAAATTGATACAGCTTTAGTGCTTTTGAACCAAGGCAATTATCAAAGAGCCTTTAATATTTTCAGAAGTGCATTTGAAAGAAGAAAAGAAATTCTAGGACCAGATAATCCTGGTACTTTAGATATTCAGACACATATAGCCACAGCGCTATATAAACAAGGAAGTTACCAAGAAGCTTTAAATATGTTTGAAGAGATTTTTCAGAAACAAAAAGAAATGCTGGGTTTAAATAATAAGGATACTTTAAGTACAAGAAGTGCAATCGCTTTAGTGCTGCATAGACAGGGGAAAGATGAAAAAGCTTTTAACATTTATCAAGAAATATTTCAGACACAAACTGAATTACTGGGTTCAAATCATTCAGACACCTTAAATACTCAGTTTCACATGGCGTTAGTATTAGATAGACAGGGAAAATATGAAGAAGCATTGAATATCAATAGAGCAGTTTATGAAAACAAGAAAGAAACACTAGGTACAGATAATGTAGAGACTGTGAGTGCTAAAAAGAAAATAGCAGTGGTACTAGCTAACCAAGGTAAATATGAAGAGTCCTTGAAAATCTATGAAGAGGTTTTTGAAAAGAAGAAAATAACTTTAGGTAATAATCTTGCTGATACCTTGAAAACATTGCATAGCTTTGGTTTAATATTATCTTCACAAAATGAATATCATGAAGCCATGAAAGCTTTCGAAAAGGTTTTAAATATCCAGAAAAAAGCTTTAGAGCAAAATCACCCAGACACTTTAATTACTCAATACAACATAGCAAATATTCTTTTTGAACAAGGGAAATTTATCAGCGCACTTAGAGCCTACAGAGAAATTTTTGATCTAACAAAAGCTGTTTTTGGACCAAGTCATCCGAGTGTTTTAGATATTTTAAACAAGATAGAGGTGATTAATTCTAGATTGAAGTTTGATGGTATCAAAGAATCAGAGGTTCTCCAGCATCTGCAAAAAGATATCAACATTGCTGCTAGTAAAGGTGATTTACAAACTGTTCAGCGTCTGTTAAAAGATGGAGCTGATGTGAACAATAAAGATGTTGATGGAAGAACACCGATGCATTACGCTGTTAGCAATGGACACATAGATATGGTCAACATTTTGCTAACAAATGGAGCTAATGTTAATCAAGTTACTAATAAAGGTAATACACCATTACACACTGCTACTTCTAAATGTTACAAAGAAATTGTTGAGGTTCTGTTGAAACATATCAGTCGTGATAAATTAAATGACTTTGTTAATGCTAAAACTACTTCTAGTGGCACTGCATCACTTCATGTTGCAGCTAAAGGTGGCTGTTTGGAAGTTGTAAAGTCTTTATTAAAACATGGTGCAACTTATAACATTAAGGACAAAGAAGGCAAAACACCTTTTAATCTCTCGAAAGACCAGAAAATTTCTAGCCTTCTGAAGTTAGTTGAAGAATTGTTTGAAAATACGAAAAAAGGTAATGTTGAAGTTATCAACAAGTTAAGGATATTAAAGCCAGATGAATTTTCAGCTATAACCAGGACCCGTAATAATCAAGAGAAGACATTATTGCAAGTTGCTATAGCTAATGGACATAAAAATGTTGTGAGTAAACTGTTAGAAATGCTAAAAAACCCAGATCGAAATTTATAGGACGTCAGTATAGAAAGAGTAGTTAAAAGTTCGAAACTTTGAAAACACTATTGAAACATTTATATATGTTAGATTATAATGTTAGTATATAAGTTATTTTATATAAGTTATTAGTATATAAATTATAAGTTAATTTTATGTTTTACTTGAATCAGGTACAATGTCAGTTTCATCAGGCCATAGAGTCAAATTAAGGGAAAGTAGATAATAGAGAAAAATACAAGTTTCTGATACACAGACTAATATGTACTCTGCATCACAGATACAAGTTTACCATTTGATTCTATTAGACATATTTATTGCATTGAAGGAGTGCATTAAATTGTAAGACATTTCATATTTTTAATATTCAATTCCTGTTTTAGATATAACTATAATGGTAGGAATAAATTGAGACTTAATATTTTTTGTATTTAATTCCTATTTTAGATATTTCGATAATGGTAGGAATAAATTGACTCTTAATATTTGTTATATTCAATTCCTGTTTTAGATATAATGATAATGGTAGGAATAAAGTGCGACTTAATATTTTTTGTATTTAATTCCTATTTTAGATATTTCGATAATGGTAGGAATAAATTGACTCTTAATATTTGTTATATTCAATTCCTGTTTTAGATATTTCGATAATGGTAGGAATAAATTGACTCTTAATATTTGTTATATTCAATTCCTGTTTTAGATATTTCGATAATGGTAGGAATAAATTGACTCTTAATATTTGTTATATTCAATTCCTGTTTTAGATATTTCGATAATGGTAGGAATAAATTGACTCTTAATATTTGTTATATTCAATTCCTGTTTTAGATATTTCGATAATGGTAGGAATAAATTGACTCTTAATATTTGTTATATTCAATTCCTGTTTTAGATATTTCGATAATGGTAGGAATAAATTGACTCTTAATATTTGTTATATTCAATTCCTGTTTTAGATATTTCGATAATGGTAGGAATAAATTGACTCTTAATATTTGTTATATTCAATTCCTGTTTTAGATATTTCGATAATGGTAGGAATAAATTGACTCTTAATATTTGTTATATTCAATTCCTGTTTTAGATATTTCGATAATGGTAGGAATAAATTGACTCTTAATATTTGTTATATTCAATTCCTGTTTTAGATATTTCGATAATGGTAGGAATAAATTGACTCTTAATATTTTTTATATTCAATTCCTGTTTTTGATATAATGATAATGCTAGGAATAAATTGTGAGACTTTCAATATTTTTTATATTCATTTCCTGTTTTAGATATATCTATAATGGTAGGAATAAATTGTGAGACTTGATATTTCTAATATTCAATTCTTGTTTTAGATATAACGATGATGTTAGGAATATATTGTATGACTTTCAATATTTTTTATATTCAATCCCTGTTTTAGATATATCAATAATGGTAGGAATAAATTGAGACTTAATATTTTCAATATTCTATTCTTGTTTTAGATATAACGGCAATGATAGAAATAAATTGTGAGACATTTTATATTTTTGTTATTATTCAATTCCTTTTTTTAGATATGACGATAATTTCAGGAATAAATTGTGATACATTTCATATATTTTTGTTATTATTGAAATCCTTCTATTAGTAACACTCTCTTGATGTATATATTTGTTCAAATTTTTAATCGTTGATCAAATACGTTTTTATTCATCAAATCAAGTTAAAATTATTTTTGTAGAACCTATAATGGATTACAATTGATGTTAATATTTATTAATGAATTTAAAATTAAAGAACTAGATGTCCCAGTGGGATTCGATCTGAGGAAGTACATGTTTAAAATCCAGCACTTTGCACTGAGCCTAATTTCCCATAGCTAAAAATTAGTTACTTTATAAAATGTATATGAAATTATAAGAGAAACAATCCCTGTTCAAGTGAAGCATTGTAAGAGGTGGATATAATGAGAAGTTATAGACGAACAGCAGCGCATAAATTCGAAACGAAAAAATGTGTGAATAAATAGTAACAAACAAAAAAAAATAGTCTAAAACCATATACTGTATAAAGAAGATGGAAAATTTAAAAGAACTTAACTTTTTGTCCTAGGTTCCGCGAGGTCCACTACCGACAGTGATCTATAAGAGTGGGTAGCATAATACTATACCCCGTCTCTGAGTACGTTGTGGCAAGCCAGGTAGCTGGGGTATTAGGAACTGCTTGGCCGATGAATAGGCGCTGGCAAGTACCCGGTGGGTACTTCACATTAGTGATGCATCGCCGATTACTTCACTTAAAACCCTTAATCTAATTAATACGCATTACTTGAAAAAAATGTTGATATGATATTCTCAACTATTATTAAACAATTGCAAATTTGTTTCATGTTAATCGCCTGACTTTATTAAGTGTGATTAACGGCAACTCTTCGGTAATTGAAATTTGTAATATGATTCAGTTAAAAGACTTCAAGCCGATCGATTAACATGAATTAAACACACAATTGTTTGTTTAATATTCATTTAGAATACCCTATCAACGTTTTCCTCAATAATGCATATTTATTACTTTAACGTTTCTAATTGGAGTAATCGTCGCTAGTGAGATACTGACCTAATCCCCCAGGCTACCTGGCTTGCCTCAACTTACCCTGAGACGGGGTATTATGGAGGTGACAAAGTTAAGATCACCGCCCCTCCGTTATTTTCCCTTCCTCCCCTTAAATTGTTAGTATAATGTTTTTAGCACATTATATTCATTTCAAACTGCAAATTCTCTAATACAGTTTATCATTACTTTTGGAATTGTATTTTAAGCTTGAACTGTAAAAAAACCAAATACATTGCTTTTTTTCCTGTATAATAATTTCCCGATTTTTTAGAAATATTATTATTACTTTTGTATCGAAAATATTCTTAAAACCTGCTTATGATGTCATTTTGACCGTATTGTAGAGGCTACGGCACACAGTGCAGAAGGCCAAGGGTAGATATCGCTCCTCTTCACTGATGATGTCATGAAAGAAGCGGCAAAACATACTTCTGAATACAGAATCTGTTAAAAAGTAAACCAGTTTTGTATATTTATAATAATTATATTTTATACTTATCTTTATTCTTTCAAGTCTTGCGTGCTTTGTCTACTTTCATTCTCTCCTGACTTTGTGTTGTAGTTTCATTTGTAATTTTCTTTTTAGACTTTTCTGTTTGAGTTTTCTTTTACCTTTTACGTCTACATTCGATATATAAGTGTTATTCACTCGAGTGTTACTGATTTATATACCCCAGGCAATTACGACCCCGGTAGACAATAGTTCTACAAAACCCTTTATGTCTCTATCTTAACCCTACAAATGTGGAGAATCATTTGTTATCTTTCGTATCAAAGATGTTATTCATATTGTGTGTACTTCTTAAAAGTCAACATTTCTACTTTGACATAAAAGTAGTGTAAGGACAAAAGCTGTAACAGAATTATAAACCAACTGTTATCTGGCTCGTATAAGAAGTTCCCTGGTTAAGGGTGGAAAAGGTATTTCAATATAGACTGTATTGTATCCTGAGTCGAATGTGACTCATTTTATTGTTTGTGGTCCTTGTTTAGGTTTTAATTTACTTAATATTTTAAATTCTATTTAACCAATTTTTTTTATTGTACTCATTTTTTGGTAATTTGATATACCCTTTTATTTGTTATTCTTTTTCTTAATTTTTTACTGGGATTTTCAGCATTCTATATAAGTGAGTTGTAGAGCCTTTTTATGTTGTGGGGTGTTGTTGGTTTGATTTGGTAATGTTTTAATGGTTTGTGTAGGTTTCCTAAAAATTGAGTATTCCGTGTTATTTGTATTTCTTGTTATTGTTAGGTCTGTATAGTGTATTTTATTGTTTGTTTTCTTCCATGATAAATTTTATATTACGGTGTAGGTTGTTCATTTCTTTAAGGATGATGTTATTATTTATTGCTTTATTTTGGGAGATGTAGAATCCATAGTCAACATATCTTATTCAATGTCTGTTGTGTGTTTTTATGGTTTGCGTGTTTATTTTTTTAAGGTTTTGTGATTTATCTTGTACAAATTTTCAATTGTTAAAAAAATATGTTTTCATTCATCCAATCAAGTTCTAATACTTTTTTTTAAAACTAAAACACTTGTAAATATTTCAAAAAACTGCCTGTAGTACCACTTGTATTTGTTGAGGACGGTAGTTTCAGGAGATGTGTCTCATTGTCAACTCAGACCGTAACTGATCTCAAGGTTTTTGTAGGTTAGAGTGTTGGGGGGGGGGGGGTTTGATTATATTATGTTAAAAGTGTGGGTGTACTTTGTGAGCATTAGGAGTTATATGATGTTGAAATGCGTGTGTGTGAGGTATAATATAATTGGGTGTTGAGTATGTGTGTAGGGTGTAGTTTGAAATGTTTGTAAATTTGTTATTGCTCGGTTATGTACCAATGGATATTTCTGTGTTGTTTATGAAGAATTTGTTGGTTGGATGCTATGTCTCTGTAGTCATGTTTTGGGGACTTGAGATGTTTGGCGAAGTTTGATCGGTAATTATTGTTTGTTAGTTTGTTTATATGTTCTTTGTAGCGTGTTTAAAAAAAGACCTCCCCGTCTGACCTATGTAAAAAGCACGAACTGCGGAACAGTTTGTTAACTCCAGTGGGTTGTAAATGTTGTTGGGTTTAAATTGTTTATTGAGAGTTTTGAGTGTGGAGTAGGCTATTTTTTAATTGTATTTTTGTAGTGTATTGGTTAGATTGTGGGTTTTAAATGTTCTTTATGGTAATGTTGAGTTTATGGGTTTGTCATGTTGTGGGTTTGTATCTAGGTTATTGAGTTTGTTTTTAGGCGGTTGTATAATTTTTCAAACGTGTTGTATCCATTAGTTTGTGCTGTATGTTTTTTTAGTATTTAATTCTTGGTAATGATCCTCTTTGTCTAATGGTGTTTAGGTGGGCGATATATCATGGTGATGTAAGTGGCTAGCTTATGTTGGTGTGGGTGATTTGAAGAGATGTGAATGGTAGTATTGATGTTAGTGGGTTTTCGGTATATGTTGAATTTATGTGTTTGTTGTCTGTGAGTTTGAGGAAGTTGAGAGTTTTAGGCAATCTTTTTGGGTGTAGAAAGTGTTATTGTAGGTGGAGTAATTTTGAGATATGATTAATTTCAAAAGAAATATTGAGATATGAAATATTTACGAATGTTTTAGTGGAAAGAGTAGCTAGCATGAAGATGGAATAAAAAAATATGAATTTTGCAAGCCAAGCATCAACTATTCATTGATACTACAACGTACATCTCAATGTAACGAAACTTTCCCTTCACATCTCCTTCACTATACACTGCCCAAATTATAAAATCACACCTGATTATGCCAAAATACACATTAAAAATAAAAATAAGAACCCATCTACCCCAAAAACCACACATCAAGCTGTAAGTCCAACACAGAAATGTTCATACACCACATTAAACAAAACCACATTTTACACAACAATAAATACTCAGATAACATCATTTACTGGTATACATACGTCGATGATATTACAATATTATTCAAAGGACTCGCACGCCGAGCACACATATGTTTAAAAGATCTTAATTCCATACACCTAAAACGAACATACATCATTGAAAACGAAACGAAAAAACTCTCTTAACTTCCTGGCCCTCACAATTGAATGGTACAAGATACGAAAATTAGTCATGTGTAAGGAACGGCCACCTTGGAAACTGCTCTACACTATATTGAATAACAGATACCATGCAAACAGATGTTCTTCTGCAAGGACGTCTACTCAACACTGCATGTATTTTCAAATATGTTTAAAAGTTTATGTACTTTTTAACCTTGTGGGGCGATATCCATATTTTTAACCATGCTACAATTTTTCTTGTATTCATTTATCACTTACACTTTAATGTACTAAAAAAAAAATGTTACATGGTATATATTTGAGTCGACTTTCGAGAAGTATTAATTACATGTTCTGCAACGGGCTATATTTCAATTACGTACTTTACTTTCCCTATTTTTATTTTACCACCTATTAATTATTTATTTTATCCAGACATTCCTTTTCTTCTTTTATATTTACCTACTTTTTTCTTCTTCTTTTACCTTCACCTTTACCTACATTTCTCCCGCTTCTTTTAAATTTACTTTTATTTATTTCTATTTTCACTGAGACTTATTTTACCTGATATGTATTAGGACCTAACTTATCCTATACTACTTATCTATTTCCTACTGTATCTACCCCTAGGTCTACCTAATACTTACCAGTTGCTCTGCAAGGGTATAATGACGGAGAGATTTTGGTCAGTCAACCGTAGTCTGTAACATCCCTGCTTAGATATCCCATGAATAAATTTATAGATCGTTTAATCCAATAAGGGGAGTATTTCCCTATACTAGCATAATATTCGGGTTGGGTGTTTGATATTTGAGGTGTTTTTTACTTGGAAACCTTTAAGTAAGAAACTTTACCATTAGGTTATATCAAAACTAAGGACAGCTAGTTTTGAACTACAATTAATTTTACAATTTTTTAAATTTATGATGTGGTAAAACATACAAACATTTACAGCCTTTGATTTATATTTATTTTTCGTTTGTTAGATTACTGAGAGCCTTGTTAAAATAATTATAAATTCCGTTGACTTTCATTCAATAAATGAATTTCATTTAACGATCTGAATCTTATTGATTTTTAAATTATAATTTTTGTAAAATAATATTCAGGATATTTTTTTACTGATTTTACCTTATATGATTTACATAAATTATTTATATACAAATGTATAATATTACATCAAAACATAATCTTGACTTTGAATACTTTTTGTTTTAATTAATTTTGTCCAATTGCTTTTAATCATGTCCTTTAAATTTTAATAATTAAATTTAATCCAACATATTATATAATATAATGAAATAACATCTTACCAACCCTTTTGGTTTAACTAAAATGATTAAAAATAAAATAAACCTAAAAGAGATTATTTTTTTTATCAACTTGAATATTTGGACTGTATTATTATAACAGATTGTGTGATTGACTGTTTAATTTTATGCTCATTTTAAATGTATGTCACATTCTTCTACTTATAAATATCCTTACCTACTAATTACTATTCCATTATAATAAAATTGATTTTAAATAGACAAATTATTCAATTCATTAGACAGTAAACCATTTATAACATTTTCCCAATTATCATTTCTTTATCTCTCAACTGAAATCGATTGTAATTTATTTAATTCATTTGATTATAAACATTTTATAACATTTTCTTAATTATTATTTGTTTACATCTCAACAAAATTTTATTTTAATTACAAAAATATTTAGGTAATTAATTAGACACAAAATTGTATAACATTTTCTAAATTTTTATTTCTTTATTTATGTATTACAAAATTTTACAAAACAAAATATTTTAAAATTAATTAGACAAAAAAAATTTATAAATTTTTGATTACACCAAATATGTTAATTGTTATTGTTTTGAAAATTAAAAAAACTTTATCCGGGAAGACCTTTCTGTGCTTAAGATCTTGTCTATCTCGCCACTGTTCTCAGACTAACTTTGTTTGCAAATTATTTCCACTCCTGCCTTTTTCTTCTTGGACTCTGTTACATACAATCAGTAAGTCATATCTGTCAACATCCTCTGTTAATATAAAAATTATTGAAAATTATTATGTAATACTACTTAATTGAACTTGGCAGAATTTAGACATTTGGCTTTACCTTACATGTTATCTGCAGTTATAATACAGTTTGTTTACAGTTTTTAATATATACTCGTTATACTTTAGTTCTGACGATTTTGGAATTATATTTCGTTTTGAATTTTATGCTCTTCAAACGGCATTTCTGCTCCTTTAGTTCTCATTTTCGAGCTTATTCTGATACTAGTGGCTTCTTGTAGCTACCATATGTGTGAGATTTCCATTATCATGTAATATACCAATATTGTTCTATTGTCAGTTTTATTGCACTGTGTGAAAGTTTTAGTTTGTCTTGGGGTTAATTTTGTCTTTTAAGTTAAATAATTAATCATTTTTTGATTTTATTTTGTTTTTGTTCTTTGATTATATTATTTTTGTGTGTTATAAATTTGTATCTCATAAATTTTAATTTTTAGGCATTTTTGTACTTTTTTTTATTAGATGTATGTTTTCTAATGTGGGAATTGTATGGTTATTTTTTATGGCATGTGTGGCTACGTTTGAATTATAAGAGTTTGGTTTGATGTATGCTTTAATGTGCTCTTCTATTTGATTTTTAACACATGCACACACACACTCACATACGGGTGCGCATTCATATTTAGTGCAATGTTTTTTTACTGTCCCAGGCTCCTATTTTTAGGACACCTAGCATTCGCAAGGGTTAAGATTTATTCTTGTAAAATTATAGATATGGCTTCTGTACATACGTACAAACAAATAAATAACAAATTTTCAAGGAAAAGTTTATGTAAAAGATCATTAGCATTAATGGTTCAAGTAAACTTTGCTATTCTAATATTGGTGTAAATATATTTCAGAGAGGGATTATGGATGTATCTAAACAACAAACCAGATTTTCTCAAGAAGATAAACAATTTCTATCACGTTCCTACACATCAAAGGAGGAGTTTATTAGAGAATATAAAAAGCTCTACTGCACAAAAGCAAAAGCTAAAAAACTTTATCTCCTGGTTTTAACTGAACTTGAAGAGGCAGTGTCAGATGGCAATGTCGATGGCTTGATAAAATTCAGCAACTTCATTGATTACATAAGTGATGCAGTAGATGAAGTAACTTTGAGAGACTATTATGATAATGCTAACAACCCTGTTAATAGCACTAACTTAGTTATCTTAGCCTGTAAACATAATAAGGTAAAGATTTTAGAATACCTATTTAGCAGTAGTAGTAAAATTCTCAGTAATTTATCTGTTGGCATCAGAAAAACTACTATCTTACCAACTGATGAGGATGAAACATGTCGTAATGCGTTTTATTATGTTATACGTTCAGGTAATGTTGAGCTTCTTGATATACTCATTAATAAATGGCCAGGTAATTATTTTGGTGTACATTTCAAGGAATTAGATGAAATTGTTTCCCAAGCCTATGAGGAATTAAAACTAAAAAACGTATCATTGTCGGAAGAGATGGAAATTTTTGTTGAAAATAAGTTGATAAGTCTGCGTTTCTTCTCTACTGCTTCTGGAAAGAAGCAGAATGTGATTAGTCATCTTAATAACATCAGAGAGCGGATTGAGTTAGTACTTCAAAATATTAGCTTGTTAAAGGCAGAGTACTCAAATGCAGAAATAATAGATGAAAAGTTTTTATTCATAGCAAAATTTATTGCCCAAAATATTCATATATTGAAACGACAGTTGAAATCAACCTATGAAAGACTGCCTTGGGAAGAAATTGAATTTTGTTTGATCAGTTTTGTTTCTTCTCACATAAAACGACAAGAAATTAATTTATTTTATAATGCTACATTGAATAATAGTAAAATACTAAAGCACTTGGAGAATTTTGGAAAGAAACTTAAAGAAGAAAAGGATATTATAGAAGGTGTGGCTGTTGGTAAATTTGCTGATCTTCCAAAGTTGAAACGTGAGAGAGTTGTTGCAAAGATTATTAGCAATTATCCTGAGTTTGGAGAGTTGTATAGTGATTATCAACAAATTAGGGATATTTATTCTTTGGGAAAAATAAGTGATTATATAAAGCTGGCGTTATCTGCTGATCCTAAACAAAAAGAAGGACAGTTAATTATTACAAGGGTTTTACAAGTAATTGGTGAATATTTAAAAAACACTCTAGAATCTCCCAAGTTATCTAGCACTACAAGCGAGCTTCTTCTACTATCCTTACCCAGGAACACAAGGGAAGTCATTATAGGTTTACGTAATTCACTATCACATGCTCACTCGCTCTCTAAAAGAACAGAAATAGAAGAAAATACAGATGTTAATTTTTTTATTGGTGTTCAAAATGATACTAAAAAAATTAATAATGTAATTACTGATATTTTTTATAAAAATAAAATTAAAATAATCAAAATACTGCTAAAGAAAATTACCAATAGCGAAAGCTTAGACGAGATTAAAGAAGTTAATAGAATATTTAGTACCTTTGAATTAGATGAAACGATTACAGAGACCTTTAAAGTGATGGAACATGATAAGCTTGAAAAACTCATTAAAGAGTTAAGCAGCATTATAACTGACAAGACGAATTACGAAAAGCAATTGTTTGATAAAATTGATAGCATAATCAATTTCACAGAAACTAATTTAAAGAATATCAGAACAGATTATGTCACAGTGACTATGTTATTAAAGAGCTTATGTGATAGTTTAAATGACGATTACATTGACGATCATATTATTAGAGCAACACAATTGTGTGCAAATAAAACATTACAGAATATTCCTTCCCAAATAGAGTCTCACAATCTTAAAGAAATTGTCGAACTATCAGTCAAAATTTCTCATAGTGCTAGGTTAAGAATAAGGGATGATAACCTTGATAAAGTAAATAGATTAACTTGTGAGATTTTTTTCATTGCTGAATTTGAAACAGGTGACCTTAGATGGATTGAGGAGTTAAGAGACAAGTTGAATGAGAAAGGTCTGTTTATTCCTATATATGAACAAAAGAAGGTCTACAATATAACAGAAGAAAAATACAATAACCTACTTGAACTGAAGTCATCTGAACTGAAAAGTATTTTGAGGAAGAATGCATTAAGTGGCAAGTCAACTGAAAAGCTCCCTTCCTACAAGAGAGATAAAAAGTTGCAAGCAGTAGTAGAAATGCTTGTTTTGGATATAATGTCAATTTTAGGTAGATCAGAAGATCATCTAGAAAACAATCTACTTTTTTTAGATGATAACACTCCTCTATTAAATGGAAAATGTTTGCGTAATCACTTAGCCCACGATAATACTTTGGTTGATTTATTTTTATCTAATCCCTCAATAGCAGTTATCTTGAATGCTAAAAAACTTAGTTCAGAAATTGTAATGAAAAGTAAGAAGAAAATTGGCAAATCAGTAAGAGATGACCCTTCCAAGCTAAAAGATAAATACGATCAAAATCTTATCACTATTACTAATCAGAAAGGAATGTTTGCTGCGTTGGAAGAAGGAAATCTTGAAGACTTGAAAAGTTATCTCAGAAAAGGAGCAGATATCAATGCTAGAAGTATTAACTCATCAACCACATTACATTTTGCTGCACGTGGACCTAGTCTCGAGGTTATAAAATTTATCATTGGTCAAAAACTAGCTGTCAATATTAAAGATATAAATGGTCAAAGTCCACTTCATATTGCTGCTGCACATGGAAGGGAAAATATTGTGGAATTTTTGATGAGAGAAACAGTTGTATATGTTGATGATCAAGATAATAGTGGCAAAACATCACTACATGTTGCAGCTAAAAATGGCCACAAAAATACTGTTGAGATGCTACTAAAAAATAATGCTAATACTAATGCCAAAGATAGAGCTGGATTTTCACCTTTACACTATGCAATAAAAAACAATCGTATTGATGTTGCTAAGATTATGCTGGAAAAGGAAGCGAATGTTGACATCAACGAAACTATGGGTGGCTTTACTTCACTACATATAGCTGCAGAAAGTGGTTACCTAGAGCTAGTGAATTTTTTACTAAAAAATAAAGCAAATGTTAATGCAAAAAACGATAAGGGGGGAATACCATTACATATAACAGCACTAAATGGCCACCTAGAAGTAGTGAATGCTTTAATTCTGAAAGGAGCTGATGTTAACTCCAGAGTTATAGGGGGTTGTACACCATTACACTATGCAGTAGAAAATGGTCATGTAAAGATAGCTAATATTTTATTAAAGCACGGAGCTAATGTTAATGTAGTTGACAAAACCTATAATAACACACCTTTGCACTATGCAGCAAAAGATGGACACGAGAAAATTGTTAAGGCTTTATTGACAAATAAGGCAAATGCTAGTATGGCCACTGTTGAAGGTATTACCCCACTACATTTTGCAGCGCAGCATGGCCACTTGAAGATAGTAGCTGCTCTTCTTGAGCATGGGGTTAACATTCGTGCTAAAGATGTAAATAATGCTTCACCATTACAGTATGCAGCAAAAAGTGGTCATAAAGCAGTTGCTGAGCTTTTAATTAAGAATGGAGCAGAAATCAATGATAAAACCAATAATGATCTAACATTATTACATGTAGCCGCTCTGAAAGGTCACAAAAATATTATTAAACTCCTAATAAGAAATAAAGCTGAAGTAGGAGCTCAAGACATTAAGGGAAATACACCATTACATACAGCTGCAATGAATGGTAGCAAAGATATTATTGATCTTCTAATAAGTAATAAAGCTGAAGTTAATGCTAGAACTAATGATGGCATGACACCATTGCATGTAGCTGTTCTAAGTGGACATGAAGAAGCTACTGCTTTTCTAATCAAAAGTAAAGCCGAAGTCAATACTGGCGCTTATTATGGTTTTACCCCTTTACATGCAGCTATTTTAAGGGGTCAGAAAGATATTGTGACCCTTTTAATACAAAATGGGGCCAATGTTAATGTGGACGATATTATAGGTAGTTGTAATGTTCCTACACCATTACAAGCAGCTGTGGAAGCAGGTCATAAGGAAATCATTGAGATTTTATTAGCAAATAGTGCCAACGTTAATGTTAAACGTAATTGCCCAACACCGTTGGTTTCTGCTGTTAAGCAAAACCACAAGGAGATAGTTGAACTTCTCATAGAGAATGGTGCTAATGTTGATGTAGAAAATGGTAAACCTTTATCACTAGCAGTGCTTGCTGGTTATAGGCATATTGTAGAAATTTTGCTAAAACACAAGGACTTTAGTAATATGAAAGGTCCTGAAAATGCTACATTATTACATTTGGCTGCTGGTAGAGGCCACAAGGAGATTGTAAATACTCTGATCGCAAGGGGAGTCAATGTTGATGCTATGACTACTAATGGGACAACACCACTATATTTCGCAGCAGAAGGAGGCCATGAAGAAGTTGTTGAAATTTTGATAGCAAACAGGGCTGACGTTAATGTTGCAAATATTGAAGGTACTCCTCTACATATAGCTGCAG
The DNA here is from genome assembly GCA_036971475.1 of Prosapia bicincta. NCBI lineage: Eukaryota > Metazoa > Arthropoda > Insecta > Hemiptera > Cercopidae > Prosapia > Prosapia bicincta. The sequence goes on along the minus strand of JBAIZL010000004.1, from coordinate 7,087,055 downwards.
GACACGGCCATGTTAATGTTGTTGAAGTCCTAATAACTAATGGTGCTAAAGTTCATGTTAAGGACAATAAGAACAGAACACCCTTAGAATTAGCAGTTGCACACGGTAATTTGCAAGTGGTGAAAATGTTACTGCAGTATAAAAAAGTAGATTTGAATTCTAAAGGCAACGATGATTGGACGATACTGCACATTGCGTCACAAGCAAGTAACTTAGAAATGGTAAAATATCTAGTAGATGAAGGGTCTAATGTTAATGCTAAAAATGCTCCTGGCTCAAAACCTATACATATTGCAGCCAGAGAAGGTTACAAAGACACTGTAATGTATTTCCTTAGTAAGGGGTTAAGTGTTAATGAGCCCGGTACAGCTAACCAGACACTACTGCACTATGCTGCCATGAAATGTCGTTTAGAAGTTGCAAAATACTTGATATCACAAGGTGCCGACATTCATGCTAAAGATACTAATGGATCAACCCCTCTGCATATTGCTGCTACCTATGGGTATAAAGACGTTATTGAACTTTTACTAAATAACGGTGCAATTTATAATGCTGTTAACAAGTTTTATAAAATACCTTTAGAAATTACTAACAACAAAGATGTTATAGATTTATTAGCATCAACTGAAAAGTTATTTGAGTCAGTAAAACGTAATAATTTGTCAGAGGTTGAGACTAGCATTAGAGCAGGAGCATTTATTGATGCAAGAAGTGCTGAAAGTGGAACGCCATTACATTACGCTGCATGGAAAGGCTATGACGGAGTTGTCAAGATTTTATTACAGAATAAAGCCAATCCTAATACAGTTGATAGCAAGAGATTTACCCCTATACATTATGCTGCTAAGTTCTCACAATTAAAAATTGTAAAAGCTTTACTGTCGCATGGTGCAGTATATAATGCTATTTCTGAGAGCGGTAAAACACCATCAGACTTCACTGTAGATAGAGATATAACTAGATTATTTAAATTGATTAGTGAATCATTTAAAAAAGTTAAAGAAGATAATGTTCAAGTTATTAATGACCTAAGTAAGATAAAGGATATTGATACAGTTAAAGCAGTGATGAGTGCTTGTAATAGAGAAAACAAGACGATAGTAGTTGCTGCAGTTCTTGGTAACTTTTCAAAAGTCGAACAGTTAAAGAAGGTAATGCAAAGTGACATATCTGCTCAGATTGATACAGCTTTAGTGCTCTTGAAGCACGGCAATTGCGAAAGAGCCTTAAATATTTTCAGAAGTGCATTTGAAAGAAGAAAAGAAATTTTAGGACCAGATAATCCTGGTACTTTAGATATTCAGACATACATACCCAAAGTGCTATATAAACAAGGAAGTTACCAAGAAGCTTTAAATATGTTTGAAGAGATTTTTCAGAAACAAAAAAAAATTCTGGGTTTAAATAATAAGGATACTTTAAGTACAAGAAGTGCAATCGCTTTAGTGCTGCATAGACAGGGGAAAGATGAAAAAGCTTTTAATATTTATCAAGAAATATTTCAGAGACAAACTGAATTACTAGGTTCAAATCATTCAGACACCTTAAATACTCAGTTTCACATGGGATTAGTATTAGATAAACAGGGAAAATATGAAGAAGCATTAAATATCAATAGAGCAGTTTATGAAAACAGGAAAGAAACACTAGGTACAGATAATGTGGCGACTGTGAGTGCCAAAAATAATATAGCAATGGTACTAGCTAACCAAGGTAAATATGAAGAGTCCTTGAAAATCTATAAAGAGGTTTTTGAACAGAAGAGAATAATTTTAGGTATTTATCATGCTGATACCTTGAGAACATTGCATAGCATTGCTACAGTATTCTCCTCACAAAATAAATATCCTGAAGCCTTGAAAGCTTTTGAAGAGGTTTTAAATATCCAGAAAAAATCTTTAGAAAAAAATCACCCGGACACTTTAATTACTCAATACAACATAGGAAATATTCTTTTTGCTCAAGGGAAATTTATCAGTGCACTTAAAGCCTACAAAGAAATTTTTGATCAAACAAAAGCTGTTTTTGGACCAAGTCATCCGAGTGTTTTAGATATTTTAAACAAGATAGAGGTGATTAATTCTAGATTAAAGTTTGAGGGTAGCAAAGCATCAGAGGTTCTCCAGCATCTGCAAAAAGATATCAACATTGCTGCTAGTAAAGGTGATATACAAACTGTTCAGCGTCTGTTAAAAGATGGAGCTGATGTGAACGATAAAGATGTTGATGGAAGAACACCGATGCATTACGCTGTTAGCAATGGACACATAGATATGGTCAACATTTTGCTAACAAATGGAGCTAATGTTAATCAAGTTACTAATAAAGGTAATACACCATTACACACTGCTACTTCTAAATGTTACAAAGAAATTGTTGAGGTTCTGTTGAAACATATCAGTCATGATAAATTAAATGACTTTGTTAATGCTAAAACTACTTCTAGTGGCACTGCATCACTCCATGTTGCAGCTAAAGGTGGCTGTTTGGAAGTTGTAAAGTCTTTATTAAAACATGGTGCAACTTATAACATTACGAACAAAGAAGGCAAAACACCTTTTAATCTCTCGAAAGACCAGAAAACGTCTAACTTTCTGAAGTTAGTTGAAGAATTGTTTGAAGATACGAAAAAAGGTAATGTTGAAGTTATCAACAAGTTAAGGATATTAAAGCAAGATGAATTTTCAGCTGTAACAAGGACCCGTAATAATCAAGAGAAGACATTATTGCAGGTTGCTATAGCTAATGGACATAAAAATGTTGTGAGTAAACTGTTAGAAATGCTAAAAAACCCAGATCGAAATTTTTAGGACGTCAGTATAGAAAGAGTAGTTAAAAGTTTGAAACTTTGAAAAAACTATTGAAACATTTATATATAACCAATGTTAGATTATAATGTTAGTATATAAGTTATTAGTATATAAATTATTATAAGTTGATTTTATATTTTACTTGAATCAGGTACAATGTCAGTTTCATCAGGCCATAGAGTCAAATTAAGGGAAAGTAGATAATAGAGAAAAATACAAGTTTCTGATACACAGACTAATATGTACTCTGCATCACAGATACAAGTTTACCATTTGATTCTATTAGACATATTTATTGCATTGAAGGAGTGCATTAAATTGTAAGACATTTCATATTTTTAATATTCAATTCCTTTTTTAGATATAACGATAATGGTAGGAATAAATTGTGACATTTTATTTTTTAATATTAATTTCCTCTTTTAGATATAACGATAATGTTAGGGATAAATTGTGAGACTTTGTTTTTATATTCAATTCCAGTTTTAGATATAAAGATAATGTTAGGAATAAATGTTGATACTTAATATTTTTTATATTAAATTCCTTTTTTTAGATATAACGATAAATAAACGATAAATAATGGTAGGAATAAATTGTAAGACAATATTTTTTATATTCAATTCCTGTTTTAGATATAACGATAATGTTAGGAATAAAATTTGAGACTCAGTATTTTTTATATTCAATTCCTGTTTTAGATATAACGATAATGTTAGGAATAAATTGTGAGACTTAATATTTTTTATATTCAATTCCTGTTTTAGATATATCTATAATGGTAGGAATAAATTGTGAGACTTGATATTTCTAATATTCAATTCTTGTTTTAGATATATCGATAATGTTAGGAATAAATTGTGAGACCTAATATTTTTTATATTCAATGCCTGTTTTAGATATATCTATAATGGTAGGAATAAATTGTGAGACTTGATATTTCTGATATTCAATTCTTGTGTTAGATATAACGATAATGTTAGGAATAAATTGTGAGACTTGATATTTCTAATATTCAATCCCTGTTTTAGATATATCTATAATGGTAGGAATAAATTGTGAGACTTGATATTTTTTATATTCAATTCCTGTTTTAGATATAACGATAACATTAGGAATAAATTGTGAGACTTTCAATATTTCTTATATTCAATCCCTGTTTTAGATATATCTATAATGGTAGGACTAAATTGTGAGACTTGATATTTCTAATATTCAATTCTTGTTTTAGATATAACGATAACGTTAGGAATAAATTGTGAGACTTTCAATATTTTTTATATTCAATCCCTGTTTTAGATATATCTATAATGGTAGGAATAAATTGTGAGACTTGATATTTTTTATATTCAATCCCTGTTTTAGATATAACGATAACGTTAGGAATAAATTGTGAGACTTTCAATATTTTTTATATTCAATCCCTGTTTTAGATATATCTATAATGGTAGGAATAAATTGTGAGACTTGATATTTCTAATATTCAATTCCTGTTTTAGATATATCGATAATGTTAGGAATATATTGTGAGACGCAATATTTTTTATATTCAATTCCTGTTTTAGATATATCTATAATGGTAGGAATAAAGTGAGAGACTTAATATTTTTTATATTCAATTCCTGTTTTAGATATATCTATAATGGTAGGAATAAAGTGTGAGACTTAATATTTTTTATATTCAATTCCTGTTTTAGATATAACGATAATGTTAGGAATAAATTGTGAGACTTTCAATATTTTTTATATTCAATCCCTGTTTTAGATATATCTATAATGGTAGGAATAAAGTGTGAGACTTAATATTTTTTATATTCAATTCCTGTTTTAGATATAACGATAATGTTAGGAATAAATTGTGAGACTTTCAATATTTTTTATATTCAATCCCTGTTTTAGATATATCTATAATGGTAGGAATAAAGTGAGAGACTTAATATTTTTTATATTCAATTCCTGTTTTAGATATATCTATAATGGTAGGAATAAAGTGTGAGACTTAATATTTTTTATATTCAATTCCTGTTTTAGATATAACGATAATGTTAGGAATAAATTGTGAGACTTTCAATATTTTTTATATTCAATCCCTGTTTTAGATATATCTATAATGGTAGGAATAAAGTGTGAGACTTAATATATTTTATATTCAATTCCTGTTTTAGATATAACGATAATGTTAGGAATAAATTGTGAGACTTTCAATATTTTTTATATTCAATCCCTGTTTTAGATATATCTATAATGGTAGGAATAAAGTGTGAGACTTAATATTTTTTATATTCAATTCCTGTTTTAGATATAACGATAATGTTAGGAATAAATTGTGAGACTTTCAATATTTTTTATATTCAATCCCTGTTTTAGATATATCTATAATGGTAGGAATAAAGTGTGAGACTTAATATTTTTTATATTCAATTCCTGTTTTAGATATAACGATAATGTTAGGAATAAATTGTGAGACTTTCAATATTTTTTATATTCAATCCCTGTTTTAGATATATCTATAATGGTAGGAATAAAGTGTGAGACTTAATATTTTTTATATTCAATTCCTGTTTTAGATATAACGATAATGTTAGGAATAAATTGTGAGACTTTCAATATTTTTTATATTCAATCCCTGTTTTAGATATATCTATAATGGTAGGAATAAAGTGTGAGACTTAATATTTTTTATATTCAATTCCTGTTTTAGATATAACGATAATGTTAGGAATAAATTGTGAGACTTTCAATATTTTTTATATTCAATCCCTGTTTTAGATATATCTATAATGGTAGGAATAAAGTGTGAGACTTGATATTTTTTATATTCAATCCCTGTTTTAGATATAACGATAACGTTAGGAATAAATTGTGAGACTTTCAATATTTTTTATATTCAATTCCTGTTTTAGATATAACGATAATGTTAGGAATAAATTGTGAGACTTTCAATATTTTTTATATTCAATCCCTGTTTTAGATATATCTATAATGGTAGGAATAAAGTGTGAGACTTTCAACATTTTTTATATTCAATTCCTGTTTTAGATATAACGATAATGTTAGGAATAAAGTGTGAGACTTTCAATATTTTTTATATTCAATCTTTGTTTTAGATATATCTATAATGGTAGGAATAAAGTGAGAGACTTAATATTTTTTATATTCAATTCCTGTTTTAGATATAACGATAATGTTAGGAATAAAGTGTGAGACTTTCGATATTTTTTATATTCAATCCCTGTTTTAGATATATCTATAATGGTAGGAATAAAGTGTGAGACTTAATATTTTTTATATTCAATTCCTGTTTTAGATATAACGATAATGTTAGGAATAAAGTGTGAGACTTTCGATATTTTTTATATTCAATCCCTGTTTTAGATATATCTATAATGGTAGGAATAAAGTGTGAGACTTTCAACATTTTTTATATTCAATTCCTGTTTTAGATATAACGATAATGTTAGGAATAAATTGTGAGACTTTCAATATTTTTTATATTCAATCTCTGTTTTAGATATATCTATAATGGTAGGAATAAAGTGTGAGACTTAATATTTTTTATATTCAATTCCTGTTTTAGATATAACGATAATGTTAGGAATAAAGTGTGAGACTTTCAATATTTTTTATATTCAATCCCTGTTTTAGATATATCTATAATGGTAGGAATAAAGTGTGAGACTTAATATTTTTTATATTCAATTCCTGTTTTAGATATAACGATAATGTTAGGAATAAATTGTGAGACTTTCAATATTTTTTATATTCAATCCCTGTTTTAGATATATCTATAATGGTAGGAATAAAGTGTGAGACTTAATATTTTTTATATTCAATTCCTGTTTTAGATATAACGATAATGTTAGGAATAAAGTGTGAGACTTTCAATATTTTTTATATTCAATCCCTGTTTTAGATATATCTATAATGGTAGGAATAAATTGTGAGAATTGATATTTTTTATATTCAATTCTTGTTTTAGATATATCTATAATGATAGGAATAAATTGCAAGACTTAATATTTTTTATATTCAATTCCTGTTTTAGATATATCTATAATGGTAGGAATAAATTGTGAGACTTGATATTTCTAATATTTAATTTTTGTTATAGATATAACGATAATGTTAGGAATATATTGTAAGACTTTCAATATTTTTTATATTCAATTCCTGTTTTAGATATATCAATAATGGTAGGAATAAATTGTGAGACTTGATATTTCTAATATTCAATTCTTGTTTTAGATATAACGATAATGTTAGGAATATATTGTAAGACTTTCAATATTTTTTATATTCAATCCCTGTTTTAGATATATCAATAATGGTAGGAATAAATTGTGAGACTTGATATTTGTAATATTCAATTCTTGTGTTAGATTTAACGATAATGGTAGGAATAAAGTCTGACTTAATATTTTTTATATACAATTCCTGTTTTAGATATAATGATAATGGTAGGAATAAATTGTGAGACAATTCATATTTTTAATATTCATTTCCTGTTTTAGATATAATGATAATGATAGAAATAAATTGTCAGACATTTTATATTTTTGTTATTATTCAATTCCTTTTTTTAGATATGACGATAATTTCAGGAATAAATTGTGATACATTTCATATATTTTTGTTATTATTGAAATCCTTCTATTAGTAACACTCTCTTGATGTATATATTTGTTCAAATTTTTAATCGTTGATCAAATACGTTTTTATTCATCCAATCAAGTTAAATCTATTTCTGTAGAACCTATAATGGATTACAATTGATGTTAATACAGTTATTTCTAATATTTATTAATGAGTTTAAAGTTAAAAAACTAGATGTCCCAGTGGGATTCGTTCTGAGGAACTACATGTTTGAAATCCAGCACTTTGCACTGAGCCTAATTTCCCATAGCTAAAAATTAGTTACTTTAAAATGTATATGAATTTATAAGAGAAACATTCCTTGCACTAGTGAAGCATTGTAAGAGGTGGATATAATGAGAAGTTATAGACGAACAGCAGCGCATAAATTCGAAACGAAAAAATGTGTGAATAAATAGTAACAAACAAAAATAATAGTCTAAAACCATATACTGTATAAAGCAGATGGAAAATTGAAAAGAAATTCACTTTCTATTTTGGCACTTGATATTGTGATTCTGTCATATGCATAAACATATTTATATTGATTGTAAATATAAAAATAAAATATAACTAGAATAATTTTTGTTTGACCTCAGTAGGAATTAACTTGAAAGTAGATTTTCTATATTACTTGTTTTTCTGCATAACTCTAAGCTTTCTCTACATATAACTCGTTTTATTGTATCAACTCGTTCTTTACACAGAAATAAAAACTATTAATTACTACCTCTCCACTAACCTATGACGTGCATAGTTAATTTCTGAGCTGTCTTTATCTTGGTGAACTAATTTCATTAAATTTTTATATGCTTTACTAATTTATTTTGACTTGCTTGAGGATTTGGTCCCAGTTTCTTTAACAATCTTTGGACATGTTATCACCAGTGTAATTTTCTGTATAAGTTCTACTGCTATTAAAATCGTTTTAAAACATGATGCAGATTTCATCCAAAATCTTATTGTTGTCAGGAAAAGAAAAGCATACAACATGCTTGGGTAGACAAATGTAATGACTATGAATAGTAGAGAAACAAATGAGGTGTATATTTTGTTATCCTTTTATGATTAAATAGTAACAATTTTCATTGTCATAGTAAATAAATGTTCATCCTAATAAATAAACACCACATCAAAACACTAAAAATTCTCCCTGGATTAGCAATTCTAACGAAGGAGAAACGGGTGATGTTTCAAATGCAGACGAAAAAATTCCCAAGTTAGCAGCAAATAGAAAAGCTAGGAATGTTATTTCTCATGATTTTATTTCAGTAACAAAATTGGGTGGATTTAATTAGGATAAATTAACTTATTGTCCTAGGTTCCGCGAGGTCCACTACCGACAGTGATCTATAAGAGTGGGTAGCATAATACTATACCCCGTCTCTGAGTAAGTTGTGGCAAGCCAGGTAGCTGGGGTATTAGGAACTGCTTGGCCGATGAATAGGCGCTGGCAAGTACCCGGTGGGTACTTCACATTAGTGATGCATCGCCGATTACTTCACTTAAAACCCTTAATCTAATTAATACGCATTACTTGAAAAAAAATGTTGATAAATTGTATTCTCAACTTTTTATTAAACAATTGCAAATTTGTTTCATGTTAATCGCCTGACTTTATTAAGTGTGATTAACGGCAACTCTTCGGTAATTGAAATTTGTAATATGATTCAGTTAAAAGACTTCAAGCCGATCGATTAACATGAATTAAACACGCAATTGTTTGTTTAATATTCATTTAGAATACCCTATCAACGTTTTCCTAAATAATGCATATTGATTACTTTAACGTTTCTAATTGGATTAATCGTCGCTAGTGAGATACTGACCTAATCCCCCAGGCTACCTGGCTTGCCTCAACTTACCCTGAGACGGGGTATAGTGGAGGTAACAAAGTTAAGATCACCGCCCCTCCGTTATTTTCCCTTCCTCCCCTTAAATTGTTAGTATAATGTTTTTAGCACATTATATTCATTTCAAACTGCAAATTCTCTAATACAGTTTATCATTACTTTTGGAATTGTATTTTAAGCTTGAACTGTAAAAAACCCATATACATTGCTTTTTTCTTATATAATAATTTCCTGATTTTTTAGAAATATTATTACTTTTGTATCGAAAATATTCTTAAAACCTGCTTATGACGTCATTTTGACCGTATTGTGGAGGCTACGTGCACACAGTGCAGAAGGCCAAGGGTAGATATCGCTCCTCTTCACTGATGATGTCATGAAAGAAGCGGCAAAACATACTTCTGAATACAGAATCTGTTTTAAAGTAAACCAGTTTTGTATATTTATAATAATTATATTTTATACTTATCTTTATTCTTTCAAGTCTTGCGTGCTTTGTCTACTTTCATTCTCTCCTGACTTTCTGTTGTAGTTGCATTTGTAATTTTCTTTTTAGACTTTTCTGTTTGAGTTTTCTTTTACCTTTTACGTCTACATTCGATATATAAGTGTTATTCACTCGAGTGTTACTGATTTATATACCCCAGGCAATTACAACCCCGGTAGACAATAGTTCTACAAAACCCTGTGTGAAAACCCCTGATCCTCTACCCTTTATGTCTCTATCTTAACCCTACAAATGTGGAGAATCATTTGTTATCTTTCGTATCAAAGATGTTATTCATATTGTGTGTACTTCTTAAATTTCAACGTTTCTACTTTGACATAAAAGTAGTGTAAGGACAAAAGGTATAACAGAATTATAAACCAACTGTTATCTGGATCGTAAAAGAAGTTCCCCGGTTAAGGGTGAAAAAGGTATTTGAATATAGACTGTATTGTATCCTGTGTCGAATGTGACTCATTTTATTGTTTGTGGTACATGTTTAGGTTTTAATTTACTTAATATTTTAAATTCTATTTAACCAATTTTTTTCATTGTACTCATTTTTTGGTTATTTGATATACCCTTTTATTTGTTATTCTTAATTTTTTACTGGGATTTTTAGCATTCTATATAAGTGAGTTGTAGAGAGCCTTTTTATGTTGTGGGGTGTTGTTGGAGTGGTTTGGTAATGTTTTGTGTAGGTTTCCTAAAAATTGAGTATTCCGTGTTATTTGTATTTCTTGTTATTGTTAGGTCTGTATAGTTTATTTTATTGTTTGTTTTCTTCCATGATAAATTTTATATTAGTGTGTAGGTTGTTCATTTCTTTAAGGATGATGTTATTATTTATTGCTTTATTTTGGGAGATGTAGAATCCATAGTCAACATATCTTATTCAATGTCTGTTGTGTGTTTTTATGGTTTGCGTGTTTATTTTTTTAAGGTTTTGTGATTTATCTTGTACAAATTTTCAATTGTTAAAAAAATACGTTTTCATTCATCCAATCAAGTTCTAATACTTTTTTTTTTACTAAAACACTTGTAAATATTTCAAAAAACTGCCTGTAGTACCATTTGTATTTGTTGAGAACGGTAGTTTCGGGAGATGTGTCTCCATTGTCAACTCAGACCGTAACTGATCTCAAGGTTTTTGTAGGTTAAAGTGGTAGGGGGGGGGGGGGGTTGGTTGGTTATATTATGTTAAAAGTGTGGGTGTACTTTGTGAGCATTAGGAGTTATATGATGTTGAAATGCGTGTGTGTGAGGTATAATATAATTAGGTGTTGAGTATGTGTGTAGGGTGTAGTTTGAAATGTTTATAAATTTTTTATTGCTCGGTTATGTACCGTTGGATATTTCTGTGTTGTTTATGAAGAATTTGTTGGTTGGATGCTATGTCTCTGTAGTCATGTTTTGGGGACTTGAGATGTCGGTAATTATTGTTTGTTAGTTTGTTTATATGTTCTTTGTAGCGTGTTTAAAAAAAGACCTCCCAGTCTGACGTATGTAAAAAGCACGAACTGCGGAACAGTTTGTTAACTCCAGTGGGTTGTAAATGTTGTTGGGTTTAAATTGTTTATTGAGAGTTTTGAGTGTGGAGTAGGCTATTTTTTAATTGTATTTTTGTAGTGTATTGGTTAGATTGTGGGTTTTAAATGTTCTTTATGGTATTGTTGAGTTTATGGGTTTGTCATGTTGTGGGTTTGTATCTAGGTTATTGAGTTTGTTTTTAGGCGGTTGTATAATTTTTCAAACGTTGTGTTGTATCTATTAGTTTGTGCTGTATGTTTTTTTAGTATTTAATTCTTGGTAATGATCCTCTTTGTCTAACGGTGTTTAGGCAGGCGAAATATCATGGTGTTGTAAGTGGCTAGCTTATGTTGGTGTGGGTGATTTGAAGAGATGTGAATGGTAGTATTGATGTTAGTGGGTTTTCGGTATATGTTGAATTTATGTGTTTGTTGTCTCTGTGTTTAGTTGTGAGGTTGAGGAAGTTGAGAGAGTTTTTTTTGTTCTGTTTCAATGGTGTATGTTAGTTTTGGGTATATGAAATTAGGATGTTTTAAAAACGTGTACTCCGGTGTGTGTTACCTTTGTATAATGTTATAATATCGTTGACGTATCTATACCAGTAAATGTTATCTGAGAATTTATTGTTGTGTAAAATGTGGTTTTGTTAAATAATTATAATATGTCTGCTAAGATGCTAGCTATGGGCGAAACCATGGGTAGGCAATCTTTTTGGGTCTAGAAAGTGTTATTGTAGGTGGAGTAATTTTGTGATATGATTAATTTCAAAAGAAATATTGAGATATGAAATATTTACGAATGTTTTAGTGGAAAGAGTAGCTAGCATGAAGATGGAATCAAAAATTATGAATTTTGCAAGCCGAGCATCAACTATTCATTGATACTGCAACGTACATCTCAATGTAACGAAACTTTCCCTTCACATCTCCTTCAATATACAGTGCCTAAATTATAAAATCACACCTGATTATGCCAAAATACACATTAAAATTTAAAATAAGAACCCAACTACCCCAAAAACCACACATCAAGCTGTAAGTCCAACACAGAAATGTTCATACACCACACTAAACAAAACCACATTTTACACAACAATAAATACTCAGATAACATCATTTACTGGTATACATACGTCGATGATATTACAATATTATTCAAAGGACTCGCACGCCGAGCACACATATGTTTAAAAGATCTTAATTCCATACACCTAAAAGAACATACACCATTGAAAACGAAACGAAAAAACTCTCTTAACTTCCTGGGCCTCACAATTGAATGGTACAAGATAGGAAAATTAGTCACGTGTAAGGAACGGCCACCTTGGAAACTGCTCTATGCTATATTGAATAACAGATACCATGCAAACAGATGTTCTACTGCAAGGACGTCTACTCAACACTGCATGTATTTTCAAATATGTTTAAAAGTTTAGGTACTTTTTAACCTTGTAGGGCGATATCCATATTTTTAACCATGCTACAATTTTTCTTGTATTCATTTATCACTTACACTTTAATGTACTAAAAAAAAAAATGTTACATGGTATATATTTGAGTCGACTTTTGAGAAATATTAATTACATGTTCTGCAACGGGCTATATTTCAATTACGTACTTTACTTTCCCTATTTTTATTTTACCACCTATTAATTATTTATTTTATCCAGACATTCTTCTTCTTCTTTTATATTTACCTACTTTTTTCTTCTTTTACCTTCACCTTTACCTACATTTCTCCCGCTTCTTTTAAATTTACTTTTATTTATTTCTATTTTCACTGAGACTTATTTTACCTGATATGTATTAGGACCTAACTTATCCTATACTACTTACCTATTTCCTACTGTCTCTACCCCTAGGTCTACCTAATACTTACCAGTTGCCCTGCAAGGGTAGAATGACGGAGAGATTTTGGTCAGTCTACCGTAGTCTGTAACATCCCTGCTTAGATATCCCAGGAATAAATTTATAGATCGTTTAATCCAACAAGGGGAGTATTTCCCTATACTAAGCATAATATTCGGGTTGGGTGTTTGATATTTGAGGTGTTTTTTACTTGGAAACTTTTAAGTAAGAAACTTTACCATTAGGTTATATCAAAACTAACCAAAACTAAGGACAGCTAGTTTTGAACTACAATTAATTTTACAATTTTTTAAAATTTATGATGTAAAACATACAAACATTTACAGCCTTTTGATTTATATTTATTTTTCGTTTGTTAGCTTATTGAGAGCCTTGTTAAAATAATTATAAATTCCGTTGACTTTCATTCAATAAATGAATTTCATTTAACGATCTGAATCTTATTGATTTTTAAATTATAATTTTTGTAAAATAATATTCAGGATATTTTTTTGACTGATTTTACCTTATATGATTTACATAAACTATTTATATACAAATATATAATATTACATCAAAACATAATCTTGACTTTGAATACTTTTTGTTTTAATTAATTTTGTCCAATTGCTTTTAATCATGTCCTTTAAATTTTAATAATTAAATCTAATCCTACATATTATATAATATAATGAAATATCATCTTACCAACCCTTTTGGTTTAACTAAAATGATTAAAAATAAAATAAACCTAAAAGAGATTATTTTTTTTATCAACTTGAATTTTTGGACTGTATTATTATAACAGATTGTGTGATTGACTGTTTAATTTTATGCTCATTTTAAATGTATGTCACATTCTTCTACTTATAAATATCCTTACCTACTGATTACTATTCCATTATAATAAAATTAATTTTAAATAGACAAATTATTCAATTCATTAGACAGTAAACCTTTTGTAACATTTTCCCAATTATCATTTCTTTATCTCTCAACTGAAATCGATTGTAATTTATTTAATTCATTTGATTATAAACAGTTTATAACATTTTCTTAATTATTATTTTTTTACATCTTATAACAAAATTTTATTTTAATTACAAAATTTATTTAATTCATTATACAAAAATATTATATAACATTTTATAAATTTTTATTTCTTTATTTATGTCATTAGATAATTTTACAAAACAAAATATTTTGAAATTAGTTAGACAATAAAGAATTTATAAATTTTTGGTTAAACCAAATATGTTCGTGAAATTGGTATTGTTTTGAAAATTGAACATTTATTCAAAATTGTACTTTTGGAAAAAGTATTAAAGTATATCGGGTTTTGACTTGCCTTTTGTCTTGAAGATATTGTCTCTTAGAAATCATCATCTCTGCCATTCTGTCTGTTACGGTAAATGGAGGTTCGACTCGCCTGCCCTGGTTTACAAATGTTAAAGTACTTCCTATTACTTCTTTGCTGGTGCGATCTGGAATTGTCTTCTCATAAAATCTTACAGCATTTTTAAAATACTTCTAGTCTCGGATTTAAAACATGTTACTGAATTATATGTTTAAAATTTATAGTGTTAAAAATAATACTGTTCAAATTTAATACTGTTAGAAATAGTTCAGTTCCGTTTTATAAACTATCTGCAGTGATTATACTACGAACATTCAACAAATTGATAGGTTACATAGCAGGACTAAAGATTTGAGCCCCAGCCTGCCAGGGTCCCTTAAACATTTTGAAAAACTTCATCCGGGACGCCCTTTCTGCGCTTAAGATCTTTTCTATCTCGCCACTGTTCTTAGACTAACTTTGTTTGCAAATTATTTCCACTCCTGCCTTTTTCTTCTTGGACTTTGTTACATATAATCAGTAAGTCATATCTGTCGACATCCTCTGTTTTTTTATTAAAAAAATTATTGAAAATTATTATGTAATACTACTTAATTGAACTTGGCAGAATTTAGAAATTTGGCTTTACCTTACATGTTATCTGCAGTTATAATACAGTTTGTTTACAGTTTTTAATATATACTCGTTATACTTTAGTTCTGACGATTTTGGAATTATATTTCATTTTGAATTTTATGCTCTTCAAACGGCATTTCTGCTCCTTTAGTTCTCATTTTTGAGCTTATTCTGATACTAGTGGCTTCTTGTAGCTACCACATGTGTGAGATTTCCATTATCATGTAGTATACCATTATTGTTCTATTGTCAGTTTTATAGCACTGTGTGAAAGTTTGTTTGTCTTGGGGTTAATTTTGTCTTTTAAGTTAAATAATTAATCATTTTTTGATTTTATTTTGTTTTTGTTCTTTGATTATATTATTTTTGTGTTTATAAATTTGTATCTCATAAATTTTAATTTTTAGGTCTTTTTGAACTTTTTTTTATTAGATGTCATTTTCTAATGTGGGAATTGTATGGTTATTTTGTATGACGTGTGTGGCTACGTTTGAATTATAAGAGTTTGGTTTGATGTATGCTTAAATGTGCTCTTCTATTTGTCTTTTAACACATGCACACACGCACATACAGGTGCGCATTAATATTTAGTGCAATGTTTTTTTACTGTCCCAGGCTCCTATTTTTAGGACACCTAGCATTCGCAAGGGTTAAGATTTATTCTTGTAAAATTATAGATATGGCTTCTGTACATACGTACAAACAAATAAATAACAAATTTTCAAGGAAAAGTTTATGTAAAAGATCATTACCATTATTGGTTCAAGTAAACTTTGCTATTCTAATATTGGTGTAAATATATATCAGAGAGGGATTATGGATGTACCAAAACAACAAACCAGATTTTCTCAAGAAGATAAACAATTTCTATCACGTTCCTACACATCAAAAGAGGAGTTTATTAGAGAATATAAAAAGCTCTACTGCACAAAAGCAAAAGCTAAAAAACTTTATCTCCTGGTTTTAACTGAACTTGAAGAGGCAGTGTCAGATGGCAATGTCGATGGCTTGATAAAATTCAGCAACTTCATTGATTACATAAGTGATGCAGTAGATGAAGTAACTTTGAGAGACTATTATGATAATGCTAACAACCCTGTTAATAGCACTAACTTAGTTATCTTAGCCTGTAAACATAATAAGGTAAAGATTTTAGAATACCTATTTAGCAGTAGTAGTAAAATTCTCAGTAATTTATCTGTTGGCATCAGGAAAACTGCTATCTTACCAACTGATGAGGATGAAACATGTCATAATGCGTTTTATTATGTTATACGTTCAGGTAATGTTGAGCTTCTTGATAAACTCATTAATAAATGGCCAGGTAATTATTTTGGTGTACATTTCAAGGAATTAGATGAAATTCTTTCCCAAGCCTATGAGGAATTAAAACTAAAGAACGTATCATTGTCGGAAGAGATGGAAATTTTTGTTGAAAATAAGTTGATAAGTCTGCGTTTCTTCTCTACTGCTTCTGGAAAGAAGCAGAATGTGATTAGTCATCTTAATAACATCAGAGAGCGGATTGAGTTAGTACTTCAAAATATTAGCTTGTTAAAGGCAGAGTACTCAAATGCAGAAATAATAGATGAAAAGTTTTTATTCATAGCAAAATTTATTGCCCAAAATATTCATATATTGAAACGACAGTTGAAATCAACCTATGAAAGACTGCCTTGGGAAGAAATTGAATTTTGTTTGATCAGTTTTGTTTCTTCTCACATAAAACGACAAGAAATTAATTTATTTTATAATGCTACATTGAATAATAGTAAAATACTAAAGCACTTGGAGAATTTTGGAAAGAAACTTAAAGAAGAAAAGGATATTATAGAAGGTGTGGATGTTGGTAAATTTGCTGATCTTCCAAAGTTGAAACGTGAGAGAGTTGTTGCAAAGATTATTAGCAATTATCCTGAGTTTGGAGAGTTGTATAGTGATTATCAACAAATTAGGGATATTTATTCTTTGGGAAAAATAAGTGATTATATAAAGCTGGCGTTATCTGCTGATCCTAAAGAAAGAGAAGGACAGCTAATTATTACAAGGGTTTTACAAGTAATTGGTGAATATTTAAAAAACACTCTAGAATCTCCCAAGTTATCTAGCACTACAAGCGAGCTTCTTCTACTATCCTTACCAAGGAACACAAGAGAAGTCATTATAGGTTTACGCAATTCACTATCACATGCTCACTCGCTCTCTAAAAGAACAGAAATAGAAGAAAATACAGATGTTAATTTTTTTATTGGTGTTCAAAATGATATTAAAAAAATCGATGATGTAATTACTGATATGTTTTATAAAAATAAAACTAAAATGATCAAAATTCTGCTAAAGAAAATTACCAATAGTGAAAGCTTAGACGAGATTAAAGAAGTTAATAGAATATTTAGTACCTTTGAATTAGATGAAACGATTACAGAGAGCTTTAAAGTGATGGAACATGATAAGCTTGAAAAACTCATTAAAGAGTTAAGCAGCATTATAACTGACAAGACAAATTACGAAAAGCAATTGTTTGATAAAATTGATAGCATAATCAATTTCACAGAAACTAATTTAAAGAATATCAGAACTGATTATGTCACAGCAGTTATTAAAGATGTTATTAAAGAGCTTGGGTGTTAATTTGAATGAAAATAAGATTGACGATAATCATATTAGAGTAATAAAATTTTGTGCAAATAAAACAATACAGAATATTCCGTCACAAATCGAGCCTCACAGTCTTAAAGAAATTGTCGAACTATCAGTCAAAATTTTTCATAATGCTAGGTCAAGAATACAGGATGACAACCTTGATAAAGTAAATAGATTAATTTGTGAGATTGTTTACATTGCTGAATTCGGAACAGGTGACCTTAGATGGATTGAGGAGTTGAGAGACAAGTTAGATGAGAAAGGTTCATTTATTCCTATATATAAACAAAAGAAGGCCTACAATATAACAGAAGAAAAATACAATAACCTGCTTGAACTAAAGTTATCTGAACTGAAAAGTATTTTGAGGAAGAATGCATTAAGTGGCAAGTCAACTGAAAAGCTCCCTTCCTACAAGAAGGATAAAAAGTTGCAAGCAGTATTAGAAATGCTTGTTTTGGATATAATGTCAATTTTAGGTAGATCAAAAGAGCATCTAGAAAACAATCTACTTTTTTTAGACGATAACACTCCTCTATTAAATGGAAAATGCTTGCGTAATCACTTAGCCCACGATAATACCTTAGTTGATGTATTGTTATCTGATTCCTCAATAGCAGTTATCTTGAATGGTAAAAAACTTAGTTCAGAAATTGTAATGAAATGCAAGAAGAAAATTGGCAAATCAGTAAGAGATGATCCTTCCAAGCTGAAAGATAAATATGATAAAAATATTATCACTATTACTAATCAGAAAAGAATGTTTGCTGCTTTGGAAGAAGGAAATCTTGAAGACTTTAAAAGTTATCTCAGAAAAGGAGCAGATATCAATGCTAGAAGTATTAACTCATCAACCACATTACATTTTGCTGCACGTGGACCTAGTCTCGAGGTAATAAAATTTATCATTGATCAAAATATAGCTGTCAATAATAAAGATATAAATGGTCAAAGTCCACTTCATATTGCTGCTGCACATGGAAGGGAAAATATTGTGGAATTTTTGATGAGAGAAACAGTTGTTTATGTTGATGATCGAGATAATAGTGGCAAAACATCACTACATATTGCAGCTAAAAATGGCCACAAAAATACTGTTGAGATTCTACTAAAAAATAATGCTAATACTAATGCCAAAGATATAGCTGGATTTTCACCTTTGCACTATGCAATAAAAAACAATCATATTGATGTTGCTAAGATTATGCTGGAAAAGGAAGCGAATGTTGACATCAACGAAACTATGGGAGGCTTTACTTCACTACATCTATCTGCGGAAAGTGGTTACCTAGAGCTAGTGAATTTTTTACTACAAAATAAAGCAAATGTTAATGCAAAAAACGATTCGGGAGGAATACCATTACATACAGCAGCATTAAATGGCCACCTAGAAGTAGTGAATGCTTTAATTCTGAAAGGAGCTGATGTTAACTCCAGAGTTATAGGTGGTTGTGCACCATTACACTATGCAGTAGAAAATGGTCATGAAAAGATAGCTAATATTTTATTAAAGCACGGAGCTAATGTTAATGTAGTTGACAAAACCTATAATAACACACCTTTGCACTATGCAGCAAAAGATGGACACGAGAAAATTGTTAAGGCTTTATTGACAAATAAGGCAAATGCTAGTATGGCAACTGTTGAAGGTATTACCCCACTACATTTTGCAGCGCAGCAAGGCCACTTGAAGATAGTAGCTGCTCTTCTCGAGCATGGGGTTAACATTCGTGCTAAAGATGTAAATAATGCTACACCATTACAGTATGCAGTAAAGAGTGGTCATAAAGCAGTTGCTGAGCTTTTAATAAAAACTGGAGCAGAAATCAATGATAAAACCAATAATGATCTAACATTATTACATGTAGCCGCTCTGGAAGGTCACAAAAATATTACTGAACTCCTAATAAGAAATAAAGCTGAAGTTAATGCTAGAACTAATGATGGCATGACACCACTACATGCAGCTGCAATGAATGGTAGCAAAGATATTATTGATCTTCTTATAAGTAATAAAGCCGAAGTTAATGCTAGAACTAATGATGGCATGAGACCATTGCATGTAGCTGTTCTAAGTGGAAATGAAGAAGCTACTGCTTTTTTAATCAAATGTAAAGCGGAAGTCAATACTAGCGCTAATTATGGTCTTACACCTTTACATGCAGCTATTTTAAAGGGTCACAAAGATATTGTGACTCTATTAATAGAAAATGGGGCCAAAGTTAATGTGGAAGTTATTATAGGTAGTTGTAATGTTCCTACACCATTACATGTAGCTGTGGAAGCAGGTCATAAGGAAATCGTTGATATTTTGATAGCAAATAGGGCCAACGTTAATGTTAAAAGTAGTGGCCTGACACCGTTGGTTTTTGCTGTTAAGCAAAACCACAAGGAGATAGTTGAACTTCTTATAGAAAATGGAGCTAATGTTAATGTAGAAAATGGCGAACCTTTAGGAATAGCAGTGCTTGCTGGTTATAGGGATATTGTAGAAATTTTACTAAAAAACAAGGCCCGTATTATTATGAAAGGTCCTGAAAATGTTACATTATTACATTTGGCTGCTAGTAGAGGCCACAAGGAGATTGTAAATACTCTGATAGCAAAGGGAGCCAATGTTGATGCTATGACTATTGATAGGACAACACCACTATATCTTGCGGCACAAGAAGGCCATGAACAAGTTGCTGAAATTTTGATAGCAAACAGGGCTGACGTTAATGTTGTAAATAGTGAAGGTACTCCTTTACATATAGCTGTAGCACATGGCCATGTTAATGTTGTTGAAGTCCTAATAACTAATGGCGCTAAAGTTCATGTTAAAGACAATAAGAACAGAACACCTTTAGAATTAGCAGTTGCACACGGTAATTTGCAAGTGGTGAAAATGTTACTGCAGTATAAAAAAGTAGATTTGAATTCTAAAGGCAATTATGGTTGGACGATACTGCACATTGCTTCACAAGAACCTAACATAGAAATGGTAAAATATCTAGTAGATGAGGGGTCTAATATTAATGCTAAAAATGCCTCTGGCTCAAAACCTATACATATTGCAGCCAGAGAAGGTTACAAAGACACTGTAATGTATTTCCTTAGTAAGGGGTTAAGTGTTAATGAGCCCAGTACAGCTAACCAGACACTACTGCACTATGCTGCCATGAAATGTCATTTAGAAGTTGCAAAATACTTGATATCTCAAGGTGCCGACATTCATGCTAAAGATACTAATGGATCAACCCCTCTGCATATTGCTGCTACCTATGGTTATAAAGATGTTATAGAAGTTTTATTAAATAACGGTGCAATTTATAATGCTGTTGACAAGTTTTATAAAAGACCTTTTGAAAGGACTCGCAACAAAGATGTTAAAGATTTATTAGCATCAACTGAAAAGTTATTTGAGTCTGTAAAACGTAATAATTTGTCAAAGGTTGAGGCTAGCATTAGAGCAGGAGCATTTATTGATGCAAGAAGTGCTGAAAGTGGAACGCCATTACATTACGCTGCATGGAAAGGCTATGACGGAATTGTCAAGATTTTATTACAGAATAAAGCCAATCCTAATACGGTTGATAGCAAGAGATTTACTCCTATACATTATGCTGCTAAGTTCTCACAATTAAAAATTGTAAAAGCTTTACTGTCGCATGGTGCAGTATATAATGCTATTTCTGAGAGCGGTAAAACACCATCAGACTTCACTGTAGATAGAGATATAACTAGATTATTTAAATTGATTATTGAATCATTTAAAAAAGTTAAAGAAGATAATGCTCAAGTTATTAATGACCTAAATAAGATAAAGGATATTGATACAGTTAAAGCAGTGATGAGTGCTCGTAATAGAGAGAACAAGACGATAGTAGTTGCTGCAGTTCTTGGTAACTTTACAAAAGTCGAACAGTTAAAGAAGATAATGCAAAGTGACATATCTACTCAGATTGATACAGCTTTAGTGCTCTTGAAGCATGGCAATTGCGAAAGAGCCTTAAGTATTTTCAGAAGTGCATTTGAAAGAAGAAAAGATATTCTAGGACCAGATAATCCTGGTACTTTAGATATTCAGACACATATAGCCACAGCGCTATATAAACAAGGGAGTTACCAAGAAGCTTTAAATATGCATGAAGAGATTTTTCAGAAACAAAAAGAAATGCTGGGTTTAAATAATAAGGATACTTTAAGTACAAGAAGTGCAATCGCTTTAGTGCTGCATAGACAGGGGAAAGATGAAAAAGCTTTTAACATTTATCAAGAAATCTTTCAGAGACAAACTAAATTACTGGGTTCAAAACATCCAGACACCTTAAATACTCAGTTTCACATGGCATTAGTATTAGATAAACAGGGAAAATATGAAGAAGCATTGAATATCAATAGAGCAGTTTATGAAAACTGGAAGGAAACACTAGGTACAGATAATGTAGCAACTGTGAGTGCCAAAAATAATATAGCAATGGTACTAGCTAACCAAGGTAAATATGAAGAGTCCTTGAAAATCTATGAAGAGGTTTTTGAAAAGAAGAAAATAATTTTAGGTAATAATCTTGCTGATACCTTGAAAACATTGCATAGCTTTGGTTTAATATTATCTTCACAAAATGAATATCATGAAGCCATGAATGCTTTCGAAAAGGTTTTAAATATCCAGAAAAAAGCTTTAGAGCAAAATCACCCGGACACTTTAATTACTCAATACAACATAGCAAATATTCTTTTTGCTCAAGGGAAATTTATCAGCGCACTTAAAGCCTACAGAGAAATTTCTGATCAAATGAAAGCTGTTTTTGGACCAAGTCATCCAAGTGTTTTAGATATTTTAAACAAGATAGAGGTGATTAATTCTAGATTAAAGTTTGAGGGTAGCAAAGCATCAGAGGTTCTCCAGCATCTGCAAAAAGATATCAACATTGCTGCTACTAAAGGTGATATACAAACTGTTCAGCGTCTGTTAAAAGATGGAGCTGATGTGAACGATAAAGATGTTGATGGAAGAACACCGATGCATTACGCTGTTAGCAATGGACACATAGATATGGTCAACATTTTGCTAACAAATGGAGCTAACGTTAATCAAGTTACTAATAAAGGTAATACACCATTACACACTGCTACTTCTAAATGTTACAAAGAAATTGTTGAGGTTCTGTTGAAACATATCAGTCGTGATAAATTAAATGACTTTGTTAATGCTAAAACTACTTCTAGTGGCACTGCATCACTCCATGTTGCAGCTAAAGGTGGCTGTTTGGAAGTTGTAAAGTCTTTATTAAAACATGGTGCAACTTATAACATTAAGGACAAAGAAGGCAAAACACCTTTTAATCGTTCCAAAGACCAAAAAATTTCTAGCCTTCTGAAGTTAGTTGAAGAATTGTTTGAAGATACGAAAAAAGGTAATGTTGAAGTTATCAACAAGTTAAGGATATTAAAGCCAGATGAATTTTCAGCTGTAACAAGGACCCGTAATAATCAAGAGAAGACATTATTGCAAGTTGCTATAGCTAATGGACATAAAAATGTTGTGAGTAAACTGTTAGAAATGCTAAAAAACCCAGATCGAAATTTTTAGGACGTCAGTATAGAAAGTGTAGTTAAAAGTTTGAAACTTTGAAAAAACTATTGAAACATTTATATATAACCAATGTTAGATTATAATGTTAGTATATAAGTTATTTTATATAAGTTGTTAGTATATAAATTATTATTAGTTAATTTTATATTTTACTTGAATCAGGTACAATGTCAGTTTCATCAGGCCATAGAGTCAAATTAAGGGAAAGTAGATAATAGAGAAAAATACAAGTTTCTGATACACAGACTAATATGTACTCTGCATCACAGATACAAGTTTACCATTTGATTCTATTAGACATATTTATTGCATTGAAGGAGTGCATTAAATTGTAAGACATTTCATTTTTTTAATATTCAATTCCTGTTTTAGATATAACTATAATGGTAGGAATAAATTGAGACTCTTAATATTTTTTATATTCAATTCCTGTTTTAGATATAACGATAATGATAGGAATAAATTGCGAGACTTAATATTTTTTGTATCCAATTCCTGTTTTAGACATAATAATAATGTTAGGAATAAATTTTGTGAATATTTTTTATATTCAATTCCTGTTTTAGATATAACGATAATGTTAGGTATAAATTATGAGACCTAATATTTTTTATATTCTATTCCAGTTTTAGATATAACGATAATGGTAGGAATAAATTGTGAGACTTAATATTTTTTATATTCAATTCCTGTTTTAGATATAACGATAATGTTAGGTATAAATTATGAGACTTAATATTTTTTATATTCAATTCCTGTTTAAGATATAACGATAATGTTAGGTATAAATTATGAGACCTAATATTTTTTATATTCTATTCCAGTTTTAGATATAACGATAATGGTAGGAATAAATTGTGAGACTTAATATTTTTTATATTCAATTCCTGTTTTAGATATAATGATAATGATAGGTATAAATTGCGAGACTTAATATTTTTTATTTTCATTCCTGTTTTAGATATAACGATAATGATAGGTATAAATTATGAGACCTAATATTTTTTATATTCTATTCCAGTTTTAGATATAACGATAATGGTAGGAATAAATTGTGAGACTTAATATTTTTTATATTCAATTCCTGTTTTAGACATAATAATAATGTTAGGAATAAATTTTGTGAATATTTTTTATATTCAATTCCTGTTTTAGATATAATGATAATGATAGGAATAAATTGCGAGACTTAATATTTTTTATTTTCATTCCTGTTTTAGACATAATGATAATGTTAGGAATAAATTGTGAGAATATTTTTTATATTCAATCCCTGTTTTAGATATATCATTAATGGTAGGAATAAATTGTGACAGTTGATATTTGTAATATTCAATTCCTGTTTTAGATATAACGATAATGGTAGGAATAAAGTGTGAGACTTAATATTTTTTATTTTCAATTCCTCTTTTAGATATATCGATAATGGTATTAATAAATTGTGAGACTTAATATTTCTAATATTCAATTCTTGTTTTAGATATAACGGCAATGGTAGGAATAAATTGTCAGACAATTCATATTTTTAATATTCATTTCCTGTTTTAGATATAATGATAATGATAGAAATAAATTGTGAGACATTTTATATTTTTGTTATTATTCAATTCCTTTTTTTAGATATGACGATAATTTCAGGAATAAATTGTGATACATTTCATATATTTTTGTTATTATTGAAATCCTTCTATTAGTAACACTCTCTTGATGTATATATTTGTTCAAATTTTTAATCGTTGATCAAATACGTTTTTATTCCTCCAATCAAGTTAAAATTATTTTTGTAGAACCTATAATGGATTACAATTGATGTTAATACAGTTATTTCTAATATTTATTAATGAATTTAAAATTAAAGAACTAGATGTCCCAGTGGGATTCGATCTGAGGAAGTACATGTTTGAAATCCAGCACTTTGCACTGAGCCTAATTTCCCATAGCTAAAAATTAGTTACTTTAAAATGTATATGAAATTATAAGAGAAACAAACTTTTTGTCCTAGGTTCCGCGAGGTCCACTACCGACAGTGATCTATAAGAGTGGGTAGCATAATACTATACCCCGTCTCTGAGTAAGTTGTGGCAAGCCAGGTAGCTGGGGTATTAGGAACTGCTTGGCCGATGAATAGGCGCTGGCAAGTACCCGGTGGGTACTTCACATTAGTGATGCATCGCCGATTACTTCACTTAAAACCCTTAATCTAATTAATACGCATTACTTGAAAAAAAAATGTTGATATGATATTCTCAACTATTATTAAACAATTGCAAATTTGTTTCATGTTAATCGCCTGACTTTATTAAGTGTGATTAACGGCAACTCTTCGGTAATTGAAATTTGTAATATCATTCAATTAAAAGACTTCAAGCCGATCGATTAACATGAATTAAACACACAATTGTTTGTTTAATATTCATTTAGAATACCCTATCAACGTTTTCCTAAATAATGCATATTTATTACTTTAACGTTTCTAATTGGAGTAATCGTCGCTAGTGAGATACTGACCTAATCCCCCAGGCTACCTGGCTTGCCTCAACTTACCCTTAGACGAGGTATAATGGAGGTGACCAAGTTAAGATCACCGCCCCTCCGTTATTTTCCCTTCCTCCCCTTAAATTGTTAGTATAATGTTTTTAGCACATTATATTCATTTCAAACTGCAAATCTCTAATACAGTTTATCATTACTTTTGGAATTGTATTTTAAGCTTGAACTGTAAAAAAACCATATACATTGCTTTTTTTCCTGTATAATAATTTCCTGATTTTTTAGAAATATTATTATTACTTTTGTATCGAAAATATTCTTAAAACCTACTTATGATGTCATTTTGACCGTATTGTGGAGGCTACGGCACACAGTGCAGAAGGCCAAGGGTAGATATCGCTCCTCTTCACTGATGATGTCATGAAAGAAGCGGCGAAACATACTTCTGAATACAGAATCTGTTAAAAAGTAAACCAGTTTTGTATATTTATAATAATTATATTTTATACTTATCTTTATTCTTTCAAGTCTTGCGTGCTTTGTCTACTTTCATTCTCTCCTGACTTTCTGTTGTAGTTTCATTTGTAATTTTCTTTTTAGACTTTTCTGTTTGAGTTTTCTTTTACCTTTTATGTCTACATTCGATATATAAGTGTTATTCACTCGAGTGTTACTGATTTATATACCCCAGGCAATTACGACCCCGGTAGACAATAGTTCTACAAAACCCTGTGTGAAAACCCCTGATCCTCTACCCTTTATGTCTCTATCTTAACCCTACAAATGTGGATAATCATTTGTTATCTTTCGTATCAAAGATGTTATTCATATTGTGTGTACTTCTTAAAAGTCAACATTTCTACTTTGACATAAAAGTAGTGTAAGGACAAAAGGTATAACAGAATTATAAACCAACTGTTATCTGGCTCGTAAAAGAAGTTCCCCGGTTAAGGGTGAAAAGGTTATTTCAATATAGACTGTATTGTATCCTGTGTCGAATGTGACTTATTTTTTTGTTTGTGGTACATGTTTAGGTTTTAATTTAGTTAATATTTTAAATTCTATTTAACCAATTTTTTTTATTGTACTCATTTTTTGGGTTTTTGATATACCCTATTATTTGTTATTCATTTTCTTAATTTTTTACTGGGATTTTCAGTATTCTATATAAGTGAGTTGTAGAGCCTTTTTATGTTGTGGGGTGTTGTTGGTTTGATTTGGTAATGTTTTAATGGTTTGTGTAGGTTTCCTAAAAATTGAGTATTCCGTGTTATTTGTATTTCTTGTTATTGTTAGGTCTGTATAGTGTATTTTATTGTTTGTTTTCTTCCATGATAAATTTTATAGTAGGGTGTAGGTTGTTCATTTCTTTTAGGATGATGTTATTGTTTATTGGTTTATTTTGGAAGATGTAGAATCCATAGTCAACATATCTTATTCAATGTCGTGTGTTTTTATGGTTAGCGTGTTTATTTTTTTAAGGTTTTGAAGTTAAATTTCTGATAAATGATCCCCTTCCTAAACCATCTATTTGTTTCTGTATCTTATTATTAAATGTAAAATCGTTTTGGTTTAGTATGGTATTTTAAGCATTCTGGTATTTAGTTTATATATTTGAGGTAGGGTTTTAAGGTAAGTTAATTTGTTTGAATTTTTATTAAATTCCTTCTAGTAGCTCACACTCGCCTGATTTATCTTGTACAAATTTTCAATTGTTAAAAAAATATGTTTTCATTCATCCAATCAAGTTCTAATACTTTTTTTAAAAACTAAAACACTTGTAAATATTTCACAAAACTGCCTGTAGTGCCACTTGTATTTGTTGAGGACTGTAGTTTCGGGAGATGTCTCATTGTCAACTCAGACCGTAACTGATCTCAAGGTTTTTGTAGGTTAAAGTGTTATGGGGGGGGGGGGTTTGGTTATATTATGTTAAAAGTATGGGTTTACTTTGTGAGCATTAGGAGTTATATGATGTTGAAATGCGTGTGTGTGAGGTATAATATAATTGGGTGTTTAGTATGTGTGTAGGGTGTAGTTTGAAATGTTTGTAAATTTTTTATTGCTCGGTGGGTTGTAAATGTTGTTGGGTTTAAATTGTTTATTGAGAGTTTTGAGTGTGGAGTAGGCTATTTTTTAATTGTATTTTTGTAGTGTATTGGTTAGATTGTGGGTTTTAAATGTTCTTTATGGTAATGTTGAGTTTATGGGTTTGTCATGTTTTGGGTTTGTATCTAGGTTATTGAGTTTGTTTTTAGGCGGTTGTATAATTTTTCAAACGTTGTGTTGTATCCATTAGTTTGTGCTGTATGTGTTTTTAGTATTTAATTCTTGGTAATGATCCTCTTTGTCTAACGGTGTTTAGGTGGGCGATATATCATGGTGTTGTAAGTGGCTAGCTTATGTTGGTGTGGGTGGTTTGAAGAGATGTGAATGGTAGTATTGATGTTAGTGGGTTTTCGGTATATGTTAAATTTATGTGTTTGTTGTCTGTGCGTTTAGTTGTGAGTTTGAGGAAGTTGAGAGTTTTTTTTGTTCTGTTTCAATGGTGTATGTTAGTTTTGGGTATATGGAATTAGGATGTTTGAAAAACGTGTACTCCGGTGTGTGTTACCTTTGTATAATGTTATAATATTGTTGACGTATCTATACCAGTAAATGTTATCTGAGAATTTATTGTTGTGTAAAATGTGGTTTTGTTAAATAATTATAATATGTCTGCTAAGATGCTAGCTATGGGCGAAACCATGGGTAGGCAATCTTTTTGGGTGTAGAAAGTGTTATTGTAGGTGGAGTAATTTTGAGATATGATTAATTTCAAAAGAAATATTGAGATATGAAATATTTACGAATGTTTTAGTGGAAAGAGTAGCTAGCATGAAGATGGAATCAAAAAATATGAATTTCGCAAGCCGAGCATCAACTATTCATTGATACTACAACGTACATCTCAATGTAACGAAACTTTCCCTTCACATCTCCTTCAATATACAGTGCCTAAATTATAAAATCACACCTGATTATGCCAAAATACACATTAAAAATTAAAATAAGAACCCAACTACCCCAAAAACCACACATCAAGCTGTAAGTCCAACACAGAAATATTCATACACCACATTAAACAAAACCACATTTTACACAACATTAAATTGCACACATATGTTTAAAAGATCCTTATTCCATACACCTAAAACGAACATACACCATTGAAAACGAAACGAAAAAACTCTCTTAACTTCCTGGGCCTCACAATTGAATGGTACAAGATAGGAAAATTAGTCATGTGTAAGGAACGGCCACCTTGGAAACTGCTCTACGCTATATTGAATAACAGATACCATGCAAACATGTTCTACTGCAAGGACGTCTACTCAACACTGCATGTATTTTCAAATATGTTTAAAAGTTTATGTACTTTTTAACCTTATGGGGCGATATCCATATTTTTAACCATGCTACAATTTTTCTTGTATTCATTTATCACTTACACTTTAATGTACTAAAAAAAAAATGTTACATGGTATATATTTGAGTCGACTTTCGAGAAGTATTAATTACATGTTCTGCAACGGGCTATATTTCAATTACGTACTTTACTTTCCCTATTTTTATTTTACCACCTATTAATTATTTATTTTATCCAGACATTCCTCTTCTTTTATATTTACCTACTTTTTTCTTCTTCTTTTACCTTCACCTTTACCTACATTTCTCCCGCTTCTTTAAATTTACTTTTATTTATTTCTATTTTCACTGAGACTCTTATTTTACGTGATATGTATTAGGACCTAACTTATCCTATACTATTTACCTATTTCCTACTGTCTCTACCCCTAGGTCTACCTAATACTTACCAGTTACCCTGCAAGGGTATAATGACGGAGAGATTTGGGTCAGTCAACCGTAGTCTGTAACATCCCTGCTTAGATATCCCAGGAATAAATTTATAGATCGTTTAATCCAATAAGGGGAGTATTTCCCTATACTAGCATAATATTCGGGTTGGGTGTTTGATATTTGAGGTGTTTTTTACTTGGAAACCTTTAAGTAAGAAACTTTATCATTAGGTTATATCAAAACTAACCAAAACTAAGGACAGCTAGTTATGAACTACAATTAATTTTACAATTTTTTAAAAATATATGATGTGGTAAAACATACAAACATTTACAGCCTTTGATTTATATTTATTTTTCGTTTGTTAGCTTACTGAGAGCCTTGTTAAAATAATTATAAATTTCTTTGACTTTCATTCAATTAATGAATTTCATTTAACGATCTGAATCTTATTGATTTTTAAATTATAATTTTTGTAAAATAATATTCAGGATATTTTTTTGACTGATTTTACCTTATATGATTTACATAAACTATTTATATACAAATATATAATATTACACAAAAACATAATCTTGACTTTGAATACTTTTTGTTTTAATTAATTTTGTCCAATTGAAACATGTTACTGAATTATATGTTTAAAATTTATAGTGTTAAAAATAATACTGTTCAAATTTAATACTGTTAGAAATAGTTCCGTTCCGTTTTATAAACTATCTGCAGTGATTATACTACGAAAATTCAACAAATTGATAGGTTACATGGCAGGACTAAAGATTTGAGCCCCAGCCTGCCAGGGTCTCTTAAACATTTTGAAAAACTTCATCCGGGACGCCCTTTCTGCGCTTAAGATCTTTTCTATCTCGCCACTGTTCTCAGACTAACTTTGTTTGCAAATTATTTCCACTCCTGCCTGTTTCTTCTTGGACTTTGTTACATATAATCAGTAAGTCATATCTGTCGACATCCTCTATTTGTTTATAAAAAAAATTATTGAAAAATGTTATGTAATACTATTTAATTGAACTTGGCAGAATTTAGAAATTTGGCTTTACCTTACATGTTATCTGCAGTATTAATAATACAGTTTGTTTACAGTTTTTAATATATACTTGTTATACTTTAGTTCTGACGATTTTGGAATTATATTTCGTTTTGAATTTTATGCTCTTCAAACGGCATTTCTGCTCCTTTAGTTCTCATTTTTGAGCTTATTCTGATACTAGTGGCTTCTTGTAGCTACCACATGTGTGAGATTTCCATTATCATGTAGTATACCAATATTGTCATATTGTCAGTTTTATTGCACTGTGTGAAAAATTTAGTTTGTCTTGGGGTTAATTTTGTCTTTTAAGTTAAATAATTAATCATTTTTTGATTTTATTTTGTTTTTGTTCTTTGATTATATTATTTTTGTGTTTATAAATTTGTAGCTCATAAATTTTAATTTTTAGACATTTTTGTACTTTTTTTATTAGATGTATGTTTTCTAATGTGGTTATTTTTTATGGCATGTGTGGCTACGTTTCTATTATAAGAGTTTGTTTTGATGTATGCTTTAATGTGCTCTTCTATTTGACTTTTAACACACGCACACACACACACACTCACATACGGTTGCGCATTCATATTTAGTGCAATGTTTTTTTACTGTCCCAGGGTCCTATTTTTAGGACACCTAGCATTCGCAAGGGTTAAGATTTATTCTTGTAAAATTATAGATATGGCTTCTGTACATACGTACAAACAAATAAATAACAAATTTTCAAGGAAAAGTTTATGTAAAAGATCATTAGCATTAATGGTTCAAGTAAACTTTGCTATTCTAATATTGGTGTAAATATATTTCAGAGAGGGATTATGGATGTACCTAAACAACAAACCAGATTTTCTCAAGAAGATAAACAATTTCTATCACGTTCCTACACATCAAAGGAGGAGTTTATTAGAGAATATAAAAAGCTCTACTGCACAAAAGCAAAAGCTAAAAAACTTTATCTCCTGGTTTTAACTGAACTTGAAGAGGCAGTGTCAGATGGCAATGTCGATGGCTTGATAAAATTCAGCAACTTCATTGATTACATAAGTGATGCAGTAGATGAAGTAACTTTGAGAGAGTATTATGATAATGCTAACAACCCTGTTAATAGCACTAACTTAGTTATCTTAGCCTGTAAACATAATAAGGTAAAGATTTTAGAATACCTATTTAGCAGTAGTAGTAAAATTCTCAGTAATTTATCTGTTGGCATCAGAAAAACTACTATCTTACCAACTGATGAGGATGAAACATGTCGTAATGCGTTTTATTATGTTATACGTTCAGGTAATGTTGAACTTCTTGATATACTCATTAATAAATGGCCAGGTAATTATTTTGGTGTACATTTCAAGGAATTAGATGAAATTCTTTCCCAAGCGTATGAGGAGTTGAAACTAAAGAACGTATCATTGTCGGAAGAGATGGAAATTTTTGTTGAAAATAAGTTGATAAGTCTGCGTTTCTTCTCTACTGCTTCTGGAAAGAAGCAGAATGTGATTAGTCATCTTAATAACATCAGAGAGCGGATTGAGTTAGTACTTCAAAATATTAGCTTGTTAAAGGCAGAGTACTCAAATGCAGAAATAATAGATGAAAAGTTTTTATTCATAGCAAAATTTATTGCCCAAAATATTCATATATTGAAACGACAGTTGAAATCGAGCTATGAAAGACTGCCTTGGGAAGAAATTGAATTTTGTTTGATCAGTTTTGTTTCTTCTCACATAAAACGACAAGAAATTAATGTATTTTATAATGCTACATTGAATAATAGTAAAATACTAAAGCACTTGGAGAATTTTGGAAAGAAACTTAAAGAAGAAAAGGATATTATAGAAGGTGTGGATGTTGGTAAATTTGCTGATCTTCCAAAGTTGAAACGTGAGATAGTTGTTGCAAAGATTATTAGCAATTATCCTGAGTTTGGAGAGTTGTATAGTGATTATCAACAAATTAGGGATATTTATTCTTTGGGAAAAATAAGTGATTATATAAAGCTGGCGTGTTCAGCTGATCCTAAACAAAAAGAAGGACAGTTAATTATTACAAGGGTTTTACAAGTAATTGGTGAATATTTAAAAAACACTCTAGAATCTCCCAAGTTATCTAGCACTACAAGCGAGCTTCTTCTACTATCCTTACCCAGGAACACAAGGGAAGTCGTTATAGGTTTACGCAATTCACTATCTCATGCTCACTCGCTCTCTAAGCGAACTGAAATTGAAGAAAATGCAAACGTTAATTTTTTTATTGGTGTTCAAAATGATACTAAAAAAATCGATAATGTAATTACTGATATTTTTTATAAAAATAAAATTAAAATAATCAACATACTGCTAAAAAAAATTGCTAATAGTGAAAGCTTAGACGAGATTAAAGAAGTTAATAGAATATTTAGTACCTTTGAATTAGATGAAACGATTACAGAGAGCTTTAAAGTGATGGAACATGATAAGCTTGAAAAACTCGTTAAAGAGTTAAGCAGCATTATAACTGACAAGACGAATTACGAAAAGCAATTGTTTGATAAAATTGATAGCATAATTAATTTTACAAAAAATAATTTAAAGAATATCAGAACAGATTATGTCACAGAGACTATGTTTTTAAAGACCTTATCTGATAGTTTAAATGACGAATACATTGACGATAATTATATTACAGTAATGAAAATCTGTGCAAATAAAACTTTACAGAATATTCCGTCCCAATTAGAGTCTCACAATCTTAAAGAAATTGTCGAACTATCAGTCAAAATTTCTCATAGTGCTAGGTTAAGAACACGAGATGACAAACTTGATAAAGTAAATAGATTAACTTGTGAAATTGTTTACATTGCTGAATTTGAAACAGGTGACCTTAGATGGATTGAGGAGTTAAGAGACAAGTTGAATGAGAAAGGTCTGTTTATTCCTATATATGAACAAAAGAAGGTCTACAATATAACAGAAGAAAAATACAATAACCTACTTGAACTGAAGTCATCTGAACTGAAAAGTATTTTGAGGAAGAATGCATTAAGTGGCAAGTCAACTGAAAAGCTTCCTTCCTACAAGAGAGATAAAAAGTTGCAAGCAGTAGTAGAAATGCTTGTTTTGGATATAATGTCAATTTTAGGTAGATCAGAAGAGAATCTAGAAAACAATCTACTTTTTTTAGATGATAACACTCCTCTATTAAATGGAAAATGTTTGCGTAATCACTTAGCCCACGATAATACTTTGGTTGATTTATTTTTATCTAATCCCTCAATAGCAGTTATCTTGAATGCTAAAAAACTTAGTTCAGATATTGTAATGAAAAGTAAGAAGAAAATTGGCAAATCAGTAAGAGATGACCCTTCCAAGCTGAAAGATAAATATGATAAAAATATTATCACTATTACTAATCAGAAAAGAATGTTTGCTGCTTTGGAAGAAGGAAATCTTGAAGACTTTAAAAGTTATCTCAGAAAAGGAGCAGATATCAATGCTAGAAGTATTAACTCATCAACCACATTACATTTTGCTGCACGTGGACCTAGTCTCGAGGTTATAAAATTTATCATTGATCAAAAAATAGCTGTCAATAATAAAGATGTAAATGGTCAAAGTCCACTTCATATTGCTGCTGCACATGGAAGGGAAAATATTGTGGAATTTTTTATAAGAGAAACAGTTGTTTATGTTGATGATCAAGATAATAGTGGCAAAACATCGCTACATATTGCAGCTAAAAATGGCCACAAAAATACTGTTGAGATTCTACTAAAAAATAATGCTAGTACTAATGCCAAAGATATAGCTGGACTTTCACCTTTGCACTATGCAATAAAAAACAATCGTATTGATGTTGCTAAGATTATGCTGGAAAAGGAAGCGAATGTTGACATCAACGAAACTATGGGTGGCTTTACTTCACTACATATAGCTGCAGAAAGTGGTTACCTAGAGCTAGTGAATTTTTTACTAGAAAATAAAGCAAATGTTAATGCAAAAAACGATGGGGGAGGAATACCATTACATACAGCAGCATTAAATGGCCACCTAGAAGTAGTGAATGCTTTAATTCTGAAAGGAGCTGATGTTAACTCCAGAGTTATAGGGGGTTGTACACCATTACACTGTGCAGTAGAAAATGGCCATGAAAAGATAGCTAATATTTTATTAAAGCACGGAGCTAATGTTAATGTAGTTGACAAAACCTATAATAACACACCTTTGCACTATGCAGCAAAAGATGGACACGAGAAAATTGTTAAGGCTTTATTGACAAATAAGGCAAATGCTAGTATGGCCACTGTTGAAGGTATTACCCCACTACATTTTGCAGCGCAGCAAGGCCACTTGAAGATAGTAGCTGTTTTTCTTGAGCATGGGGTTAACATTCGTGCTAAAGATGTAAATAATGCTACACCATTACAGTATGCAGTAAAGAGTGGTCATAAAGCAGTTGCTGAGCTTTTAATAAAAAATGGAGCAGAAATCAATGATAAAACTAATAATGATCAAACATTATTACATGTAGCCGCTCTGAAAGGTCACAAAAATATTATGAAACTCCTAATAAGAAATAAAGCTGAAGTAGGAGCTCAAGACATTAAGGGAAATACACCATTACATGCAGCTGCAATGAATGGTAGCAAAGATATTATTGATCTTCTCATAAGTAATAAAGCCGAAGTTAATGCTAGAACTAATGATGTCATGACACCATTGCATGTAGCTGTTCTAAGTGGACATGAAGAAGCTACTGCTTTTCTAATCAAATGTAAAGCCGAAGTCAATACTAGCGCTAATTATGGTCTTACACCTTTACATGCAGCTATTTTAAAGGGTCACAAAGATATTGTGACTCTATTAATAGAAAATGGGGCCAAAGTTAATGTGGAAGTTATTATAGGTAGTTGTAATGTTCCTACACCATTACAAGCAGCTGTGGAAGCAGGTCATAAGGAAATCGTTGAGATTTTATTAGCAAATAGTGCCAACGTTAATGTTAAAAGTAATTGCCCAACACCGTTGATTTCTGCTGTTAAGCAAAACCACAAGGAGATAGTTGAACTTCTCATAGAGAATGGTGCTAATGTTGATGTAGAAAATGGTGAACCTTTAGCAATAGCAGTGCTTGCTGGTTATAGGCATATTGTAGAAATTTTGCTAAAAAACAAGGACTTTAGTAATATGAAAGGTCCTGAAAATGCTACACTATTACATTTGGCTGCTGGAAGAGGCCACAAGGAGATTGTAAATACTCTGATAGCAAGGGGAGTCAATGTTGATGCTATGACTATTGATTGGACAACACCACTTCATTTTGCAGCAGAAGGAGGCCATGAAGAAATTGTTGAAATTTTGATAGCAAACAGGGCTGACGTTAATGTTGCAAATATTGAAGGCACTCCTCTACATATAGGTGCAGTACACGGCCATGTTAATGTTGTTGAAGTCCTAATAACTAATGGTGCTAAAGTTCATGTTAAGGACAATAAGAACAGAACACCCTTAGAATTAGCAGTTGCACACGGTAATTTGCAAGTGGTGAAAATGTTACTGCAGTATAAAAAAGTAGATTTGAATTCTAAAGGCAATTATGGTTTTACGATACTACACATTGCTTCACAAGAACCTAACATAGAAATGGTAAAATATCTAGTAGATGAGGGGTCTAATATTAATGCTAAAAATGCCTCTGGCTCAAAGCCTATACATATTGCAGCCAGAGAAGGTTACAAAGACACTGTAATGTATTTCCTTAGTAAGGGGTTAAGTGTTAATGAGCCTGGTACAGCTAACCAGACACTACTGCACTATGCTGCCATGAAATGTCGTTTAGAAGTTGCAAAATACTTGATATCACATGGTGCTGACATTAATGCTAAAGATGCTAATGGCTTAACCCCTCTGCATATTGCTGCTATGTTTGATTATAAAGATGTTATGGAAGTTTTACTAAATAACGGTGCAGTTTATAATGCTGTTGACAAGTTTTATAAAACACCTTTAGAAATGACTGGCAACAAAGATGTTATAGATTTATTATCATCAACTGAAAAGTTATTTGAGTCAGTAAAACGTAATAATTTGTCAAAGGTTGAGACTAGCATTAGAGCAGGAGCATTTATTGATGCAAGAAGTGCTGAAAGTGGAACGTCATTACATTACGCTGCATGGAAAGGCTATGACGGAATTGTCAAGATTTTATTACAGAATAAAGCCAATCCTAATACGGTTGATAGCAAGAGATTTACTCCTATACATTATGCTGCTAAGTTCTCACAATTAAAAATTGTAAAAGCTTTACTGTCGCATGGTGCAGTATATAATGCTGTTTCTGATAGCGGTAAAACACCATCAGATTTCACTGTAGATAGAGATATAACTAGTTTATTTAAATTGATTAATGAATCATTTAAAAAAGTTAAAGAAGATAATGCTCAAGTTATTAATGACCTAAGTAAGATAAAGGATATTGATACAGTTAAAGCAGTGATGAGTGCTCGTAATAGAGAGAACAAGACGATAGTAGTTGCTGCAGTTCTTGGTAAATTTTCTAAAGTCGAGCAGTTGAAAGAGATATTACAAAGTGACATATCTGCTCAGATTGATAGAGCTTTAGTGCTCTTGAACCAAGGCAATTACCAAAGAGCCTTAAGTATTTTCAGAAGTGCATTTGAAAGAAGAAAAGAAATTCTAGGACCAGATAATCCTGGTACTTTGGATATTCAGTCACATATAGCCACAGCGCTATATAAACAAGGAAGTTACCAAGAAGCTTTAAATATGCTTGAAGAGATTTTTCAGAAACAAAAAGAAATGCTGGGTTTAAATAATAAGGATACTTTAAGTACAAGAAGTGCAATCGCTTTAGTGCTGCATAGACAGGGGAAAGATGAAAAAGCTTTTACCATTTATCAAGAAATCTTTCAGAGACAAACTGAATTACTAGGTTCAAAACATCCAGACACCTTAAATACTCAGTTTCACATGGCATTAGTATTAGATAATCAGGGAAAATATGAAGAAGCATTGAATATCAATAGAGCAGTTTATGAAAACTGGAAGGAAACACTAGGTATAGATAATGTAGCGACTGTGAGTGCTAAAAATAATATAGCAGTGGTACTAGCTAACCAAGGTAAATATGAAGAGTCCTTGAAAATATATAAAGAAGTTCTTGAAAAGAAGAGAATAATTTTAGGTATTAATCATGCTGATACCTTGAGAACATTGCATAGCATTGCTACAGTATTCGCCTCACAAAATAAATATCATGAAGCCTTGAAAGCTTTTGAAGAGGTTTTATATATCCAGAAAAAAGCTTTACAACAAAATCACCCTGAAACTTTGGATACTCAATACAACATAGCAAATGTTCTTTTTGCTCAAGGGAAATTTATCAGCGCACTTAAAGCCTACAGAGAAATTTTTGAACAAACAAAAGCTGTTTTTGGACCAAGTCATCCAAGTGTTTTAAATATTATAAAAAAGATAGAGGTGATTAATTTTAGATTTAAGCTTGAGGGTAGTGAAGAGGTTCTCCAGCATCTGCAAAAAGATATCAACATTGCTGCTAGTATAGGTGATATACAAACTGTTCAGCGTCTGTTAAAAGATGGAGCTGATGTGAACGATAAAGATGTTGATGGAAGAACACCGATGCATTACGCTGTTAGCAATGGACACATAGATATGGTCAACATTTTGCTAACAAATGGGGCTAATGTTAATCAAGTTACTAATAAAGGTAATACACCATTACACACTGCTACTTCTAAATGTTACAAAGAAATTGTTGAGGTTCTGTTGAAACATATCAGTCGTGATAAATTAAATGACTTTGTTAATGCTAAAACTACTTCTAGTGGCACTGCATCACTCCATGTTGCAGCTAAAGGTGGCTGTTTGGAAGTTGTAAAGTCTTTATTAAAACATGGTGCAACTTATAACATTAGGAACAAAGAAGGCAAAACACCTTTTAATCTTTCCAAAGACCAAAAAATTTCTAGCCTTCTGAAGTTAGTTGAAGAATTGTTTGAAGATACGAAAAAAGGTAATGTTGAAGTTATCAACAAGTTAAGGATATTAAAGCCAGATGAATTTTCAGCTATAACAAGGACCCGTAATAATCAAGAGAAGACATTATTGCAAGTTGCTATAGCTAATGGACATATAAATGTTGTGAGTAAACTGTTAGAAATGCTAAAAAACCCAGATCGAAATTGTTAGGACGTCAGTATAGAAAGTGTAGTTAAAAGTTTGAAACTTTGAAAAAACTATTGAAACATTTATATATAACCAATGTTAGTATATAAGTTATTTTATATAAGTTGTTAGTATATAAATTATTATTAGTTAATTTTATATTTTACTTGAATCAGGTACAATGTCAGTTTCATCAGGCCATAGAGTCAAATTAAGGGAAAGTAGATAATAGAGAAAAATACAAG
The DNA here is from genome assembly GCA_036971475.1 of Prosapia bicincta. Taxonomy (NCBI): domain Eukaryota; kingdom Metazoa; phylum Arthropoda; class Insecta; order Hemiptera; family Cercopidae; genus Prosapia; species Prosapia bicincta. Next base: position 7,047,897 of record JBAIZL010000004.1, on the reverse strand, counting down.
TTTCTGATACACAGACTAATATGTACTCTGCATCACAGATACAAGTTTTCCATTTGATTCTATTAGACATATTTATTGCATTGAAGGAGTGCATTAAATTGTAAGACATTTCATATTTTTAATATTCAATTCCTGTTTTAGATATAACTATAATGGTAGGAATAAATTGAGACTCTTAATATTTTTTATATTCAATTCCTGTTTTAGATATACTGTAAACGGTAGGAATAAATTGTGAGACTTAATATTTTTTATATTCAATTCCTGTTATAGATATAACGATAATGGTAGGTATAAATTATAAGACTTAATATTTTTTATATTCAATTCCTGTTTTAGATATAATGATAATGATAGGAATAAATTGTGAGACTTAATATTTTTTATATTCAATTCCTGTTTTAGATATACTGTAAACGGTAGGAATAAATTGTGAGACCTAATATTTTTTATATTCAATTCCTGTTTTAGATATAACGATAATGTTAGGTATAAATTATGAGACTTAATATTTTTTATATTCAATTCCTGTTTTAGATATAACGATAATGTAAGGAATAAATTGTGAGACTTGATATTTCTAATATTCAAGTCTTGTTTTAGATATAACGATGATGTTAGGAATATATTGTAAGACTTTCAATATTTTTTATATTCAATCCCTGTTTTAGATATATCTATAATGGTAGGAATAAATTGTGAGAGTTGATATTTGTAATATTCAATTCCTGTTTTAGATATAACGATAATGGTAGGAATAAAATGTGAGACTTAATATTTTTTATTTTTATTCCTGTTATAGATATAACGATAATGTTAGGTATAAATTATGAGACTTAATATTTTTTATATTCAATTCCTGTTATAGATATAACGATAATGGTAGGAATAAATTATGAGACTTAATATTTTTTATATTCAATTCCTGTTTTAGATATAATGATAATGATAGGAATAAATTGCGAGACTTAATATTTTTTATATTCAATTCCTGTTTTAGATATAACAATAATGTTAGGTATAAATTATGAGACTTAATATTTTTTATATTCAATTCCTGTTTTAGATATAATGATAATGATAGGAATAAATTGCGAGACTTAATATTTTTTATATTCAATTCCTGTTTTAGATATAATGATAATGGTAGGAATAAATTATAAGACTTAATATTTTTTATATTCAATTCCTGTTTTAGATATAACGATAATGGTAGGAATAAATTATGAGACTTAATATTTTTTATATTCAATTCCTGTTTTAGATATAATGATAATGATAGGAATAAATTGCTAGACTTAATATTTTTTATATTCAATTCCTGTTTTAGATATAACAATAATGTTAGGTATAAATTATGAGACTTAATATTTTTTATATTGAATTCCTGTTTTAGATATAATGATAATGATAGGAATAAATTGCGAGACTTAATATTTTTTATATTCAATTCCTGTTTTAGATATAACGATAATGTTAGGTTTAAATTATGAGACTTAATATTTTTTATATTCAATTCCTGTTTTAGATATACTGTAAACGGCAGGAATAAATTATGAGACTTAATATTTTTTATATTCAATTCCTGTTATAGATATAACGATAATGGTAGGAATAAATTATGAGACCTAATATTTTTTATATTCAATTCTTGTTATAGATATAACGATAATGGTAGGAATAAATTATGAGACTTAATATTTTTTATTTTAATTCCTGTTTTAGATATAACGATAATGATAGGTATAAATTATGAGACCTAATATTTTTTATATTCAATTCCTGTTTTAGATATAATGATAATGGTAGGAATAAATTGTGAGACTTAATATTTTTTATTTTCATTCCTGTTTTAGATATAACGATAATGATAGGTATATATTATGAGACCTAATATTTTTTATATTCAATTCCTGTTTTAGATATAATGATAATGGTAGGAATAAATTGTGAGACTTAATATTTTTTATTTTCATTCCTGTTTTAGATATAACGATAATGATAGGTATAAATTATGAGACCTAATATTTTTTATATTCAATTCCTGTTTTAGATATAATGATAATGGTAGGAATAAATTGTGAGACTTAATATTTTTTATTTTCATTCCTGTTTTAGATATAACGATAATGATAGGTATAAATTGAGACCTAATATTTTTTATATTCAATTCCTGTTTTAGATATAATGATAATGGTAGGAATAAATTGCGAGACTTAATATTTTTTATTTTCATTCCTGTTTTAGATATAACGATAATGATAGGTATAAATTATGAGACCTAATATTTTTTATTTTCAATTCCTCTTTTAGATATATCGATAATGGTATTAATAAATTGTGAGACTTAATATTTCTAATATTCAATTCTTGTTTTAGATATAACGGCAATGGTAGGAATAAATTGTAAGACATTTCATATATTTTTGTTATTATTGAAATCCTTCTATTAGAACACTCTCTTGATGTATATATTTGTTCAAATTTTTAATCGTTGATCAAATACGTTTTTATTCCTCCAATCAAGTTAAAATTATTTTTGTAGAACCTATAATGGATTACAATTGATGTTAATACAGTTATTTCTAATATTTATTAATGAATTTAAAATTAAAGAACTAGATGTCCCAGTGGGATTCGATCTGAGGAAGTACATGTTTGAAATCCAGCACTTTGCACTGAGCCTAATTTCCCATAGCTAAAAATTAGTTACTTTAAAATGTATATGAAATTATAAGAGAAACAATCCCTGCTCTAGTGAAGCATTGTAAGAGGTGGATATAATAAGAAGTTATAGACGAACAGCAGCGCATAAATTCGAAACGAAAAAATGTGTGAATAAATAGTAACAAACAAAAAAAAATAGTCTAAAACCATATACTGTATAAAGAAAATGGAAAATTTAAAAGAACTTAACTTTTTGTCCTAGGTTCCGCGAGGTCCACTACCGACAGTGATCTATAAGAGTGGGTAGCATAATACTATACCCCGTCTCTGAGTAAGTTGTGGCAAGCCAGGTAGCTGGGGTATTAGGAACTGCTTGGCCGATGAATAGGCGCTGGCAAATACCCGGTGGGTACTTCACATTAGTGATGCATCGCCGATTACTTCACTTAAAACCCTTAATCTAATTAATACGCATTACTTGAAAAAAAAATGTTGATATGATATTCTCAACTATTATTAAACAATTGCAAATTTGTTTCATGTTAATCGCCTGACTTTATTAAGTGTGATTAACGGCAACTCTTCGGTAATTGAAATTTGTAATATGATTCAATTAAAAGACTTCAAGCCGATCGATTAACATGAATTAAACACACAATTGTTTGTTTAATATTCATTTAGAATACCCTATCAACGTTTTCCTAAATAATGCATATTTATTACTTTAACGTTTCTAATTAGAGTAATCGTCGCTAGTGAGATACTGACCTAATCCCCCAGGCTACCTGGCTTGCCTCAACTTACCCTGAGACGGGGTATAATGGAGGTGACAAAGTTAAGATCACCGCCCCTCCGTTATTTTCCCTTCCTCCCCTTAAATTGTTAGTATAATGTTTTTAGCACATTATATTCATTTCAAACTGCAAATTCTCTAATACAGTTTATCATTACTTTTGGAATTGTATTTTAAGCTTGAACTGTAAAAAAACCATATACATTGCTTTTTTTCCTGTATAATAATTTCCTGATTTTTTAGAAATATTATTATTACTTTTGTATCGAAAATATTCTTAAAACCTGCTTATGATGTCATTTTGACCGTATTGTGGAGGCTACGGCACTCAGTGCAGAAGGCCAAGGGTAGATATCGCTCCTCTTCACTGATGATGTCATGAAAGAAGCGGCGAAACATACTTCTGAATACAGAATCTGTTAAAAAGGAAACCAGTTTTGTATATTTATAATAATTATATTTTATACTTATCTTTATTCTTTCAAGTCTTGCGTCTACTTTGTCTACTTTCATTCTCTCCTGACTTTCTGTTGTAGTTTCATTTGTAATTTTCTTTTTAGACTTTTCTGTTTGAGTTTTCTTTTACTTTTTACGTCTACATTCGATATATAAGTGTTATTCACTCTAGTGTTACTGATTTATATACCCCAGGCAATTACGACCCCGGTAGACAATAGTTCTACAAAACCCTGTGTGAAAACCCCTGATCCTCTACCCTTTATGTCTCTATCTTAACCCTACAAATGTGGAGAATCATTTGTTATCTTTCGTATCAAAGATGTTATTCATATTGTGTGTACTTCTTAAAAGTCAACATTTCTACTTTGACATAAAAGTAGTGTAAGGACAAAAGGTATAACAGAATTATAAACCAACTGTTATCTGGCTCGTAAAAGAAGTTCCCCGGTTAAGGGTGAAAAGGTTATTTCAATATAGACTGTATTGTATCCTGTGTTGAATGTGACTCATTTTTTTGTTTGTGGTACATGTTTAGGTTTTAATTTAGTTATTCTATTTAACCAATTTTTTTTATTGTACTCATTTTTTGGTTATTTGATATACCCTATTGTTTTTCTTTTTTTTAATTTTTTACTGGGATTTTTAGCATTTTATATAAGATTGAGTTGTAGAGAGCCTTTTTATGTTGTGTTGTGTTGTTGGTTTGGTTTGGTAATGTTTTAATGGTTTGTGTGGGTTTCCTAAAAATTGAGTATTCAGTGTTATTTGTATTTCTTGTTATTGTTAGGTCTGTATAGTTTATTTTATTGTTTGTTTTCTTCCATGATAAATTTTATATTAGGGTGTAGGTTGTTCATTTCTTTTAGGATGATGTTATTGTTTATTGGTTTATTTTGGGAGATGTAAAATCCATAGTCAACATATCTTATTCAATGTCGTGTGTTTTTATGGTTAGCGTGTTTATTTTTTTAAGGTTTTGAAGTTAAATTTCTGATATATGATCCCCTTCCTAAACCATCTATTTGTTTATGTATCTTATTATTAAATGTAAAATCGTTTTGGTTTAGTATGGTATTTTAAGCATTTTGGTATTTAGTTTATATATTTGAGGTAGGTTTTTAAGGTAAGTTAATTTGTTTGAATTTTTATTAAATTCCTTCTATTAGCTCACACTCGCCTGATTTATCTTGTACAAATTTTCAATTGTTAAAAAAATACGTTTTCATTCATCCAATCAAGTTCTAATACTTTTTTTTAAAACTAAAACACTTGTAAATATTTCACAAAACTGCCTGTAGTACCACTTGTATTTGTTGAGGACTGTAGTTTCGGGAGATATCTCATTGTCAACTCAGACCGTAACTGATCTCAAGGTTTTTGTAGGTTAAAGTGTTATGGGGGGGGGGGGTTTGGTTATATTATGTTAAAAGTGTGGGTTTACTTTGTGAGCATTAGGAGTTATATGATGTTGAAATGCATGTGTGTGAGGTATAATATAATTGGGTGTTTAGTATGTGTGTAGGGTGTAGTTTGAAATGTTTGTAAATTTTTTATTGCTCGGTGGGTTGTAAATGTTGTTGGGTTTAAATTGTTTATTGAGAGTTTTGAGTGTGGAGTAGGCTATTTTTTAATTGTATTTTTGTAGTGTATTGGTTAGATTGTGGGTTTTAAATGTTCTTTATGGTAATGTTGAGTTTATGGGTTTGTCATGTTTTGGGTTTGTATCTAGGTTATTGAGTTTGTTTTTAGGTGGTTGTATAATTTTTCAAACGTTGTGTTGTATCCATTAGTTTGTGCTGTATGTGTTTTTAGTATTTAATTCTTGGTAATGATCCTCTTTGTCTAACGGTGTTTAGGTGGGCGATATATCATGGTGTTGTAAGTGGCTAGCTTATGTTGGTGTGGGTGGTTTGAAGAGATGTGAATGGTAGTATTGATGTTAGTGGGTTTTCGGTATATGTTAAATTTATGTGTTTGTTGTCTGTGCGTTTAGTTGTGAGATTGAGGAAGTTGAGAGTTTTTTTTGTTCTGTTTCAATGGTGTATGTTAGTTTTGGGTATATGGAATTAGGATGTTTGAAAAACGTGTAGTCCGGTGTGTGTTACCTTTGTATAATGTTATAATATCGTTGACGTATCTATACCAGTAAATGTTATCTGAGAATTTATTGTTGTGTAAAATGTGGTTTTGTTAAATAATTATAATATGTCTGCTAAGATGCTAGCTATGGGCGAACCCAAATTATAAAATCACACCTGATTATGCCAAAATACACATTAAAAATAAAAATAAGAACCCAACTACCCCAAAAACCACACATCAAGCTGTAAGTCCAACACAGAAATGTTCATACACCACATTAAACAAAACCACATTTTACACAACAATAAATACTCAGATAACATCATTTACTGGTATACATACGTCGATGATATTACAATATTATTCAAAGGACTCGCACGCCGAGCACACATATGTTTAAAAGATCTTAATTCCATACACCTAAAAGAACATACACCATTGAAAACGAAACGAAAAAACTCTCTTAACTTCCTGGGCCTCACAATTGAATGGTACAAGATAGGAAAATTAGTCATGTGTAAGGAACGGCCACCTTGGAAACTGCTCTACGCTATATTGAATAACAGATACCATGCAAACAGATGTTCTACTGCAAGGACGTCTACTCAACACTGCATGTATTTTCAAATATGTTTGAAGTTTAGGTACTTTTTAACCTTATGGGGCGATATCCATATTTTTAACCATGCTACAATTTTTCTTGTATTCATTTATCACTTAGACTTTAATGTACTAAAAAAAAAAATGTTACATGCTATATATTTGAGTCGACTTTCGAGAAGTATTAATTACATGTTCTGCAACGGGCTATATTTCAATTACGTACTTTACTTTCCCTATTTTTATTTTACCACCTATTAATTATTTATTTTATCCAGACATTCCTCTTCTTCTTTTATATTTACCTACTTTTTTCTTCTTCTTTTACCTTCACCTTTACCTACATTTCTCCCGCTTCTTTTAAATTTACTTTTATTTATTTCTATTTTCACTGAGACTCTTATTTTACCTGATATGTATTAGGACCTAACTTATCCTATACTACTTACCTATTTCCTACTGTCTCTACCCCTAGGTCTACCTAATACTTACCAGTTGCCCTGCAAGGGTATAATGACGCAGAGATTTTGGTCAGTCAACCGTAGTCTGTAACATCCGTGCTTAGATATCCCAGGAATAAATTAATAGATCGTTTAATCCAACAAGGGGAGTATTTCCCTATACTAAGCATAATATTCGGGTTGGGTGTTTGATATTTGAGGTGTTTTTTACTTGGAAACATTTAAGTAAGAAACTTTACCATTAGGTTATATCAAAACTAACCAAAACTAAGGACAGCTAGTTTTGAACTACAATTAATTTTACAATTTTTTAAAATTTATGATGTAAAACATACAAACATTTACAGCCTTTGATTTATATTTATTTTTCGTTTGTTAGCTTATTGAGAGCCTTGTTAAAATAATTATAAATTCCGTTGACTTTCATTCAATAAATGAATTTCATTTAACGATCAGAATCTTATTGATTTTTAAATTATAATTTTTGTAAAATAATATTCAGGATATTTTTTTGACTGATTTTATCTTATATGATTTACATAAACTATTTATATACAAATATATAATATTACATCAAAACATAATCTTCACTTTGAATACTTTTTGTTTTAATTAATTTTGTCCAATTGCTTTTAATCATGTCCTTTAAATTTTAATAATTAAATCTAATCCAACATATTATATAATATAATGAAATAACATCTTACCAACCCTTTTGGTTTAACTAAAATGATTAAAAATAAAATAAACCTAAAAGAGATTATTTTTTTTATCAACTTGAATTTTTGGACTGTATTATTATAACAGATTGTGTGATTGACTGTTTAATTTTATGCTCATTTTAAATGTATGTCACATTCTTCTACTTATAAATATCCTTACCTACTGATTACTATTCCATTATAATAAAATTAATTTTAAATAGACAAATTATTCAATTCATTAGACAGTAAACCTTTTGTAACATTCTCCCAATTATCATTTCTTTATCTCTCAACTGAAATCGATTGTAATTTATTTAATTCATTTGATTATAAACAGTTTATAACATTTTCTTAATTATTATTTTTTTACATCTTATAACAAAATTTTATTTTAATTACAAAATTTATTTAATTCATTATACAAAAATATTATATAACATTTTATAAATTTTTATTTCTTTATTTATGTCATTAGATAATTTTACAAAACAAAATATTTTGAAATTAGTTAGACAATAAAGAATTTATAAATTTTTGGTTAAACCAAATATGTTCGTGAAATTGGTATTGTTTTGAAAATTGAACATTTATTCAAAATTGTACTTTTGGAAAAAGTATTAAAGTATATCGGGTTTTGACTTGCCTTTTGTCTTGAAGATATTGTCTCTTAGAAATGATCATCTCTGCCATTCTGTCTGTTACGGTAAATGGAGGTTCGACTCGTCTGCCCTGGTTTACAAATGTTAAAGTACTTCCTATTACTTCTTTGCTGGTGCGATCTGGAATTGTCTTCTCATAAAATCTTACAGCATTTTTAAAATACTTCTAGTCTCGGATTTAAAACATGTTACTGAATTATATGTTTAAAATTTATAGTGTTAAAAATAATACTGTTCAAATTTAATACTGTTAGAAATAGTTCTGTTCCGTTTTATAAACTATCTGCAGTGATTATACTACGAACATTCAACAAATTGATAGGTTACATAGCAGGACTAAAGATTTGAGCCCCAGCCTGCCAGGGTCTCTTAAACATTTTGAAAAACTTCATCCGGGACGCCCTTTCTGCGCTTAAGATCTTTTCTATCTCGCCACTGTTCTTAGACTAACTTTGTTTGCAAATTATTTCCACTCCTGCCTTTTTCTTCTTGGACTTTGTTACATATAATCAGTAAGTCATATCTGTCGACATCCTCTGTTTTTTATTAAAAAAATTATTGAAAATTATTATGTAATACTACTTAATTGAACTTGGCAGAATTTAGAAATTTGGCTTTACCTTACATGTTATCTGCAGTTATAATACAGTTTGTTTACAGTTTTTAATATATACTCGTTATACTTTAGTTCTGACGATTTTGGAATTATATTTCATTTTGAATTTTATGCTCTTCAAACGGCATTTCTGCTCCTTTAGTTCTCATTTTTGAGCTTATTCTGATACTAGTGGCTTCTTGTAGCTACCACATGTGTGAGATTTCCATTATCATGTAGTATACCAATATTGTTCTATTGTCAGTTTTATAGCACTGTGTGAAAGTTTGTTTGTCTTGGGGTTAATTTTGTCTTTTAAGTTAAATAATTAATCATTTTTTGATTTTATTTTGTTTTTGTTCTTTGATTATATTATTTTTGTGTTTATAAATTTGTATCTCATAAATTTTAATTTTTAGGCCTTTTTGAACTTTTTTTTATTAGATGTCGTTTTCTAATGTGGGAATTGTATGGTTATTTTGTATGACGTGTGTGGCTACGTTTGAATTATAAGAGTTTGGTTTGATGTATGCTTAAATGTGCTCTTCTATTTGTCTTTTAACACATGCACACACGCACATACAGGTGCGCATTAATATTTAGTGCAATGTTTTTTTACTGTCCCAGGCTCCTATTTTTAGGACATCTAGCATTCGCAAGGGTTAAGATTTATTCTTGTAAAATTATAGATATGGCTTCTGTACATACGTACAAACAAATAAATAACAAATTTTCAAGGAAAAGTTTATGTAAAAGATCATTACCATTATTGGTTCAAGTAAACTTTGCTATTCTAATATTGGTGTAAATATATTTCAGAGAGGGATTATGGATGTACCAAAACAACAAACCAGATTTTCTCAAGAAGATAAACAATTTCTATCACGTTCCTACACATCAAAAGAGGAGTTTATTAGAGAATATAAAAAGCTCTACTGCACAAAAGCAAAAGCTAAAAAACTTTATCTCCTGGTTTTAACTGAACTTGAAGAGGCAGTGTCAGATGGCAATGTCGATGGCTTGATAAAATTCAGCAACTTCATTGATTACATAAGTGATGCAGTAGATGAAGTAACTTTGAGAGACTATTATGATAATGCTAACAACCCTGTTAATAGCACTAACATAGTTATCTTAGCCTGTAAACATAATAAGGTAAAGATTTTAGAATACCTATTTAGCAGTAGTAGTAAAATTCTCAGTAATTTATCTGTTGGCATCAGGAAAACTACTATCTTGCCAACTGATGAGGATGAAACATGTCATAATGCGTTTTATTATGTTATACGTTCAGGTAATGTTGAGCTTCTTGATAAACTCATTAATAAATGGCCAGCTAATTATTTTGGTGTACATTTCAAGGAATTAGATGAAATTCTTTCCCAAGCCTATGAGGAATTAAAACTAAAGAACGTATCATTGTCGGAAGAGATGGAAATTTTTGTTGAAAATAAGTTGATAAGTCTGCGTTTCTTCTCTACTGCTTCTGGAAAGAAGCAGAATGTGATTAGTCATCTTAATAACATCAGAGAGCGGATTGAGTTAGTACTTCAAAATATTAGCTTGTTAAAGGCAGAGTACTCAAATGCAGAAATAATAGATGAAAAGTTTTTATTCATAGCAAAATTTATTGCCCAAAATATTCATATATTGAAACGACAGTTGAAATCAACCTATGAAAGACTGCCTTGGGAAGAAATTGAATTTTGTTTGATCAGTTTTGTTTCTTCTCACATAAAACGACAAGAAATTAATTTATTTTATAATGCTACATTGAATAATAGTAAAATACTAAAGCACTTGGAGAATTTTGGAAAGAAACTTAAAGAAGAAAAGGATATTATAGAAGGTGTGGCTGTTGGTAAATTTGCTGATCTTCCAAAGTTGAAACGTGAGAGAGTTGTTGCAAAGATTATTAGCAATTATCCTGAGTTTGGAGAGTTGTATAGTGATTATCAACAAATTAGGGATATTTATTCTTTGGGAAAAATAAGTGATTATATAAAGCTAGCGTTATTAGCTGATCCTAAACAAAAAGAAGGACAGTTAATTATTACAAGAGTTTTACAGGTAATTGGTGAATATTTAAAAAACACTCTAGAATCTCCTAAGTTATCTAGCACTACAAGCGACCTTCTTCTACTATCCTTACCCAGGAACACAAGGGAGGTCATTATAGGTTTACGCAATTCACTATCACATGCTCACTCGCTCTCTAAGAGAACTGAAATTGAAGAAAATACAGATGTTAATTTTTTTATTGGTGTTCAAAATGATACTAAAAAAATTGATAATGTAATTACTGATATTTTTTATAAAAATAAAATTAAAATAATCAAAATACTGCTAAAGAAAATTACCAATAGCGAAAGCTTAGACGAGATTAAAGAAGTTAATAGAATATTTAGTACCTTTGAATTAGATGAAACGATTACAGAGACCTTTAAAGTGATGGAACATGATAAGCTTGAAAAACTCATTAAAGAGTTAAGCAGCATTATAACTGACAAGACGAATTACGAAAAGCAATTGTTTGATAAAATTGATAGCATAATCAATTTCACAGAAACTAATTTAAAGAATATCAGAACAGATTATGTCACAGTGACTATGTTATTAAAGAGCTTATGTGATAGTTTAAATGACGATTACATTGACGATCATATTATTAGAGCAACACAATTGTGTGCAAATAAAACATTACAGAATATTCCTTCCCAAATAGAGTCTCACAATCTTAAAGAAATTGTCGAACTATCAGTCAAAATTTCTCATAGTGCTAGGTCAAGAATAAGGGATGATAACCTTGATAAAGTAAATAGATTAACTTGTGAGATTTTTTTCATTGCTGAATTTGAAACAGGTGACCTTAGATGGATTGAGGAGTTAAGAGACAAGTTGAATGAGAAAGGTCTGTTTATTCCTATATATGAACAAAAGAAGGTCTACAATATAACAGAAGAAAAATACAATAAGCTACTTGAACTGAAGTCATCTGAACTGAAAAGTATTTTGAGGAAGAATGCATTAAGTGGCAAGTCAACTGAAAAGCTCCCTTCCTACAAGAGGGATAAAAAGTTGCAAGCAGTAGTAGAAATGCTTGTTTTGGATATAATGTCAATTTTAGGTAGATCAGAAGATCATCTAGAAAACAATCTACTTTTTTTAGATGATAACACTCCTCTATTAAATGGAAAATGTTTGCGTAATCACTTAGCCCACGATAATACTTTGGTTGATTTATTTTTATCTAATCCCTCAATAGCAGTTATCTTGAATGCTAAAAAACTTAGTTCAGAAATTGTAATGAAAAGTAAGAAGAAAATTGGCAAATCAGTAAGAGATGACCCTTCCAAGCTAAAAGATAAATACGATCAAAATCTTATCACTATTACTAATCAGAAAGGAATGTTTGCTGCGTTGGAAGAAGGAAATCTTGAAGACTTGAAAAGTTATCTCAGAAAAGGAGCAGATATCAATGCTAGAAGTATTAACTCATCAACCACATTACATTTTGCTGCACGTGGACCTAGTCTCGAGGTTATAAAATTTATCATTGGTCAAAAACTAGCTGTCAATATTAAAGATATAAATGGTCAAAGTCCACTTCATATTGCTGCTGCACATGGAAGGGAAAATATTGTGGAATTTTTGATGAGAGAAACAGTTGTATATGTTGATGATCAAGATAATAGTGGGAAAACATCACTACATGTTGCAGCTAAAAATGGCCACAAAAATACTGTTGAGATGCTACTAAAAAATAATGCTAATACTAATGCCAAAGATAGAGCTGGATTTTCACCTTTACACTATGCAATAAAAAACAATCATATTGATGTTGCTAAGATTATGCTGGTAAAGGAAGCGAATGTTGACATCAATGAAACTATGGGTGGGTTTACTTCACTACATATAGCTGCAGAAAGTGGTTACCTAGAGCTAGTGAATTTTTTACTAAAAAATAAAGCAAATGTTAATGCAAAAAACGATAAGGGGGGAATACCATTACATATAACAGCACTAAATGGCCACCTAGAAGTAGTGAATGCTTTAATTCTGAAAGGAGCTGATGTTAACTCCAGAGTTATAGGGGGTTGTACACCATTACACTATGCAGTAGAAAATGGTCATGTAAAGATAGCTAATATTTTATTGAAGCATGGAGCTAATGTTAATGTTGTTGACAAAACCTATAATAACACACCTTTGCACTATGCAGCAAAAGATGAACACGAGAAAATTGTTAAGGCTTTACTGACAAATAAGGCAAATGCTAGTATGGCCACTGTTGAAGGTATTACCCCACTACATTTTGCAGCGCAGCATGGCCACTTGAAGATAGTAGCTGCTCTTCTTGAGCATGGGGTTAACATTCGTGCTAAAGATGTAAATAATGCTACACCATTACAGTATGCAGTAAAAAGTGGTCATAAAGCAGTTGCTGAGCTTTTAATTAAGAATGGAGCAGAAATCAATGATAAAACCAATAATGATCTAACATTATTACATGTAGCCGCTCTGAAAGGTCACAAAAATATTATTAAACTCCTAATAAGAAATAAAGCTGAAGTAGGAGCTCAAGACATTAAGGGAAATACACCATTACATACAGCTGCAATGAATGGTAGCAAAGATATTATTGATCTTCTAATAAGTAATAAAGCTGAAGTTAATGCTAGAACTAATGATGGCATGACACCATTGCATGTAGCTGTTCTAAGTGGACATGAAGAAGCTACTGCTTTTCTAATCAAATGTAAAGCCGAAGTCAATACTAGCGCTAATTATGGTTTTACACCTTTACATGCAGCTATTTTAAGGGGTCACAAAGATATTGTGACCCTTTTAATACAAAATGGGGCCAATGTTAATGTGGACGATATTATAGGTAGTTGTAATGTTCCTACACCATTACAAGCAGCTGTGGAAGCAGGTCATAAGGAAATCGTTGAGATTTTATTAGCAAATAGGGCCAACGTTAATGTTAAACGTAATTGCCCAACACCGTTGGTTTCTGCTGTTAAGCAAAACCACAAGGAGATAGTTGAACTTCTCATAGAGAATGGTGCTAATGTTGATGTAGAAAATGGTAAACCTCTATCACTAGCAGTGCTTGCTGGTTATAGGCATATTGTAGAAATTTTGCTAAAACACAAGGACTTTAGTAATATGAAAGGTCCTGAAAATGCTACATTATTACATTTGGCTGCTGGTAGAGGCCACAAGGAGATTGTAAATACTCTGATCGCAAGGGGAGTCAATGTTGATGCTATGACTACTAATGGGACAACACCACTATATTTCGCAGCAGAAGGAGGCCATGAAGAAGTTGTTGAAATTTTGATAGCAAACAGGGCTGACGTTAATGTTGCAAATATTGAAGGTACTCCTCTACATATAGCTGCAGGACACGGCCATGTTAATGTTGTTGAAGTCCTAATAACTAATGGTGCTAAAGTTCATGTTAAGGACAATAAGAACAGAACACCCTTAGAATTAGCAGTTGCACACGGTAATTTGCAAGTGGTGAAAATGTTACTGCAGTATAAAAAAGTAGATTTGAATTCTAAAGGCAACGATGATTGGACGATACTGCACATTGCGTCACAAGCAAGTAACTTAGAAATGGTAAAATATCTAGTAGATGAAGGGTCTAATGTTAATGCTAAAAATGCTCCTGGCTCAAAACCTATACATATTGCAGCCAGAGAAGGTTACAAAGACACTGTAATGTATTTCCTTAGTAAGGGGTTAAGTGTTAATGAGCCCGGTACAGCTAACCAGACACTACTGCACTATGCTGCCATGAAATGTCGTTTAGAAGTTGCAAAATACTTGATATCACAAGGTGCCGACATTCATGCTAAAGATACTAATGGATCAACCCCTCTGCATATTGCTGCTACCTATGGGTATAAAGACGTTATTGAAATTTTACTAAATAACGGTGCAATTTATAATGCTGTTAACAAGTTTTATAAAATACCTTTAGAAATTACTAACAACAAAGATGTTATAGATTTATTAGCATCAACTGAAAAGTTATTTGAGTCAGTAAAACGTAATAATTTGTCAGAGGTTGAGACTAGCATTAGAGCAGGAGCATTTATTGATGCAAGAAGTGCTGAAAGTGGAACGCCATTACATTACGCTGCATGGAAAGGCTATGGCGGAGTTGTCAAGATTTTATTACAGAATAAAGCCAATCCTAATACAGTTGATAGCAAGAGATTTACCCCTATACATTATGCTGCTAAGTTCTCACAATTAAAAATTGTAAAAGCTTTACTGTCGCATGGTGCAGTATATAATGCTATTTCTGAGAGCGGTAAAACACCATCAGACTTCACTGTAGATAGAGATATAACTAGTTTATTTAAATTGATTAGTGAATCATTTAAAAAAGTTAAAGAAGATAATGCTCAAGTTATTAATGACCTAAGTAAGATAAAGGATATTGATACATTTAAAGCAGTGATGAGTGCTTGTAATAGAGAGAACAAGACGATAGTAGTTGCTGCAGTTCTTGGTAACTTTTCAAAAGTCGAACAGTTAAAGAAGATATTGCAAGGTGACATATCTGCTCAGATTGATACAGCTTTAGTGCTCTTGAAGCACGGCAATTGCGAAAGAGCCTTAAATATTTTCAGAAGTGCATTTGAAAGAAGAAAAGAAATTTTAGGACCAGATAATCCTGGTACTTTAGATATTCAGACATACATACCCAAAGTGCTATATAAACAAGGAAGTTACCAAGAAGCTTTAAATATGTTTGAAGAGATTTTTCAGAAACAAAAAAAAATTCTGGGTTTAAATAATAAGGATACTTTAAGTACAAGAAGTGCAATCGCTTTAGTGCTGCATAGACAGGGGAAAGATGAAAAAGCTTTTAATATTTATCAAGAAATATTTCAGAGACAAACTGAATTACTAGGTTCAAATCATTCAGACACCTTAAATACTCAGTTTCACATGGGATTAGTATTAGATAAACAGGGAAAATATGAAGAAGCATTAAATATCAATAGAGCAGTTTATGAAAACAGGAAAGAAACACTAGGTACAGATAATGTAGCGACTGTGAGTGCCAAAAATAATATAGCAATGGTACTAGCTAACCAAGGTAAATATGAAGAGTCCTTGAAAATCTATAAAGAGGTTTTTGAACAGAAGAGAATAATTTTAGGTATTAATCATGCTGATACCTTGAGAACATTGCATAGCATTGCTACAGTATTCTCCTCACAAAATAAATATCCTGAAGCCTTGAAAGCTTTTGAAGAGGTTTTAAATATCCAGAAAAAATCTTTAGAAAAAAATCACCCGGACACTTTAATTACTCAATACAACATAGGAAATATTCTTTTTGCTCAAGGGAAATTTATCAGTGCACTTAAAGCCTACAAAGAAATTTTTGATCAAACAAAAGCTGTTTTTGGACCATGTCATCCGAGTGTTTTAGATATTTTAAACAAGATAGAGGTGATTAATTCTAGATTAAAGTTTGAGGGTAGCAAAGCATCAGAGGTTCTCCAGCATCTGCAAAAAGATATCAACATTGCTGCTAGTAAAGGTGATATACAAACTGTTCAGCGTCTGTTAAAAGATGGAGCTGATGTGAACGATAAAGATGTTGATGGAAGAACACCGATGCATTACGCTGTTAGCAATGGACACATAGATATGGTCAACATTTTGCTAACAAATGGAGCTAATGTTAATCAAGTTACTAATAAAGGTAATACACCATTACACACTGCTACTTCTAAATGTTACAAAGAAATTGTTGAGGTTCTGTTGAAACATATCAGTCATGATAAATTAAATGACTTTGTTAATGCTAAAACTACTTCTAGTGGCACTGCATCACTCCATGTTGCAGCTAAAAGTGGCTGTTTGGAAGTTGTAAAGTCTTTATTAAAACATGGTGCAACTTATAACATTACGAACAAAGAAGGCAAAACACCTTTTAATCTCTCGAAAGACCAGAAAACGTCTAACTTTCTGAAGTTAGTTGAAGAATTGTTTGAAGATACGAAAAAAGGTAATGTTGAAGTTATCAACAAGTTAAGGATATTAAAGCAAGATGAATTTTCAGCTGTAACAAGGACCCGTAATAATCAAGAGAAGACATTATTGCAAGTTGCTATAGCTAATGGACATAAAAATGTTGTGAGTAAACTGTTAGAAATGCTAAAAAACCCAGATCGAAATTTTTAGGACGTCAGTATAGAAAGAGTAGTTAAAAGTTTGAAAGTTTGAAAAAACTATTGAAACATTTATATATAACCAATGTTAGATTATAATGTTAGTATATAAGTTATTAGTATATAAATTATTATAAGTTGATTTTATATTTTACTTGAATCAGGTACAATGTCAGTTTCATCAGGCCATAGAGTCAAATTAAGGGAAAGTAGATAATAGAGAAAAATACAAGTTTCTGATACACAGACTAATATGTACTCTGCATCACAGATACAAGTTTTCCATTTGATTCTATTAGACATATTTATTGCATTGAAGGAGTGCATTAAATTGTAAGACATTTCATATTTTTAATATTCAATTCCTTTTTTAGATATAACGATAATGGTAGGAATAAATTGTGACATTTTATTTTTTAATATTCATTTCCTCTTTTAGATATAACGATAATGTTAGGGATAAATTGTGAGACTTTGTTTTTATATTCAATTCCAGTTTTAGATATAAAGATAATGTTAGGAATAAATGTTGATACTTAATATTTTTTATATTAAATTCCTTTTTTTAGATATAACGATAATGGTAGGAATAAATTGTAAGACAATATTTTTTATATTCAATTCCTGTTTTAGATATAACGATAATGTTAGGAATAAATTGTGAGACTCAGTATTTTTTATATTCAATTCCTGTTTTAGATATAACGATAATGTTAGGAATAAATTGTGAGACTTAATATTTTTTATATTCAATTCCTGTTTTAGATATATCTATAATGGTAGGAATAAATTGTGAGACTTGATATTTCTAATATTCAATTCTTGTTTTAGATATATCGATAATGTTAGGAATAAATTGTGAGACCTAATATTTTTTATATTCAATTCCTGTTTTAGATATATCTATAATGGTAGGAATAAATTGTGAGACTTGATATTTCTAATATTCAATTCTTGTGTTAGATATAACGATAACGTTAGGAATAAATTGTGAGACTTTCAATATTTTTTATATTCAATCCCTGTTTTAGATATATCTATAATGGTAGGAATAAATTGTGAGACTTGATATTTTTTATATTCAATCCCTGTTTTAGATATAACGATAACGTTAGGAATAAATTGTGAGACTTTCAATATTTTTTATATTCAATCCCTGTTTTAGATATATCTATAATGGTAGGAATAAATTGTGAGACTTGATATTTCTAATATTCAATTCTTGTTTTAGATATAACGATAACGTTAGGAATAAATTGTGAGACTTTCAATATTTTTTATATTCATTCCCTGTTTTAGATATATCTATAATGGTAGGAATAAATTGTGAGACTTGATATTTTTTATATTCAATCCCTGTTTTAGATATAACGATAACGTTAGGAATAAATTGTGAGACTTTCAATATTTTTTATATTCAATCCCTGTTTTAGATATATCTATAATTGTAGGAATAAATTGTGAGACTTGATATTTCTAATATTCAATTCCTGTTTTAGATATAACGATAATGTTAGGAATAAATGTTACTACTTAATATTTTATATATTCAATTCCTGTTTTAGATATATCGATAATGTTAGGAATATATTGTGAGACGCAATATTTTTTATATTCAATTCCTGTTTTAGATATATCTATAATGGTAGGAATAAAGTGAGAGACTTAATATTTTTTATATTCAATTCCTGTTTTAGATATATCTATAATGGTAGGAATAAAGTGTGAGACTTAATATTTTTTATATTCAATTCCTGTTTTAGATATAACGATAATGTTAGGAATAAATTGTGAGACTTTCAATATTTTTTATATTCAATCCCTGTTTTAGATATATCTATAATGGTAGGAATAAAGTGTGAGACTTAATATTTTTTATATTCAATTCCTGTTTTAGATATAACGATAATGTTAGGAATAAATTGTGAGACTTTCAATATTTTTTATATTCAATCCCTGTTTTAGATATATCTATAATGGTAGGAATAAAGTGTGAGGCTTAATATTTTTTATATTCAATTCCTGTTTTAGATATAACGATAATGTTAGGAATAAATTGTGAGACTTTCAATATTTTTTATATTCAATCCCTGTTTTAGATATATCTATAATGGTAGGAATAAAGTGTGAGACTTAATATTTTTTATATTCAATTCCTGTTTTAGATATAACGATAATGTTAGGAATAAATTGTGAGACTTTCAATATTTTTTATATTCAATCCCTGTTTTAGATATATCTATAATGGTAGGAATAAAGTGTGAGACTTAATATTTTTTATATTCAATTCCTGTTTTAGATATAACGATAATGTTAGGAATAAATTGTGAGACTTTCAATATTTTTTATATTCAATTCCTGTTTTAGATATATCTATAATGGTAGGAATAAAGTGAGAGACTTAATATTTTTTATATTCAATTCCTGTTTTAGATATATCTATAATGGTAGGAATAAAGTGTGAGACTTAATATTTTTTATATTCAATTCCTGTTTTAGATATAACGATAATGTTAGGAATAAATTGTGAGACTTTCAATATTTTTTATATTCAATCCCTGTTTTAGATATATCTATAATGGTAGGAATAAAGTGTGAGACTTAATATATTTAATATTCAATTCCTGTTTTAGATATAACGATAATGTTAGGAATAAATTGTGAGACTTTCAATATTTTTTATATTCAATCCCTGTTTTAGATATATCTATAATGGTAGGAATAAAGTGTGAGACTTAATAATTTTTATATTCAATTCCTGTTTTAGATATAACGATAATGTTAGGAATAAATTGTGAGACTTTCAATATTTTTTATATTCAATCCCTGTTTTAGATATATCTATAATGGTAGGAATAAAGTGTGAGACTTAATATTTTTTATATTCAATTCCTGTTTTAGATATATCTATAATGGTAGGAATAAAGTGTGAGACTTAATATTTTTTATATTCAATCCCTGTTTTAGATATAACGATAATGTTAGGAATAAATTGTGAGACTTTCAATATTTTTTATATTCAATCCCTGTTTTAGATATATCTATAATGGTAGGAATAAAGTGTGAGACTTTCAATATTTTTTATATTCAATTCCCGTTTTAGATATAACGATAATGTTAGGAATAAATTGTGAGACTTTCAATATTTTTTATATTCAATCCCTGTTTTAGATATATCTATAATGGTAGGAATAAAGTGTGAGACTTAATATTTTTTATATTCAATTCCTGTTTTAGATATAACGATAATGTTAGGAATAAAGTGTGAGACTTTCAATATTTTTTATATTCAATCCCTGTTTTAGATATATCTATAATGGTAGGAATAAAGTGTGAGACTTAATATTTTTTATATTCAATTCCTGTTTTAGATATAACGATAATGTTAGGAATAAATTGTGAGACTTTCAATATTTTTTATATTCAATCCCTGTTTTAGATATATCTATAATGGTAGGAATAAAGTGTGAGGCTTAATATTTTTTATATTCAATTCCTGTTTTAGATATAACGATAATGTTAGGAATAAAGTGTGAGACTTTCAATATTTTTTATATTCAATCCCTGTTTTAGATATATCTATAATGGTAGGAATAAAGTGTGAGACTTAATATTTTTTATATTCAATTCCTGTTTTAGATATAACGATAATGTTAGAAATAAAGTGTGAGACTTTCAATATTTTTTATATTCAATCCCTGTTTTAGATATATCTATAATGGTAGGAATAAATTGTGAGAATTGATATTTTTTATATTCAATTCTTGTTTTAGATATAACTTTAATGGTAGGAATAAATTGCGAGACTTTCAATATTTTTTATATTCATTTCCTGTTTTAGATATAACGATAATGATAGGAATAAATTGCAAGACTTAATATTTTTTATATTCAATTCCTGTTTTAGATATATCTATAATGGTAGGAATAAATTGTGAGACTTGATATTTCTAATATTTAATTTTTGTTATAGATATAACGATAATGTTAGGAATATATTGTAAGACTTTCAATATTTTTTATATTCAATTCCTGTTTTAGATATATCTATAATGGTAGGAATAAATTGTGAGACTTGATATTTCTAATATTTAATTTTTGTTATAGATATAACGATAATGTTAGGAATATATTGTAAGTCTTTCAATATTTTTTATATTCAATTCCTGTTTTAGATATATCTATAATGGTAGGAATAAATTGTGAGACTTGATATTTCTAATATTTAATTTTTGTTATAGATATAACGATAATGTTAGGAATATATTGTAAGACTTTCAATATTTTTTATATTCAATTCCTGTTTTAGATATATCAATAATGGTAGGAATAAATTGTGAGACTTGATATTTGTAATATTCAATTCTTGTTTTAGATATAATGATGATGTTAGGAATATATTGTAAGACTTTCAATATTTTTTATATTCAATCCCTGTTTTAGATATATCAATAATGGTAGGAATAAATTGTGAGACTTGATATTTCTAATATTCAATTCTTGTTTTAGATATAACGATAATGTTAGGAATATATTGTAAGACTTTCAATATTTTTTATATTCAATCCCTGTTTTAGATATATCAATAATGGTAGGAATAAATTGTGAGACTTGATATTTGTAATATTCAAATCTTGTGTTAGATTTAACGATAATGGTAGGAATAAAGTCTGACTTAATATTTTTTATATTCAATCCCTGTTTTAGATATATCAATAATGGTAGGAATAAATTGTAAGACATTTCATATTTTTAATATTCATTTCCTGTTGTAGATGTAACGAAAATGGTTGGAATAAATTGTGATACATTTCATATATTTTTGTTATTATTGAAATCCTTCTATTAGTAACACTCTCTTGATGTATATATTTGTTCAAATTTTTAATCGTTGATCAAATACGTTTTTATTCCTCCAATCAAGTTGAATCTATTTCTGTAGAACCTATAATGGATTACAATTGATGTTAATACAGTTATTTCTAATATTTATTAATGAGTTTAAAGTTAAAAAACTAGATGTCCCAGTGGGATTCGTTCTGAGGAACTACATGTTTGAAATCCAGCACTTTGCACTGAGCCTAATTTCCCACAGCTAAAAATTAGTTACTTTAAAATGTATATGAATTTATAAGAGAAACATTCCTTGCACTAGTGAAGCATTGTAAGAGGTGGATATAATGAGAAGTTATAGACGAACAGCAGTGCATAAATTCGAAACGAAAAAATGTGTGAATAAATAGTAACAAACAAAAATAATAGTCTAAAACCATATACTGTATAAAGCAGATGGAAAATTGAAAAGAAATTCACTTTCTATTTTGGCACTTGATATTGTGATTCTGTCATATGCATACACATATTTATATTGATTGTAAATATAAAAATAAAATATAACTAGAATAATTTTTGTTTGACCTCAGTAGGAATTAACTTGAAAGTAGATTTTCTATATTACTTGTTTTTCTGCATAACTCTAAGCTTTCTCTACATATAACTCGTTTTATTGTATCAACTCATTCTTTACACAGAAATAAAAACTATTAATTACTACCTCTCCACTAACCTATGACGTGCATAGTTAATTTCTGAGCTGTCTTTATCTTGGTGAACTAATTTCATTAAGTTTTTATATGCTTTATTAATTTATTTTGACTTGCTTGAGGATTCAGCCCCAGTTTCTTTAACAATCTTTGGACATGTTATCACCAGTGTAATTTTCTGTATAAGTTCTACTGCTATTAAAATCGTTCTAAAACATGATGCAGATTTCATCCAAAATGTTATTGTTGTCAGGAAAAGAAAAACATTCAACAATGCTTGGGTAGACAAATGTAATGACTATGAATAGTAGAGAAACAAATGGAGGTGTATATTTTGTTATCCTTTTATGATTAAATAGTAACAATTTTAATTGTCATAGTGAATAAATGTTCATCCTAATAAATAAACACCACATCCAAACACTAAAAATTCTCCCTGGATTAGCAATTCTAACGAAGGAGAAACGGGTGATGTTTCAAATGCAGACGAAAAAACTCCCATGTTAGCAGCAAATAGAAAAGCTAGGAATGTTATTTCTCATGATTTTATTTCAGTAACAAAATTGGGTGGATTTAATTAGGATAAATTAACTTATTGTCCTAGGTTCCGCGAGGTCCACTACCGACAGTGATCTATAAGAGTGGGTAGCATAATACTATACCCCGTCTCTGAGTAAGTTGTGGCAAGCCAGGTAGCTGGGGTATTAGGAACTGCTTGGCCGATGAATAGGCGCTGGCAAGTACCCGGTGGGTACTTCACATTAGTGATGCATCGCCGATTACTTCATTTAAAACCCTTGATCTAATTAATACGCATTACTTGTAAAAAATGTTGATATGATATTCTCAACTACTATTAAACAATTGCAAATTTGTTTCATGTTAATCGCCTGACTTTATTACGTGTGATTAACGGCAACTCTTCGGTAATTGAAATTTGTAATATGATTCAGTTAAGACTTCAAGCCAATCGATTAACATGAATTAAACACGCAATTGTTTGTTTAATATTCATTTAGAATACCCTATAAACGTTTTCCTAAATAATGCATATTTATTACTTTAACGTTTCTAATTGGAGTAATCGTCGCTAGTAAGATACTGACCTAATCCCCCAGGCTACCTTGCTTGCCTCAACTTACCCTGAGACGGGGTATAATGGAGGTGACAAAGTTAAGATCACTGCCCCTCCCTTATTTTCTCTTCCTCCCCTTAAATTGTTAGTATAATGTTGTTAGCACATTATATTCATTTCAATCTGCAAATTCTCTAATACAGTTTATCATTACTTTTGGAATTGTACTTTAATCTTGAACTGTAAAAAAACTATATACATTGCTATTTTTCCTGTATAATAATTTCCTGATTTTTTAGAAATATTATTATTACTATTGTATCGAAAATATTCTTAAAACCTGCTTATGATGTCATTTTGACCGTATTGTGGAGGCTACGTGCACACAGTGCAGAAGGCCAAGGGTAGATATCGCTCCTCTTCACTGATGATGTCATGAAAGAAGCGGCGAAACATACTTCTGAATACAGAATCTGTTAAAAAGGAAACCAGTTTTGTATATTTATAATAATTATATTTTATACTTATCTTTATTCTTTCAAGTCTTGCGTCTACTTTGTCTACTTTCATTCTCTCCTGACTTTCTGTTGTAGTTTCATTTGTAATTTTCTTTTTAGACTTTTCTGTTTGAGTTTTCTTTTACTTTTTACGTCTACATTCGATATATAAGTGTTATTCACTCGAGTGTTACTGATTTATATACCCCAGGCAATTACGACCCCTGTAGACAATAGTTCTACAAAACCCTGTGTGAAAACCCCTGATCCTCTACCCTTTATGTCTCTATCTTAACCCTACAAATGTGGAGAATCATTTGTTATCTTTGTATCAAAGATGTTATTCATATTGTGTGTACTTCTTAAAAGTCAACATTTCTACTTTGACATAAAAGTAGTGTAAGGACAAAAGGTATAACAGAATTATAAACCAACTGTTATCTGGCTCGTAAAAGAAGTTCCCCGGTTAAGGGTGAAAAGGTTATTTCAATATAGACTGTATTGTATCCTGTGTTGAATGCGACTCATTTTTTTGTTTGTGGTACATGTTTAGGTTTTAATTTAGTTAATATTTTAAATTCTATTTAACCAATTTTTTTTATTGTACTCATTTTTTGGGTTTTTGATATACCCTATTATTTGTTATTCTTTTTCTTAATTTTTTACTGGGATTTTCAGTATTCTATATAAGTGAGTTGTAGAGCCTTTTTATGTTGTGGGGTGTTGTTGGTTTGATTTGGTAATGTTTTAATGGTTTGTGTGGGTTTCCTAAAAATTGAGTATTCCGTGTTATTTGTATTTCTTGTTATTGTTAGGTCTGTATAGTGTATTTTATTGTTTGTTTTCTTCCATGATAAATTTTATATTAGGGTGTAGGTTGTTCATTTCTTTAAGGATGATGTTATTATTTATTGCATTGACTTCTTAAAAGTCAACATTTCTACTTTGACATAAAAGTAGTGTAAGGACAAAAGGTATAACAGAATTATAAACCAACTGTTATCTGGCTCGTAAAAGAAGTTCCCCGGTTAAGGGTGAAAAGGTTATTTCAATATAGACTGTATTGTATCCTGTGTTGAATGTGACTCATTTTTTTGTTTGTGGTACATGTTTAGGTTTTAATTTAGTTAATATTTTAAATTCTATTTAACCAATTTTTTTTATTGTACTCATTTTTTGGGTTTTTGATATACCCTATTATTTGTTATTCTTTTTCTTAATTTTTTACTGGGATTTTCAGTATTCTATATAAGTGAGTTGTAGAGCCTTTTTATGTTGTGGGGTGTTGTTGGTTTGGTTTGGTAATGTTTTAATGGTTTGTGTGGGTTTCCTAAAAATTGAGTATTCCGTGTTATTTGTATTTCTTGTTATTGTTAGGTCTGTATAGTTTATTTTATTGTTTGTTTTCTTTCATGATAAATTTTATATTAGGGTGTAGGTTGTTCATTTCTTTAAGGATGATGTTATTATTTATTGCTTTATTTTGGGAGATGTAGAATCCATAGTCAGCATATCTTATTCAATGTCTGTTGTGTGTTTTTATGGTTTGCGTGTTTATTTTTTTAAGGTTTTGTGATTTATCTTGTACAAATTTTCAATTGTTAAAAAAATACGTTTTCATTCATCCAATCAAGTTCTAATACTTTTTTTTTTACTAAAACACTTGTAAATATTTCACAAAACTGCCTGTAGTACCACTTGTATTTGTTGAGGACGGTAGTTTCGGGAGATGTGTCTCATTGTCAACTCAGACCGTAACTGATCTCAAGGTTTTTGTAGGTTAGAGTGTTGGGGGGGGGGGGTTTGGTTATATTATGTTAAAAGTGTGGGTGTACTTTGTGAGCATTAGGAGTTATATGATGTTGAAATGCGTGTGTGTGAGGTATAATATAATTGGGTGTTGAGTATGTGTGTAGGGTGTAGTTTGAAATGTTTGTAAATTTGTTATTGCTCGGTTATGTACCGTTGGATATTTCTGTGTTGTTTATGAAGAATTTGTTGGTTGGATGCTATGTCTCTGTAGTCATGTTTTGGGGACTTGAGATGTCGGTAATTATTGTTTGTTAGTTTGTTTATATGTTCTTTGTAGCGTGTTTAAAAAAAGACCTCCCCGTCTGACCTATGTAAAAAGCACGAACTGCGGAACAGTTTGTTAACTCCAGTGGGTTGTAAATGTTGTTGGGTTTAAATTGTTTATTGAGAGTTTTGAGTGTGGAGTAGGCTATTTTTTAATTGTATTTTTGTAGTGTATTGGTTAGATTGTGGGTTTAAATGTTCTTTATGGTATTGTTGAGTTTATGGGTTTGTCATGTTGTTGGTTTGTATCTAGGTTATTGAGTTTGTTTTTAGGCGGTTGTATAATTTTTCAAACGTTGTGTTGTATCTATTAGTTTGTGCTGTATGTTTTTTTAGTATTTAATTCTTGGTAATGATCCTCTTTGTCTAACGGTGTTTAGGCAGGCGAAATATCATGGTGTTGTAAGTGGCTAGCTTATGTTGGTGTGGGTGATTTGAAGAGATGTGAATGGTAGTATTGATGTTAGTGGGTTTTCGGTATATGTTGAATTTATCTGTTTGTTGTCTGTGTGTTTAGTTGTGAGGTTGAGGAAGTTGAGAGAGTTTTTTTTGTTCTGTTTCAATGGTGTATGTTAGTTTTGGGTATATGAAATTAGGATGTTTTAAAAACGTGTACTCCGGTGTGTGTTACCTTTGTATAATGTTATAATATCGTTGACGTATCTATACCAGTAAATGTTATCTGAGAATTTATTGTTGTGTAAAATGTGGTTTTGTTAAATAATTATAATATGTCTGCTAAGATTCTAGCTATGGGCGAAACCATGGGTAGGCAATCTTTTTGGGTGTAGAAAGTGTTATTGTAGGTGGAGTAATTTTGTGATATGATTAATTTCAAAAGAAATATTGAGATATGAAATATTTACGAATGTTTTAGTGGAAAGAGTAGCTAGCATGAAGATGGAATAAAGAAATATGAATTTTGCAAGCCGAGCATCAACTATTCATTGATACTGCAACGTACATCTCAATGTAACGAAACTTTCCCTTCACATCTCCTTCAATATACAGTGCCTAAATTATAAAATCACACCTGATTATGCAAAAATACACATTAAAAATTAAAATAAGAACCCAACTACCCCAAAAACCACACATCAAGCTGTAAGTCCAACACAGAAATGTTCATACACCACATTAAACAAAACCACATTTTACACAACAATAAATACTCAGATAACATCATTTACTGGTATACATACGTCGATGATATTACAATATTATTCAAAGGACTCACACGCCGAGCACACATATGTTTAAAAGATCCTTATTCCATACACCTAAAACGAACATACACCATTGAAAACGAAACGAAAAAACTATCTTAACTTCCTGGGCCTCACAATTGAATGGTACAAGATAGGAAAATTAGTCACGTATAAGGAACGGCCACCTTGGAAACTGCTCTACGCTATATTGAATAACAGATACCATGCAAACAGATGTTCTACTGCAAGGACGTCTACTCAACACTGCATGTATTTTCAAATATGTTTAAAAGTTTAGGTACTTTTTAACCTTATGGGGCGATATCCATATTTTTAACCATGCTACAATTTTTCTTGTATTCATTTATCACTTACACTTTAATGTACTAAAAAAAAAATGTTACATGGTATATATTTGAGTCTACTTTCGAGAAGTAATAATTACATGTTCTGCAACGGGCTATATTTCAATTACGTACTTTACTTTCCCTATTTTTATTTTACCACCTATTAATTATTTATTTTCGCCAGACATTCCTCTTCTTTTATATTTACCTACTTTTTTCTTCTTCTTTTACCTTCACCTTTACCTACATTTCTCCCGCTTCTTTTAAATTTACTTTTATTTATTTCTATTTTCACTGAGACTTATTTTACCTGATATGTATTAGGACCTAACTTATCCTATACCACTTATCTATTTCCTACTGTCTCTACCCCTAGGTCTACCTAATACTTACCAGTTACCCTGCAAGGGTAGAATGATGGAGAGATTTTGGTCAGTCAACCGTAGTCTGTAACATCCCTGCTTAGATATCCCAGGAATAAATTTATAGATCTTTTAATCCAATAAGGGGAGTATTTCCCTATACTAGCATAATATTCGGGTTGGGTGTTTGATATTTGAGGTGTTTTTTACTTGGAAACCTTTAAGTAAGAAACTTTACCATTAGGTTATATCAAAACTAAGGACAGCTAGTTTTGAACTACAATTAATTTTACAATTTTTTAACATTTATGATGTGGTAAAACATACAAACATTTACAGCCTTTGATTTATATTTATTTTTCGTTTGTTAGCTTACTGAGAGCCTTGTTAAAATAATTATAAATTCCGTTGACTTTCATTCAATAAATGAATTTCATTTAACGATCTGAATCTTATTGATTTTTAAATTATAATTTTTGTAAAATAATATTCAGGATTTTTTTTGACTGATTTTACCGTATATGATTTACATAAACTATTTATATACAAATATATAATATTACACACAAACATAATCTTAACTTTAAATACTTTTTGTTTTAATTAATTTTGTCCAATTGAAACATGTTACTGAATTATATGTTTAAAATTTATAGTGTTAAAAATAATACTGTTCAAATTTAATACTGTTAGAAATAGTTCCGTTCCGTTTTATAAACTATCTGCAGTGATTATACTACGAAAATTCAACAAATTGATAGGTTACATGGCAGGACTAAAGATTTGAGCCCCAGCCTGCCAGGGTCTCTTAAACATTTTGAAAAACTTCATCCGGGACGCCCTTTCTGCGCTTAAGATCTTTTCTATCTCGCCACTGTTCTCAGACTAACTTTCTTTGCAAATTATTTCCACTCCTGCCTGTTTCTTCTTGGACTTTGTTACATATAATCAGTAAGTCATATCTGTCGACATCCTCTATTTGTTTATAAAAAAAATTATTGAAAAATGTTATGTAATACTATTTAATTGAACTTGGCAGAATTTAGAAATTTGGCTTTACCTCACATGTTATCTGCAGTATTAATAATACAGTTTGTTTACAGTTTTTAATATATACTCGTTATACTTTAGTTCTGACGATTTTGGAATTATATTTCGTTTTGAATTTTATGCTCTTCAAACGGCATTTCTGCTCCTTTAGTTCTCATTTTTGAGCTTATTCTGATACTAGTGGCTTCTTGTAGCTACCACATGTGTGAGATTTCCATTATCATGTAGTATACTAATATTGTCATATTGTCAGTTTTATTGCACTGTGTGAAAAATTTAGTTTGTCTTGGGGTTAATTTTGTCTTTTAAGTTAAATAATTAATCATTTTTTGATTTTATTTTGTTTTTGTTCTTTGATTATATTATTTTTGTGTTTATAAATTTGTAGCTCATAAATTTTAATTTTTAGACATTTTTGTACTTTTTTTATTAGATGTATGTTTTCTAATGTGGTTATTTTTTATGGCATGTGTGGCTACGTTTCTATTATAAGAGTTTGTTTTGATGTATGCTTTAATGTGCTCTTCTATTTGACTTTTAACACACGCACACACACACACACTCACATACGGGTGCGCATTCATATTTAGTGCAATGTTTTTTTACTGTCCCAGGGTCCTATTTTTAGGACACCTAGCAGGATTAGGATTTATTCTTGTAAAATTATAGATATGGCTTCTGTACATACGTACAAACAAATAAATAACAAATTTTCAAGGAAAGGTTTATGTAAAAGATCATTAGCATTAATGGTTCAAGTAAACTTTGCTATTCTAATATTGGTGTAAATATATTTCAGAGAGGGATTATGGATGTACCTAAACAACAAACCAGATTTTCTCAAGAAGATAAACAATTTCTATCACGTTCCTACACATCAAAGGAGGAGTTTATTAGAGAATATAAAAAGCTCTACTGCACAAAAGCAAAAGCTAAAAAACTTTATCTCCTGGTTTTAACTGAACTTGAAGAGGCAGTGTCAGATGGCAATGTCACTGGCTTGATAAAATTCAGCAACTTCATTGATTACATAAGTGATGCAGTAGATGAAGTAACTTTGAGAGACTATTATGATAATGCTAACAACCCTGTTAATAGCACTAACTTAGTTATCTTAGCCTGTAAACATAATAAGGTAAAGATTTTAGAATACCTATTTAGCAGTAGTAGTAAAATTCTCAGTTATTTATCTGTTGGCATCAGAAAAACTACTATCTTACCAACTGATGAGGATGAAACATGTCGTAATGCGTTTTATTATGTTATACGTTCAGGTAATGTTGAACTTCTTGATATACTCATTAATAAATGGCCAGGTAATTATTTTGGTGTACATTTCAAGGAATTAGATGAAATTCTTTCCCAAGCCTATGAGGAGTTGAAACTAAAGAACGTATCATTGTCGGAAGAGATGGAAATTTTTGTTGAAAATAAGTTGATAAGTCTGCGTTTCTTCTCTACTGCTTCTGGAAAGAAGCAGAATGTGATTAGTCATCTTAATAACATCAGAGAGCGGATTGAGTTAGTACTTCAAAATATTAGCTTGTTAAAGGCAGAGTACTCAAATGCAGAAATAATAGATGAAAAGTTTTTATTCATAGCAAAATTTATTGCCCAAAATATTCATATATTGAAACGACAGTTGAAATCAACCTATGAAAGACTGCCTTGGGAAGAAATTGAATTTTGTTTAATCAGTTTTGTTTCTTCTCACATAAAACGACAAGAAATTAATGTATTTTATAATGCTACATTGAATAATAGTAAAATACTAAAGCACTTGGAGAATTTTGGAAAGAAACTTAAAGAAGAAAAGGATATTATAGAAGGTGTGGCTGTTGGTAAATTTGCTGATCTTCCAAAGTTGAAACGTGAGAGAGTTGTTGCAAAGATTATTAGCAATTATCCTCAGTTTGGCGAGTTATATAGTGATTATCAACAAATTAGGGATATTTATTCTTTGGGAAAAATAAGTGATTATATAAAGGTGGCACTATCAGCTGATCCTAAACAAAGGGAAGGACAGTTAATTATTACAAGGGTTTTACAAGTAATTGGTGAATATTTAAAAAACACTCTAGAATCTCCCAAGTTATCTAGCACTACAAGCGACCTTCTTCTACTATCCTTACCCAGGAACACAAGGGAAGTCGTTATAGGTTTACGCAATTCACTATCTCATGCTCACTCGCTCTCTAAGAGAACTGAAATTGAAGAAAATACAAATGTTAATTTTTTTATTGGTGTTCAAAATGATACTAAAAAAATCGATAATGTAATTACTGATATTTTTTATAAAAATAAAATTAAAATAATCAACATACTGCTAAAAAAAATTGCTAATAGTGAAAGCTTAGACGAGATTAAAGAAGTTAATAGAATATTTAGTACCTTTGAATTAGATGAAACGATTACAGAGACCATTAAAGTGATGGAACATGATAAGCTTGAAAAACTCGTTAAAGAGTTGAGCAGCATTATAACTGACAAGACGAATTACGAAAAGCAATTGTTTGATAAAATTGATAGCATAATCAATTTCACAGAAACTAATTTAAAGAATATCAGAACAGATTATGTCACAGAGACTATGTTTTTAAAGAGCTTATCTGATAGTTTAAATGACGAATACATTGACGATAATTATATTACAGTAATGAAAATCTGTGCAAATAAAACTTTACAGAATATTCCGTCCCAATTAGAGTCTCACAATCTTAAAGAAATTGTCGAACTATCAGTCAAAATTTCTCATAGTGCTAGGTCAAGAACACGAGATGACAAACTTGATAAAGTAAATAGATTAACTTGTGAAATTGTTTACATTGCTGAATTTGAAACAGGTGACCTTAGATGGATTGAGGAGTTAAGAGACAAGTTGAATGAGAAAGGTCTGTTTATTCCTATATATGAACAAAAGAAGGTCTACAATATAACAGAAGAAAAATACAATAACCTACTTGAACTGAAGTCATCTGAACTGAAAAGTATTTTGAGGAAGAATGCATTAAGTGGCAAGTCAACTGAAAAGCTCCCTTCCTACAAGAGAGATAAAAAGTTGCAAGCAGTAGTAGAAATGCTTGTTTTGGATATAATGTCAATTTTAGGTAGATCAGAAGAGAATCTAGAAAACAATCTACTTTTTTTAGATGATAACACTCCTCTATTAAATGGAAAATGTTTGCGTAATCACTTAGCCCACGATAATACTTTGGTTGATTTATTTTTATCTAATCCCTCAATAGCAGTTATCTTGAATGCTAAAAAACTTAGTTCAGATATTGTAATGAAAAGTAAGAAGAAAATTGGCAAATCAGTAAGAGATGACCCTTCCAAGCTGAAAGATAAATATGATAAAAATATTATCACTATTACTAATCAGAAAAGAATGTTTGCTGCTTTGGAAGAAGGAAATCTTGAAGACTTTAAAAGTTATCTCAGAAAAGGAGCAGATATCAATGCTAGAAGTATTAACTCATCAACCACATTACATTTTGCTGCACGTGGACCTAGTCTCGAGGTTATAAAATTTATCATTGATCAAAAAATAGCTGTCAATAATAAAGATGTAAATGGTCAAAGTCCACTTCATATTGCTGCTGCACATGGAAGGGAAAATATTGTGGAATTTTTTATAAGAGAAACAGTTGTTTATGTTGATGATCAAGATAATAGTGGCAAAACATCGCTACATATTGCAGCTAAAAATGGCCACAAAAATACTGTTGAGATTCTACTAAAAAATAATGCTAATACTAATGCCAAAGATATAGCTGGACTTTCACCTTTGCACTATGCAATAAAAAACAATCGTATTGATGTTGCTAAGATTATGCTGGAAAAGGAAGCGAATGTTGACATCAACGAAACTATGGGTGGGTTTACTTCACTACATTTAGCTGCAGAAAGTGGTTACCTAGAGCTAGTGAATTTTTTACTAGAAAATAAAGCAAATGTTAATGCAAAAAACGATGGGGGAGGAATACCATTACATACAGCAGCATTAAATGGCCACCTAGAAGTAGTGAATGCTTTAATTCTGAAAGGAGCTGATGTTAACTCCAGAGTTATAGGGGGTTGTACACCATTACACTATGCAGTAGAAAATGGTCATGTAAAGATAGCTAATATTTTATTGAAGCATGGAGCTAATGTTAATGTTGTTGACAAAACCTATAATAACACACCTTTGCACTATGCAGCAAAAGATGAACACGAGAAAATTGTTAAGGCTTTACTGACAAATAAGGCAAATGCTAGTATGGCCACTGTTGAAGGTATTACCCCACTACATTTTGCAGCGCAGCAAGGCCACTTGAAGATAGTAGCTGTTCTTCTTGAGCATGGGGTTAACATTCGTGCTAAAGATGTAAATAATGCTACACCATTACAGTATGCAGCAAAAAGTGGACATAAAGCAGTTGCTGAGCTTTTAATAAAAAATGGAGCAGAAATCAATGATAAAACTAATAATGATCAAACATTATTACATGTAGCCGCTCTGAAAGGTCACAAAAATATTATTAAACTCCTAATAAGAAATAAAGCTGAAGTAGGAGCTCAAGACATTAAGGGAAATACACCATTACATGCTGCTGCAATGAATGGTAGCAAAGATATTATTGATCTTCTCATAAGTAATAAAGCCGAAGTTAATGCTAGAACTAATGATGTCATGACACCATTGCATGTAGCTGTTCTAAGTGGACATGAAGAAGCTACTGCTTTTCTAATCAAATGTAAAGCCGAAGTTAATACTAGCGCTAATTATGGTCTTACACCTTTACATGCAGCTATTTTAAAGGGTCACAAAGATATTGTGACTCTATTAGTAGAAAATGGGGCCAAAGTTAATGTGGAAGTTATTATAGGTAGTTGTAATGTTCCTACACCATTACAAGCAGCTGTGGAAGCAGGTCATAAGGAAATCGTTGAGATTTTATTAGCAAATAGTGCCAATGTTAATGTTAAAAGTAATTGCCCAACACCGTTGATTTCTGCTGTTAAGCAAAACCACAAGGAGATAGTTGAACTCCTCATAGAGAATGGTGCTAATGTTGATGTAGAAAATGGTGAACCTTTAGCAATAGCAGTGCTTGCTGGTTATAGGCATATTGTAGAAATTTTACTAAAAAATAAGGCCCGTATTATTATGAAAGGTCCTGAAAATGTTTCATTATTACATTTGGCTGCTAGAAGAGGCCACAAGGAGATTGTAAATACTCTGATAGCAAGGGGAGTCAATGTTGATGCTATGACTATTGATTGGACAACACCACTTCATTTTGCAGCAGAAGGAGGCCATGAAGAAATTGTTGAAATTTTGATAGCAAACAGGGCTGACGTTAATGTTGCAAATATTGAAGGCACTCCTCTACATATAGCAGCAGTACACGGCCATGTTAATGTTGTTGAAGTCCTAATAACTAATGGTGCTAAAGTTCATGTTAAGGACAATAAGAACAGAACACCTTTAGAATTAGCAGTTGCACACGGTAATTTGCAAGTGGTGAAAATGTTACTGCAGTATAAAAAAGTAGATTTGAATTCTAAAGGCAATTATGGTTTTACGATACTACACATTGCTTCACAAGAACCTAACATAGAAATGGTAAAATATCTAGTAGATGAGGGGTCTAATATTAATGCTAAAAATGCCTCTGGCTCAAAACCTATACATATTGCAGCCAGAGAAGGTTACAAAGACACTGTAATGTATTTCCTTAGTAAGGGGTTAAGTGTTAATGAGCCCGGTACAGCTAACCAGACACTACTGCACTATGCTGCCATGAAATGTCGTTTAGAAGTTGCAAAATACTTGATATCACAAGGTGCTGACATTAATGCTAAAGATGCTAATGGCTTAACCCCTCTGCATATTGCTGCTATGTTTGATTATAAAGATGTTATGGAAGTTTTACTAAATAACGGTGCAGTTTATAATGCTGTTGACAAGTTTTATAAAACACCTTTAGAAATGACTGGCAACAAAGATGTTATAGATTTATTATCATCAACTGAAAAGTTATTTGAGTCAGTAAAACGTAATAATTTGTCAAAGGTTGAGACTAGCATTAGAGCAGGAGCATTTATTGATGCAAGAAGTGCTGAAAGTGGAACGCCATTACATTACGCTGCATGGAAAGGCTATGACGGAATTGTCAAGATTTTATTACAGAATAAAGCCAATCCTAATACGGTTGATAGCAAGAGATTTACTCCTATACATTATGCTGCTAAGTTCTCACAATTAAAAATTGTAAAATCTTTACTGTCGCATGGTGCAGTATATAATGCTGTTTCTGATAGCGGTAAAACACCATCAGATTTCACTGTAGATAGAGATATAACTAGTTTATTTAAATTGATTAATGAATCATTTAAAAAAGTTAAAGAAGATAATGCTAAAGTTATTAATGACTTAAGTAAGATAAAGGATATTGATACAGTTAAAGCAGTGATGAGTGCTCGTAATAGAGAGAACAAGACGATAGTAGTTGCTGCAGTTCTTGGTAACTTTTCTAAAGTCGAGCAGTTGAAAGAGATATTACAAAGTGACATATCTGCTCAGATTGATACAGCTTTAGTGCTCTTGAACCAAGGCAATTACCAAAGAGCCTTAAGTATTTTCAGAAGTGCATTTGAAAGAAGAAAAGAAATTCTAGGACCAGATAATCCTGGTACTTTGGATATTCAGTCACATATAGCCACAGCGCTATATAAACAAGGAAGTTACCAAGAAGCTTTAAATATGCTTGAAGAGGTTTTTCAGAAACAAAAAGAAATGCTGGGTTTAAATAATAAGGATACTTTAAGTACAAGAAGTGCAATCGCTTTAGTGCTGCATAGACAGGGGAAAGATGAAAAAGCTTTTACCATTTATCAAGAAATCTTTCAGAGACAAACTGAATTACTAGGTTCAAAACATCCAGACACCTTAAATACTCAGTTTCACATGGCATTAGTATTAGATAGCCAGGGAAAATATGAAGAAGCATTGAATATCAATAGAGCAGTTTATGAAAACTGGAAGGAAACACTAGGTACAGATAATGTAGCGACTGTGAGTGCCAAAAATAATATAGCAGTGGTACTAGCTAACCAAGGTAAATATGAAGAGTCCTTGAAAATATATAAAGAAGTTCTTGAAAAGAAGAGAATAATTTTAGGTATTAATCATGCTGATACCTTGAGAACATTGCATAGCATTGCTGCAGTATTCGCCTCACAAAATAAATATCATGAAGCCTTGAAAGCTTTTGAAGAGGTTTTATATATCCAGAAAAAAGCTTTACAACAAAATCACCCTGAAACTTTGGATACTCAATACAACATAGCAAATGTTCTTTTTGCTCAAGGGAAATTTATCAGCGCACTTAAAGCCTACAGAGAAATTTTTGAACAAACAAAAGCTGTTTTTGGACCAAGTCATCCAAGTGTTTTAAATATTATAAAAAAGATAGAGGTGATTAATTTTAGATTTAAGCTTGAGGGTAGCGAAGCATCAGAGGTTCTCCAGCATCTGCAAAACGATATCAACATTGCTGCTAGTAAAGGTGATTTACAGACTGTTCAGCGTCTGTTAAAAGATGGAGCTGATGTGAACGATAAAGATGTTGATGGAAGAACACCGATGCATTACGCTGTTAGCAATGGACACATAGATATGGTCAACATTTTGCTAACAAATGGGGCTAATGTTAATCAAGTTACTAATAAAGGTAATACACCATTACACACTGCTACTTCTAAATGTTACAAAGAAATTGTTGAGGTTCTGTTGAAACATATCAGTCGTGATAAATTAAATGACTTTGTTAATGCTAAAACTACTTCTAGTGGCACTGCATCACTCCATGTTGCAGCTAAAGGTGGCTGTTTGGAAGTTGTAAAGTCTTTATTAAAACATGGTGCAACTTATAACATTAGGAACAAAGAAGGCAAAACACCTTTTAATCTTTCCAAAGACCAAAAAATTTCTAGCCTTCTGAAGTTAGTTGAAGAATTGTTTGAAGATACGAAAAAAGGTAATGTTGAAGTTATCAACAAATTAAGGATATTAAAGCCAGATGAATTTTCAGCTATAACAAGGACCCGTAATAATCAAGAGAAGACATTATTGCAAGTTGCTATAGCTAATGGACATAAAAATGTTGTGAGTAAACTGTTAGAAATGCTAAAAAACCCAGATCGAAATTTTTAGGACGTCAGTATAGAAAGTGTAGTTAAAAGTTTGAAACTGAAAAAACTATTGAAACATTTATATATAACCAATGTTAGTATATAAGTTATTTTATATAAGTTGTTAGTATATAAATTATTATTAGTTAATTTTATATTTTACTTGAATCAGGTACAATGTCAGTTTCATCAGGCCATAGAGTCAAATGAAGGGAAAGTAGATAATAGAGAAAAATACAAGTTTCTGATACACAGACTAATATGTACTCTGCATCACAGATACAAGTTTTCCATTTGATTCTATTAGACATATTTATTGCATTGAAGGAGTGCATTAAATTGTAAGACATTTCATATTTTTAATATTCAATTCCTGTTTTAGATATAACTATAATGGTAGGAATAAATTGAGACTCTTAATATTTTTTATATTCAATTCCTGTTTTAGATATACTGTAAACGGTAGGAATAAATTGTGAGACTTAATATTTTTTATATTCAATTCCTGTTTTAGATATAACGATAATGGTAGGTATAAATTATGAGACTTAATATTTTTTATATTCAATTCCTGTTTTAGATATAATGATAATGATAGGAATAAATTGTGAGACTTAATATTTTTTATATTCAATTCCTGTTTTAGATATACTGTAAACGGTAGGAATAAATTCTGAGACTTAATATTTTTTATATTCAATTCCTGTTTTAGATATAACGATAATGTTAGGTATAAATTATGAGACTTAATATTTTTTATATTCAATTCCTGTTTTAGATATAACGATAATGTAAGGAATAAATTGTGAGACTTGATATTTCTAATATTCAAGTCTTGTTTTAGATATAACGATGATGTTAGGAATATATTGTAAGACTTTCAATATTTTTTATATTCAATCCCTGTTTTAGATATATCTATAATGGTAGGAATAAATTGTGAAAGTTGATATTTGTAATATTCAATTCCTGTTTTAGATATAACGATAATGGTAGGAATAAAGTGTGAGACTTAATATTTTTTATTTTCATTCCGGTTATAGATATAACGATAATGTTAGGTATGAATTATGAGACTTAATATTTTTTATATTCAATTCCTGTTTTAGATATACTGTAAACGGTAGGAATAAATTGTGAGACTTAATATTTTTTATATTTATTCCTGTTATAGATATAACGATAATGTTAGGTATAAATTATGAGACTTAATATTTTTTATATTCAATTCCTGTTATAGATATAACGATAATGGTAGGAATAAATTATGAGACTTAATATTTTTTATATTCAATTCCTGTTTTAGATATAATGATAATGATAGGAATAAATTGCGAGACTTAATATTTTTTATATTCAATTCCTGTTTTAGATATAACAATAATGTTAGGTATAAATTATGAGACTTAATATTTTTTATATTCAATTCCTGTTTTAGATATAATGATAATGATAGGAATAAATTGCGAGACTTAATATTTTTTATATTCAATTCCTGTTTTAGATATAATGATAATGGTAGGAATAAATTATGAGACTTAATATTTTTTATATTCAATTCCTGTTTTAGATATAACGATAATGGTAGGAATAAATTATGAGACTTAATATTTTTTATATTCAATTCCTGTTTTAGATATAATGATAATGATAGGAATAAATTGCGAGACTTAATATTTTTTATATTCAATTCCTGTTTTAGATATAACAATAATGTTAGGTATAAATTATGAGACTTAATATTTTTTATATTGAATTCCTGTTTTAGATATAATGATAATGATAGGAATAAATTGCGAGACTTAATATTTTTTATATTCAATTCCTGTTTTAGATATAACGATAATGTTAGGTATAAATTATGAGACTTATTATTTTTTATATTCAATTCCTGTTTTAGATATACTGTAAACGGCAGGAATAAATTATGAGACTTAATATTTTTTATATTCAATTCCTGTTATAGATATAACGATAATGGTAGGAATAAATTATGAGACTTAATATTTTTTATATTCAATTCCTGTTATAGATATAACGATAATGGTAGGAATAAATTATGAGACTTAATATTTTTTATTTTAATTCCTGTTTTAGATATAACGATAATGATAGGTATAAATTATGAGACCTAATATTTTTTATATTCAATTCCTGTTTTAGATATAATGATAATGGTAGGAATAAATTGTGAGACTTAATATTTTTTATTTTCATTCCTGTTTTAGATATAACGATAATGATAGGTATATATTATGAGACCTAATATTGTTTATATTCAATTCCTGTTTTAGATATAATGATAATGGTAGGAATAAATTGTGAGACTTAATATTTTTTATTTTCATTCCTGTTTTAGATATAACGATAATGATAGGTATAAATTATGAGACCTAATATTTTTTATATTCAATTCCTGTTTTAGATATAATGATAATGGTAGGAATAAATTGTGAGACTTAATATTTTTTATTTTCATTCCTGTTTTAGATATAACGATAATGATAGGTATAAATTGAGACCTAATATTTTTTATATTCAATTCCTGTTTTAGATATAATGATAATGGTAGGAATAAATTGCGAGACTTAATATTTTTTATTTTCATTCCTGTTTTAGATATAACGATAATGATAGGTATAAATTATGAGACCTAATATTTTTTATATTCTATTCCTGTTTTAGATATATCATTAATGGTAGGAATAAATTGTGAGAGTTGATATTTGTAATATTCAATTCCTGTTTTAGATATAACGATAATGGTAGGAATAAAGTGTGAGACTTAATATTTTTTATTTTCAATTCCTCTTTTAGATATATCGATAATGGTATTAATAAATTGTGAGACTTAATATTTCTAATATTCAATTCTTGTTTTAGATATAACGGCAATGGTAGGAATAAATTGTAAGACATTTCATATTTTTAATATTCATTTCCTGTTTTAGATATAATGATAATGATAGAAATAAATTGTGAGACATTTTATATTTTTGTTATTATTCAATTCCTTTTTTTAGATATGACGATAATTTCAGGAATAAATTGTGATACATTTCATATATTTTTGTTATTATTGAAATCCTTCTATTAGTAACACTCTCTTGATGTATATATTTGTTCAAATTTTTAATCGTTGATCAAATACGTTTTTATTCCTCCAATCAAGTTAAAATTATTTTTGTAGAACCTATAATGGATTACAATTGATGTTAATACAGTTATTTCTAATATTTATTAATGAATTTAAAATTAAAGAACTAGATGTCCCAGTGGGATTCGATCCGAGGAAGTACATGTTTGAAATCCAGCACTTTGCACTGAGCCTAATTTCCCATAGCTAAAAATTAGTTACTTTAAAATGTATATGAAATTATAAGAGAAACAATCCCTGCTCAAGTGAAGCATTGTAAGAGGTGGATATAATGAGAAGTTATAGACGAACAGCAGCGCATAAATTCGAAACGAAAAAATGTGTGAATAAATAGTAACAAACAAAAAAAAATAGTCTAAAACCATATACTGTATAAAGAAAATGGAAAATTTAAAAGAACTTAACTTTTTGTCCTAGGTTCCGCGAGGTCCACTACCGACAGTGATCTATAAGAGTGGGTAGCATAATACTATACCCCGTCTCTGAGTAAGTTGTGGCAAGCCAGGTAGCTGGGGTATTAGGAACTGCTTGGCCGATGAATAGGCGCTGGCAAATACCCGGTGGGTACTTCACATTAGTGATGCATCGCCGATTACTTCACTTAAAACCCTTAATCTAATTAATACGCATTACTTGAAAAAAAATGTTGATATGATATTCTCAACTATTATTAAACAATTGCAAATTTGTTTCATGTTAATCGCCTGACTTTATTAAGTGTGATTAACGGCAACTCTTCGGTAATTGAAATTTGTAATATGATTCAATTAAAAGACTTCAAGCCGATCGATTAACATGAATTAAACACACAATTGTTTGTTTAATATTCATTTAGAATACCCTATCAACGTTTTCCTAAATAATGCATATTTATTACTTTAACGTTTCTAATTGGAGTAATCGTCGCTAGTGAGATACTGACCTAATCCCCCAGGCTACCTGGCTTGCCTCAACTTACCCTGAGACGGGGTATAATGGAGGTGACAAAGTTAAGATCAAGGCGTGCTTTGTCTACTTTCATTCTCTCCTGACTTTGTGTTGTAGTTTCATTTGTAATTTTCTTTTTAGACTTTTCTGTTTGAGTTTTCTTTTACCTTTTATGTCTACATTCGATATATAAGTGTTATTCACTCGAGTGTTACTGATTTATATACCCCAGGCAATTACGACCCCGGTAGACAATAGTTCTACAAAACCCTGTGTGAAAACCCCAGATCCTCTACCCTTTATGTCTCTATCTTAACCCTACAAATGTGGAGAATCATTTGTTATCTTTCGTATTAAAGATGTTATTCATATTGTGTGTACTTCTTAAAAGTCAACATTTCTACTTTGACATAAAAGTAGTGTAAGGACAAAAGGTATAACAGAATTATAAACCAACTGTTATCTGGCTCGTAAAAGAAGTTCCCCGGTTAAGGGTGAAAAGGTTATTTCAATATAGACTGTATTGTATCCTGTGTTGAATGTGACTCATTTTTTTGTTTGTGGTACATGTTTAGGTTTTAATTTAGTTATTCTATTTAACCAATTTTTTTTATTGTACTCATTTTTTGGTTATTTGATATACCCTATTGTTTTTCTTTTTTTTAATTTTTTACTGGGATTTTTAGCATTTTATATAAGATTGAGTTGTAGAGAGCCTTTTTATGTTGTGGGGTGTTGTTGGTTTGGTTTGGTAATGTTTTAATGGTTTGTGTGGGTTTCCTAAAAATTGAGTATTCAGTGTTATTTGTATTTCTTGTTATTGTTAGGTCTGTATAGTTTATTTTATTGTTTGTTTTCTTCCATGATAAATTTTATATTAGGGTGTAGGTTGTTCATTTCTTTTAGGATGATGTTATTGTTTATTGGTTTATTTTGGGAGATGTAGAATCCATAGTCAACATATCTTATTCAATGTCGTGTGTTTTTATGGTTAGCGTGTTTATTTTTTTAAGGTTTTGAAGTTAAATTTCTGATATATGATCCCCTTCCTAAACCATCTATTTGTTTATGTATCTTATTATTAAATGTAAAATCGTTTTGGTTTAGTATGGTATTTTAAGCATTTTGGTATTTAGTTTATATATTTGAGGTAGGTTTTTAAGGTAAGTTAATTTGTTTGAATTTTTATTAAATTCCTTCTATTAGCTCACACTCGCCTGATTTATCTTGTACAAATTTTCAATTGTTAAAAAAATACGTTTTCATTCATCCAATCAAGTTCTAATACTTTTTTTTAAAACTAAAACACTTGTAAATATTTCACAAAACTGCCTGTAGTACCACTTGTATTTGTTGAGGACTGTAGTTTC
Source organism: Prosapia bicincta (assembly GCA_036971475.1). Lineage (NCBI taxonomy): Eukaryota > Metazoa > Arthropoda > Insecta > Hemiptera > Cercopidae > Prosapia > Prosapia bicincta. Next base: position 7,004,874 of record JBAIZL010000004.1, on the reverse strand, counting down.
GGGAGATATCTCATTGTCAACTCAGACCGTAACTGATCTCAAGGTTTTTGTAGGTTAAAGTGTTATGGGGGGGGGGGGGGGGTTTGGTTATATTATGTTAAAAGTGTGGGTTTACTTTATGAGCATTAGGAGTTATATGATGTTGAAATGCATGTGTGTGAGGTATAATATAATTGCGTGTTTAGTATGTGTGTAGGGTGTAGTTTGAAATGTTTGTAAATTTTTTATTGCTCGGTGGGTTGTAAATGTTGTTGGGTTTAAATTGTTTATTGAGAGTTTTGAGTGTGGAGTAGGCTATTTTTTAATTGTATTTTTGTAGTGTATTGGTTAGATTGTGGGTTTTAAATGTTCTTTATGGTAATGTTGAGTTTATGGATTTGTCATGTTTTGGGTTTGTATCTAGGTTATTGAGTTTGTTTTTAGGCGGTTGTATAATTTTTCAAACGTTGTGTTGTATCCATTAGTTTGTGCTGTATGTGTTTTTAGTATTTAATTCTTTGTAATGATCCTCTTTGTCTAACGGTGTTTAGGTGGGCGATATATCATGGTGTTGTAAGTGGCTAGCTTATGTTGGTGTGGGTGGTTTGAAGAGATGTGAATGGTAGTATTGATGTTAGTGGGTTTTCGGTATATGTTAAATTTATGTGTTTGTTGTCTGTGCGTTTAGTTGTGAGATTGAGGAAGTTGAGAGTTTTTTTTGTTCTGTTTCAATGGTGTATGTTAGTTTTGGGTATATGGAATTAGGATGTTTGAAAAACGTGTAGTCCGGTGTGTGTTACCTTTGTATAATGTTATAATATCGTTGACGTATCTATACCAGTAAATGTTATCTGAGAATTTATTGTTGTGTAAAATGTGGTTTTGTTAAATAATTATAATATGTCTGCTAAGATGCTAGCTATGGGCGAACCCAAATTATAAAATCACACCTGATTATGCCAAAATACACATTAAAAATAAAAATAAGAACCCAACTACCCCAAAAACCACACATCAAGCTGTAAGTCCAACACAGAAATGTTCATACACCACATTAAACAAAACCACATTTTACACAACAATAAATACTCAGATAACATCATTTACTGGTATACATACGTCGATGATATTACAATATTATTCAAAGGACTCGCACGCCGAGCACACATATGTTTAAAAGATCTTAATTCCATACACCTAAAAGAACATACACCATTGAAAACGAAACGAAAAAACTCTCTTAACTTCCTGGGCCTCACAATTGAATGGTACAAGATAGGAAAATTAGTCATGTGTAAGGAACGGCCACCTTGGAAACTGCTCTACGCTATATTGAATAACAGATACCATGCAAACAGATGTTCTACTGCAAGGACGTCTACTCAACACTGCATGTATTTTCAAATATGTTTGAAGTTTAGGTACTTTTTAACCTTATGGGGCGATATCCATATTTTTAACCATGCTACAATTTTTCTTGTATTCATTTATCACTTACACTTTAATGTACTAAAAGAAAAAATGTTACATGCTATATATTTGAGTCGACTTTCGAGAAGTATTAATTACATGTTCTGCAACGGGCTATATTTCAATTACGTACTTTACTTTCCCTATTTTTATTTTACCACCTATTAATTATTTATTTTATCCAGACATTCCTCTTCTTCTTTTATATTTACCTACTTTTTTCTTCTTCTTTTACCTTCACCTTTACCTACATTTCTCCCGCTTCTTTTAAATTTACTTTTATTTATTTCTATTTTCACTGAGACTCTTATTTTACCTGATATGTATTAGGACCTAACTTATCCTATACTACTTACCTATTTCCTACTGTCTCTACCCCTAGGTCTACCTAATACTTACCAGTTGCCCTGTAAGGGTATAATGACGCAGAGATTTTGGTCAGTCAACCGTAGTCTGTAACATCCCTGCTTAGATATCCCAGGAATAAATTAATAGATCGTTTAATCCAACAAGGGGAGTATTTCCCTATACTAAGCATAATATTCGGGTTGGGTGTTTGATATTTGAGGTGTTTTTTACTTGGAAACATTTAAGTAAGAAACTTTACCATTAGGTTATATCAAAACTAACCAAAACTAAGGACAGCTAGTTTTGAACTACAATTAATTTTACAATTTTTTAAAATTTATGATGTAAAACATACAAACATTTACAGCCTTTGATTTATATTTATTTTTCGTTTGTTAGCTTATTGAGAGCCTTGTTAAAATAATTATAAATTCCGTTGACTTTCATTCAATAAATGAATTTCATTTAACGATCAGAATCTTATTGATTTTTAAATTATAATTTTTGTAAAATAATATTCAGGATATTTTTTTGACTGATTTTATCTTATATGATTTACATAAACTATTTATATACAAATATATAATATTACATCAAAACATAATCTTCACTTTGAATACTTTTTGTTTTAATTAATTTTGTCCAATTGCTTTTAATCATGTCCTTTAAATTTTAATAATTAAATCTAATCCAACATATTATATAATATAATGAAATAACATCTTACCAACCCTTTTGGTTTAACTAAAATGATTAAAAATAAAATAAACCTAAAAGAGATTAATTTTTATCAACTTGAATTTTTGGACTGTATTATTATAACAGATTGTGTGATTGACTGTTTAATTTTATGCTCATTTTAAATGTATGTCACATTCTTCTACTTATAAATATCCTTACCTACTGATTACTATTCCATTATAATAAAATAAATTTTAAATAGACAAATTATTCAATTCATTAGACAGTAAACCTTTTGTAACATTTTCCCAATTATCATTTCTTTATCTCTCAACTGAAATCGATTGTAATTTATTTAATTCATTTGATTATAAACAGTTTATAACATTTTCTTAATTATTATTTTTTTACATCTTATAACAAAATTTTATTTTAATTACAAAATTTATTTAATTCATTATACAAAAATATTATATAACATTTTATAAATTTTTATTTCTTTATTTATGTCATTAGATAATTTTACAAAACAAAATATTTTGAAATTAGTTAGACAATAAAGAATTTATAAATTTTTGGTTAAACCAAATATGTTCGTGAAATTGGTATTGTTTTGAAAATTGAACATTTATTCAAAATTGTACTTTTGGAAAAAGTATTAAAGTATATCGGGTTTTGACTTGCCTTTTGTCTTGAAGATATTGTCTCTTAGAAATCATCATCTCTGCCATTCTGTCTGTTACGGTAAATGGAGGTTCGACTCGTCTGCCCTGGTTTACAAATGTTAAAGTACTTCCTATTACTTTTTTGCTGGTGCGATCTGGAATTGTCTTCTCATAAAATCTTACAGCATTTTTAAAATACTTCTAGTCTCGGATTTAAAACATGTTACTGAATTATATGTTTAAAATTTATAGTGTTAAAAATAATACTGTTCAAATTTAATACTGTTAGAAATAGTTCTGTTCCGTTTTATAAACTATCTGCAGTGATTATACTACGAACATTCAACAAATTGATAGGTTACATAGCAGGACTAAAGATTTGAGCCCCAGCCTGCCAGGGTCTCTTAAACATTTTGAAAAACTTCATCCGGGACGCCCTTTCTGCGCTTAAGATCTTTTCTATCTCGCCACTGTTCTTAGACTAACTTTGTTTGCAAATTATTTCCACTCCTGCCTTTTTCTTCTTGGACTTTGTTACATATAATCAGTAAGTCATATCTGTCGACATCCTCTGTTTTTTTATTAAAAAAATTATTGAAAATTATTATGTAATACTACTTAATTGAACTTGGCAGAATTTAGAAATTTGGCTTTACCTTACATGTTATCTGCAGTTATAATACAGTTTGTTTACAGTTTTTAATATATACTCGTTATACTTTAGTTCTGACGATTTTGGAATTATATTTCATTTTGAATTTTATGCTCTTCAAACGGCATTTCTGCTCCTTTAGTTCTCATTTTTGAGCTTATTCTGATACTAGTGGCTTCTTGTAGCTACCACATGTGTGAGATTTCCATTATCATGTAGTATACCAATATTGTTCTATTGTCAGTTTTATAGCACTGTGTGAAAGTTTGTTTGTCTTGGGGTTAATTTTGTCTTTTAAGTTAAATAATTAATCATTTTTTGATTTTATTTTGTTTTTGTTCCTTGATTATATTATTTTTGTGTTTATAAATTTGTAGCTCATAAATTTTAATTTTTAGGCCTTTTTGCACTTTTTTTTATTAGATGTCGTTTTCTAATGTGGGAATTGTATGGTTATTTTGTATGACGTGTGTGCCTACGTTTGAATTATAAGAGTTATGGTTTGATGTATGCTTAAATGTGCTCTTCTATTTGTCTTTTAACACATGCACACACGCACATACAGGTGCGCATTAATATTTAGTGCAATGTTTTTTTACTGTCCCAGGCTCCTATTTTTAGGACATCTAGCATTCGCAAGGGTTAAGATTTATTCTTGTAAAATTATAGATATGGCTTCTGTACATACGTACAAACAAATAAATAACAAATTTTCAAGGAAAAGTTTATGTAAAAGATCATTACCATTATTGGTTCAAGTAAACGTTGCTATTCTAATATTGGTGTAAATATATTTCAGAGAGGGATTATGGATGTACCAAAACAACAAACCAGATTTTCTCAAGAAGATAAACAATTTCTATCACGTTCCTACACATCAAAAGAGGAGTTTATTAGAGAATATAAAAAGCTCTACTGCACAAAAGCAAAAGCTAAAAAACTTTATCTCCTGGTTTTAACTGAACTTGAAGAGGCAGTGTCAGATGGCAATGTCGATGGCTTGATAAAATTCAGCAACTTCATTGATTACATAAGTGATGCAGTAGATGAAGTAACTTTGAGAGACTATTATGATAATGCTAACAACCCTGTTAATAGCACTAACTTAGTTATCTTAGCCTGTAAACATAATAAGGTAAAGATTTTAGAATACCTATTTAGCAGTAGTAGTAAAATTCTCAGTAATTTATCTGTTGGCATCAGGAAAACTGCTATCTTACCAACTGATGAGGATGAAACATGTCATAATGCGTTTTATTATGTTATACGTTCAGGTAATGTTGAGCTTCTTGATAAACTCATTAATAAATGGCCAGGTAATTATTTTGGTGTACATTTCAAGGAATTAGATGAAATTCTTTCCCAAGCCTATGAGGAATTAAAACTAAAGAACGTATCATTGTCGGAAGAGATGGAAATTTTTGTTGAAAATAAGTTGATAAGTCTGCGTTTCTTCTCTACTGCTTCTGGAAAGAAGCAGAATGTGATTAGTCATCTTAATAACATCAGAGAGCGGATTGAGTTAGTACTTCAAAATATTAGCTTGTTAAAGGCAGAGTACTCAAATGCAGAAATAATAGATGAAAAGTTTTTATTCATAGCAAAATTTATTGCCCAAAATATTCATATATTGAAACGACAGTTGAAATCAACCTATGAAAGACTGCCTTGGGAAGAAATTGAATTTTGTTTGATCAGTTTTGTTTCTTCTCACATAAAACGACAAGAAATTAATTTATTTTATAATGCTATATTGAATAATAGTAAAATACTAAAGCACTTGGAGAATTTTGGAAAGAAACTTAAAGAAGAAAAGGATATTATAGAAGGTGTGGCTGTTGGTAAATTTGCTGATCTTCCAAAGTTGAAACGTGAGAGAGTTGTTGCAAAGATTATTAGCAATTATCCTGAGTTTGGAGAGTTGTATAGTGATTATCAACAAATTAGGGATATTTATTCTTTGGGAAAAATAAGTGATTATATAAAGCTGGCGTTATCTGCTGATCCTAAACAAAAAGAAGGACAGTTAATTATTACAAGGGTTTTACAAGTAATTGGTGAATATTTAAAAAACACTCTAGAATCTCCTAAGTTATCTAGCACTACAAGCGAGCTTCTTTTACTATCTTTATCAAGGAACACAAGAGAAGTCATTATAGGTTTACGCAATTCACTATCTCATGCTCACTCGCTCTCTAAGAGAACAGAAATTGAAGAAAATACAGATGTTAATTTTTTTATTGGTGTTCAAAATGATAGTAAAAAAATCGATGATGTAATTACTGATATGTTTTATAAAAATAAAACTAAAATGATCAAAATACTGCTAAAGAAAATTACCAATAGCGAAAGCTTAGACGAGATTAAAGAAGTTAATAGAATATTTAGTACCTTTGATTTAGATAAAATGATTACAGAGACCTTTAAAGTGATGGAACATGATAATCTTGAAATACTCATTAAAGAGTTAAGCAGCATTATAACTGACAAGACAAATTACGAAAAGCAATTGTTTGATAAAATTGATAACATAATCAATTTCACAAAAACTAATTTAAAGAATATCAGAACCGATTATGTCACAGCGACTTTCATATTAAAGAGCTTGGGTGTTAGTTTGAATGACGATAAGATTGACGATAATTATATTAGAGTAATAAAATTGTGTGCAAATAAAATATAACAGAATATTCTGTCCCAAATAGAGTCTCACAATCTTAAAGAAATTGTTGAACTATCGGTCAAAATTTCTCATAGTGCTAGGTTAAGAATAAGGGATGATAACCTTGATAAAGTAAATAGATTAACTTGTGAGATTGTTTACATTGCTGAATTTGAAACAGGTGACCTTAGATGGATTAAGGAGTTGAGAGACAAGTTAAATGAGAAAGGTTCACTTATTCCTATTTGTAAGCAAAAAAAGGCTTACAATATAACAGAAGAAAAATGCAATAACCTGCTTGAACTAAAGTTATCTGAACTGAAAGGTATTTTGAGGAAGAATACATTAAGTGGCAAGTCAACAGAAAAGCTATCTTCCTACAAGAGGGATAAAAAGTTGCAAGCAGTAGTAGAAATGCTTGTTTTAGATATAATGTCAATTTTAGATAGATCAGAAGAGCATCTAGAAAACAATCTACTTTTTTTAGATGATAACACTCCTCTATTAAATGGAAAATGTTTGAGTAATCACTTAGCCCATGATAATACCTTAGTTGATGTATTGTTATCTGATCCCTCAATAGCAGTTATCTTGAATGCTAAGAAACTTATTTCAAAAAATGTAGTGAAAAGCAAGAAGAAAATTGGTAAATCGGTAAGAGATGATCCTTCCAAGCTGAAAGATAAATATGATAAAAATATTACCACTATTACTAATCAGAAAAGAATGTTTGCGGCTTTGGAAGAAGGAAATCTTGAAGACTTTAAAAGTTATCTCAGAAATGGAGCAGATATCAATGCTAGAAGTATTAACTCATCAACCACATTACATTTTGCTGCACGTGGACCTAGTCTCGAGGTTATAAAATTTATCATTGATCAAAAAATAGCTGTCAATAATAAAGATGTAAATGGTCAAAGTCCACTTCATATTGCTGCTGCGCATGGAAGGGAAAATATTGTGGAATTTATTATAAGAGAAACAGTTTTATACGTTGATGATGATGATAATAGTGGCAAAACATCGCTACATATTGCAGCTAAAAATGGCCACAAAAATACTGTTGAGATTCTACTAAAAAATAATGCTAATACTAATGCCAAAGATAGAGCTGGATTTTCACCTTTACACTATGCAATAAAAAACAATCATATTGATGTTGCTAAGATTATGCTGGAAAAGGAAGCGAATGTTGACATCAACGAAACTATAGGTGGGTTGACTTCTCTACATATAGCTGCAGAAAGTGGTTACTTAGAGCTAGTGAATTTTTTACTAGAAAATAAAGCAAATGTTAATGCAAAAAACGATATGGGAGGAATACCATTACATACAGCAGCATTAAATGGCCACCTAGAAGTAGTGAATGCTTTAATTCTGAAAGGAGCTGATGTTAACTCCAGAGTTATAGGGGGTTGTACACCATTACACTATGCAGTAGAAAATGGTCATGTAAAGATAGCTAATATTTTATTAAAGCATGGAGGTAATGTTAATGTTGTTGACAAAACCTATAATAACACACCTTTGCACTATGCAGCAAAAGATGGACACGAGAAAATTGTTAAGGCTTTACTGACAAATAAGGCAAATGCTAGTATGGCCACTGTTGAAGGTATTACCCCACTACATTTTGCAGCGCAGCATGGCCACTTGAAGATAGTAGCTGTTCTTCTTGAGCATGGGGTTAACATTCGTGCTAAAGATGTAAATAATGCTACGCCATTACAGTATGCAGTAAAGAGTGGTCATAAAGCAGTTGCTGAGCTCTTAATTAAGAATGGAGCAGAAATCAATAATAAAGACTGTGATGATCAAACATTATTACATGTAGCCGCTCTGAAAGGTTACAAAAGTATTATTAAACTCCTAATACGAAATAAAGCTGAAGTAAGAGCTCAAGACATTAAGGGAAATACACCATTACATGCAGCTGCAATGAATGGTAGCAAAGATATTATTGATTTTCTATTAATTAATAAAGCTGAAGTTAATGCTAGAAGTAATGATGGCATGACACCATTGCATGTAGCTGTTCTAAGTGGGCACAAAGAAGCTACTGCTTTTCTAATCAAAAGTAAAGCTGATGTCAATACTAGCGCTAATTATGGTCTTACACCTTTACATGCAGCTATTTTAAGGGGCCACAAAGATATTGTGACCCTTTTAATAGAAAATGGGGCCAAAGTTAATGTGGAAGTTATTATAGGTAGTTGTAATGTTCCTTCACCATTACATGTAGCTGTGGAAGCAGGTCATAAGGAAATCGTTGAGATTTTGGTAACAAATAGAGCCAACGTTAATGTTAAAAGTAATTGCCTAACACCGTTGGTTTCTGCTGTTAAGCATAGCCACAAGGAGATAGTTGAACTTCTTATAGAAAATGGAGCTAATGTTAATGTAGAAAGTGGCGAGCTTATATCAGTAGCAGTGATTGCTGGTTATAGGGATATTGTAGAAATTTTGCTAAAAAACAAGGCTCGTGTTAATATGAAAGGTCCTGATAATGGTACACTATTACATTTGGCTGCTGAAAGAGGCCACAAGGAGATTGTAAATACTCTGATAGCAAGGGGAGCCAATGTTGATGCTATGACTATAGATAGGACAACACCACTATATTTTGCAGCACAAGAAGGCCATGAAGAAGTTGTTGAAATTTTGATAGCAAACAGGGCTGATGTTAATGTTGCAAATTTTGAAGGTAGTCCTTTACATATAGCAGCAGGACACGGCCATGTTAATGTTGTTGAAGTCCTAATAACTAATGGTGCTAAAGTTCATGTTAAGGACAATAAGAACAGAACACCTTTAGAATTAGCAGTTGCACACGGTAATTTGCAAGTAGTGAAAATGTTACTGCAGCATAAAAAAGTAGATTTGAATTCTAAAGGCAACGATGATTGGACGATACTGCACATTGCGTCACAAGCAAGTAACTTAGAAATGGTAAAATATCTAGTTGATAAGGGGTCTAATATAAATGCTAAAAATGCCTCTGGCTCAAAGCCTATACATATTGCAGCCAGAGAAGGTTACAAAGACACTGTAAAATATTTCCTTAGTAAGGGGTTAAGTGTTAATGAGCCCGGTACAGCTAACCAGACACTACTGCACTATGCTGCAATGAAATGTCATTTAGAAGTTGCAAAATATTTGATATCACAAGGTGCTGACATTAATGCTAAAGATGCATTAGGCTTAACCCCTCTGCATATTGCTGCTACTTTTGGTTATAAAGACGTTATTGAAGTTTTACTAAATAACGGTGCAGTTTATAATCCTGTTGACAAGTTTTACCGAAGACCTTTAGAAATGACTGGCAACAAATATGTTATAGATTTATTAGCATCAACTGAAAAGTTATTTGAGTCAGTAAAAAGTAATAATTTGTCAGAGGTTGAGACTAGCATTAGAGCAAGAGCATTTATTGATGCAAGAAGTGCTGAAAGTGGAACACCATTACATTACGCTGCATGGAAAGGCTATGACGGAGTTGTCAAGATTTTATTACAGAATAAAGCCAATCCTAATACGGTTGATAGCAAGAGATTTACTCCTATACATTATGCTGCTAAGTTCTCACAATTAAAAATTGTAAAAGCTTTACTGTTGCATGGTGCAGTATATAATGCTGTTTCTGACAGCGGTAAAACACCATCAGACTTCGCTGTAGATAGAGATATAACTAGTTTATTTAAATTGATTAGTGAATCATTTAAAAAAGTTAAAGATGATAATGTTCAAGTTATTAATGACCTAAATAAGATAAAGGATATTGATACAGTTAAAGCAGTGATGAGTGCTCGTAATAGCGATAACAAGACGATAGTAGTTGCTGCAGTTCTTGGTAACTTTTCAAAAGTCGAGCAGTTGAAGGAGATATTACAAAGTGATATATCTGCTCAGATTGATATAGCTTTAATGCTCTTGAACCAAGGCAATTACCAAAGAGCCTTAAGTATTTTCAGAAGTGCATTTGAAAGAAGAAAAGAAATTCTAGGAGCAGATAATCCTGGTACTTTAGATATTCAGACACATATAGCCACAGCGCTATATAAACAAGGAAGTTACCAAGAAGCTTTAAATATGTTTGAAGAGGTTTTTCAGAAACAAAAAGAAATGCTGGGTTTAAATAATAAGGATACTTTAAGTACAAGAAGTGCAATCGCTTTAGTGCTGCATAGACAGGGGAAAGATGAAAAAGCTTTTACTATTTATCAAGAAATCTTTCAGAGACAAACTGAATTACTAGGTTCAAAACATTCAGATACCTTAAATACTCAGTTTCACATGGCGTTAGTATTAGATAGACAGGGAAAATATGAAGAAGCATTGAATATCAATAGAGCAGTTTATGAAAACTGGAAAGAAACACTAGGTACAGATAATGTAGCGACTGTGAGTGCCAAAAATAATATAGCAATGGTACTAGCTAACCAAGGTAAATATGAAGAGTCCTTGAAAATCTATAAAGAGGTTCTTGAAAAGAAGAAAATAATTTTAGGTATTAATCATGCTGATACATTGACAACATTGCATAGCATTGCTGCAGTATTCTTCAAACAAAATAAATATCATGAAGCCATGAAAGTTTTTGAAGAGGTTTTAAATATCCAGAAAAAATCTTTAGAAAAAAATCACCCAGACACTTTAATTACTCAATACAATATAGCAAATATTCTTTTTGCTCAAGGGAAATTTATCAGTGCACTTAAAGCCTACAAAGAAATTTTTGATCAAACAAAAGCTGCTTTTGGACCAAGTCATCCAAGTGTTTTAGATATTTTAAACAAGATAGAGGTGATTAATTCTAGTTTAAAGTTTGAGGGTAGCAAAGCATCAGAGGTTCTCCAGCATCTGCAAAACGATATCAACATTGCTGCTAGTAAAGGTGATATACAAACTGTTCAGCGTCTGTTAAAAGATGGAGCTGATGTGAACGATAAAGATGTTGATGGAAGAACACCGATGCATTTCGCTGTTAGCAATGGACACATAGATATGGTCAACATTTTGCTAACAAATGGAGCTAACGTTAATCAAGTTACTAATAAAGGTAATACACCATTACACACTGCTACTTCTAAATGTTACAAAGAAATTGTTGAGGTTTTGTTGAAACATATCAGTCGTGATAAATTAAATGACTTTGTTAATGCTAAAACTACCTCTAGTGGCACTGCATCACTCCATGTTGCAGCTAAAGGTGGCTGTTTGGAAGTTGTAAAGTCTTTATTAAAACATGGTGCAACTTATAACATTAGGAACAAAGAAGGCAAAACACCTTTTAATCTTTCCAAAGACCAAAAAATTTCTAGCCTTCTGAAGTTAGTTGAAGAATTGTTTGAAGATACGAAAAAAGGTAATGTTGAAGTTATCAACAAGTTGAGGATATTAAAGCCAGATGAATTTTCAGCTATAACAAGGACCCGTAATAATCAAGAGAAGACATTATTGCAAGTTGCTATAGCTAATGGACATAAAAATGTTGTGAGTAAACTGTTAGAAATGCTAAAAAACCCAGATCAAAATTTTTAGGACGTCAGTATAGAAAGAGTAGTTAGAAGTTTGAAACTTTGAAAAAACTATTGAAACATTTATATATAACCAATGTTAGATTATAATGTTAGTATATAAGTTATTTTATATAAGTTGTTAGTATATAAATTATTATTAGTTAATTTTATATTTTACTTGAATCAAGTACAATGTCAGTTTCATCAGGCCATAGAGTCAAATTAAGGGAAAGTAGATAATAGAGAAAAATACAATTATCTGATACACAGACTAATATGTACTCTGCATCACAGATACAAGTTTACCATTTGATTCTATTAGACATATTTATTGCATTGAAGGAGTGCATTAAATTGTAAGACATTTCATATTTTTAATATTCAATTCCTGTTATAGATATATCGATATTGATAGGAATAAATTGCGAGACTTGATATTTCTAATATTCAATTCCTGTTTTAGATATAACGATGATGTTAGGTATAAATTGACTCTTAATATTTTTTATATTCAATTCCTGTTTTAGATATATCGATAATGGTAGGAATAAATTGACTCTTAATATTTTTTATATTCAATTCCTGTTTTAGATATATCTATAATGTTAGGAATAAATTGTGAGACTTGATATTTCTAATATTCAATTCCTGTTTTAGATTTATCGATATTGATAGGAATAAATTGCGAGACTTGATATTTCTAATATTCAATTCTTGTTTTAGATATAACGATAATGGTAGGAATAAAGTGTGAGACTTGATATTTCTAATATTCAATTCTTGTTTTAGATATAACGATGATGTTAGGAATATATTGTAAGAGTTTCAATATTTTTTATATTCAATCCCTGTTTTAGATATATCATTAATGGTAGGAATAAATTGTGAGAGTTGATATTTGTAATATTCAATTCCTGGTTTAGATATAACGATAATGGTAGGAATAAAGTGTGAGACTTAATATTTTTATATTCAATTCCTGTTTTAGATATAACTATAATGGTAGGAATAAAGTGTGAGACTTAATATTTCTAATATTCAATTCTTGTTTTAGATATAACGACAATGGTAGGAATAAAGTGTGAGACTTAATATTTCTAATATTCAATTCCTGTTTTAGATATAACGATAATGGTAGGAATAAAGTGTGAGACTTAATATTTCTAATATTCAATTCCTGTTTTAGATATAACGATAATGGTAGGAATAAAGTGTGAGACTTAATATTTCTAATATTCAATTCTTGTTTTAGATATAACGACAATGGTAGGAATAAAGTGTGAGACTTAATATTTCTAATATTCAATTCCTGTTTTAGATATAACGATAATGGTAGGAATAAAGTGTGAGACTTAATATTTCTAATATTCAATTCCTGTTTTAGATATAACGATAATGGTAGGAATAAAGTGTGAGACTTAATATTTCTAATATTCAATTCTTGTTTTAGATATAACGGCAATGGTAGGAATAAATTGTAAGACATTTCATATTTTTAATATTCATTTCCTGTTTTAGATATAATGATAATGGTAGAAATAAATTGTGAGACATTTTATATTTTTAATATTCATTTCCTGTTTTAGATATAACGACAATGGTAGGAATAAATTGTAAGACATTTCATATTTTTAATATTCATATCCTGTTTTAGATATAATGATAATGGTAGAAATAAATTGTGAGACATTTTATATTTTTAATATTCATTTCCTGTTTTAGATATAATGATAATGGTAGAAATAAATTGTGAGACATTTTATATTTTTGTTATTATTCAATTCCTTTTTTTAGATATGACGATAATTTCAGGAATAAATTGTGATACATTTCATATATTTTTGTTATTATTGAAATCCTTCTATTAGTAACACTCTCTTGATGTATATATTTGTTCAAATTTTTAATCGTTGATCAAATACGTTTTTATTCCTCCAATCAAGTTAAAATTATTTTTGTAGAACCTATAATGGATTACAATTGATGTTAATACAGTTATTTCTAATATTTATTAATGAATTTAAAATTAAAAAACTAGATGTCCCAGTGGGATTCGATCCGAGGAAGTACATGTTTGAAATCCAGCACTTTGCACTGAGCCTAATTTCCCATAGCTAAAAATTAGTTACTTTAAAATGTATATGAAATTATAAGAGAAACAATCCCTGCTCTAGTGAAGCATTGTAAGAGGTGGATATAATGAGAAGTTATAGACGAACAGCAGCGCATAAATTCGAAACGAAAAAATGTGTGAATAAATAGTAACAAACAAAAAAAAAATAGTCTAAAACCATATACTGTATAAAGAAGATGGAAAATTTAAAAGAATTTCATTTTCTATTTTGGCACTTGATATTGTGATTGTCATATGCATACACATATTTATATTGATTGTAAAGATAAAAATAAAATATAACTAAAATAATTTTTTTTTCCTCAGTAGGAATTAACGTGAAAATAGATTTTCTATATTACTTGTTTTTCTGCATGACTCTAAGCTTTCTCTACATATAACTCGTTTTATTGTATCAACTCATTCTTTACACAGAAATAAAAACTATTAATTACTACCTCTCCACTAACCTATGACGTGCATAGTTAATTTCTGAGCTGTCTTTATCTTGGTGAACTAATTTCATTAAATTTTTATATGCTTTACTAATTTATTTTGACTTGCTTGAGGATTTAGCCCCAGTTTCTTTAACAATCTTTGGACATGTTATCACCAGTGTAATTTTCTGTATAAGTTCTACTGCTATTAAACTCGTTCTAAAACATGATGCAGATTTCATCCAAAATCTTATTTTTGTCAGGAGAAGAAAAGCATACAACAACCCTTGGGTAGACAAATGTTATTACTATGAGTAGTAGAAAAACAAATGGAGGTGTATATTTTGTTATCCTTTTATGATTAAATAGTAACAATTTTAATTGTCATGGTAAATAACATATTCATCCAAATAAAAAACACCAAATCTAAACACTCAAATTTCTCCCTGGATTTGCAATTCTAACGAAGGAGAAACAGGTGATGTTTCAAATGCAGACGAAAAAACTCCCAAATTAGCAGCAAATGGAAAAGCTAGGAGTGTTATTTCTCATGGTTTTATTTCAGTAACAAAATTGGGTGGATTGAATTAGGATAAATGAACTTATCGTCCTAGGTTCCGCGACAGTGATCTATAAGAGTGCGTAGCATATTACTATACCCCGTCTCGGGGTAATTCGAGGTAAACCAGGTAGCTGGAGGATTTGGAACATCTAGATTGATGAATAGGTGGAGACTTAGGAGAATAGGTGGGTACATTCCATTAATGACGCATATCCGTCTACTCCACTTGAAACCCTTAATCGATTGGTTATATTATGGTGGAGGTGTGGGTGTACTTTGTGACCATTAGGAGTTGTGATATTGAAACGTGTGTGTGTGTTATAATATAATTGGGTGTTTAGTATGTGTGTAGGGTGTAGTTTGAAATGTTTGTATATTTCATATTGCTCGGTTATGTACATTTGGTTATTTCTGTGTTGCTAATGAAGAATTTGTTGGTTGGATGGTAGTCTCTGTAGTCATGTTTTGTGGACTTGAGATGTTTGGTGAAGTTTGATTGGTAATTATTGTTTGTTAGTGCGTTTATATGTTATTGGTAGGGTGTGTAAAAAAGACCTCCCTGTCTGGCATATGTTAATACTTGAGCAAGAAACTGCAAAATAGTTAACTCCAGCGAGTTGTAAATGTTGTTGATTTTGTGGTTGGGTTTTAATTGTTTATTGAGAGTTTTGAGTGTGGAGTAGGCTATTTTTTAATTGTATTTTCGTAGTGTGTTGGTTAGATTGTGGGTTTAAAAATGATCTATGTGGTATTATTTAGCAATTTATGGGTTTGTTATGTTGTGTGTTTGTATTTAGGTTATTGAGTTTGTTTTTAGGCGGTTGTATAATTTGTCAATCGTTGTGTTGTATCCATTAGTTTGTGCTGTATGTTTTTTTATTGTGTTTAATTCTCGGTAATGATCTTCTTTGTCTAACGGTGTTTTAAGCAGGCGATATATTATGGTGTTGTAAGCAACTAGCTTATGTTGGTGTGGGTGGTTTGAAGAGATGTGAATGGTCGTATTGGTGTTATTTTGTTTACGGTATATGTTGTCCGAATATATTGTCCTATTTATAATACATTAGATAAGGTAAAACTTTTTTTTAAATGAGATTTATTGTATAAGTAACGTAAGATACAACTTTATGCTAAATTAGATATGAAAGATCAAGGTGTAAAAGAGAAAAAAAATATTATGACTATGATTCTACTTGTAATATAACTGAATGTCTATCTAATGACAACTTGTTAACGTTTATAGTAGCGTTTAATGATTCCAATAAACATACCTTTTATTCTTTAAGTTCTTTCAATCTCACAGAACCTGATCCAAGACTTTATGAAACTTCTATAAGTAATGGTACCAAACCTGCAAGATTAGATTAAATACACTTTTTGTCACTAGGCCTACTATAGATTTTTATGAACAACAATTAGCCGTATGTATGGTTCCAGAGAGGTGATACATGAGGGATTGGTATAATGCTTAAATACTAAATTTAGTGCTTTTTTATATTAGTTGATCATCATTTCCGTTTGTGTTTTCAAACAGGTAACACACTGTTAGGTGACACTCTATAAATTTAATTTGCCTTTTTGAAAACGTCTACAAAACAACTTAAAAATAATTACCTAACTAAAGTCAATCGTGATTGATTCTTGATAAATAATAATAGAATTTATTTATTTTTACTCTGAGTAGTATGAGAGGTTAATGTAATCTGGTTGATTGGTAAATGACAATTTAATGAGTTGTTGATAAAACCTAATTATAGTTTGAATATTTAAATTTTGAAAAACTGTTTTGTCGGTTGGGTGAAATATTAATTAATTATTACAGTAACAATAATGTTTTTAATTTATATATGTGGCTTAGAGAATGTGTGTAGTTATCCTTGGACTTGTTTGGGATGATGGTATTTCTTGGATTTGCCTTCCTCTCCTGCATCTCGAAGATTGGTCGGCAGTTCCCTGACTCGCTTCTCTTCACAACTTTCTTTACGTTTAATAACTCTTTTAAAAACTTTGCTTTGTAATTCTAAAAATTCCTTTTTATCTAATAAATTTAAATATCGAAAACTTGTTGCTGTTCATGACGAGCTGGCAGTAAATTACAAATTACACTTTTTCTATTACTTGCGACCAGACATTTGTTAACTAAAAGTTGTTAATTGTTAACTTGCACCTTAGAAGTCGTAAGACGAAAACGTTTCCTACAAGTGTAAGTCAACAATTAACAACTTTTAGTTTAAAAAAGTCTGGTCGCAAGTAATAGAAAAAGTGTAATTTGCACTAAATTTAATTTTTTTGTTACTCTTTCATCCTACCAATCTCGTTCTGTTCAACAAAGTTCCCGTGCTCACACATCCTATTATCGTCAATTTTCGGAATCAAGTCCCTTTACACGTGTTTCTCTTGCACTAGTGTCCTATTCCTTTATCTGGCAATTTTCAACGAATCACAAAACACTTTTTCAAATACAACCAATACCATCTCAGTGGTAACCTCTGGTTAAAAAAATTATATCATTACTTGACGGTTAACTTGAAACTTTTTTCCAAACCCAAAGTCATTGCCCTAACCTTTTCTAACGGTATTTTAGCGACCCTCTAGGGCCTTGTTTCTTTTAACACACACACAAAAAATATTTAATGATTCTATCGCCTTGTAAAGTCAAAAGCCTTAGATTTATTGTTTTATTTTTACAACAACCTTTGTACCCCCTACCCTTTGTCAGGATTTTAAGATTCGAGTTCTATACTCTCAAACTAAGAAATAACTTTATCTTTATATATATATATATATATATATATATATATATATATATATATATATATATATATATATTCTTGATATTTTACGTTATCCATTGTTTTTCCGTTGCACTGACTTTATGAAGTTAATATATTACTATTGTAAGTAATTTTATCCACCATTAAGTGCAATGATTTTTGTGCAAAATCATTGCACTTAATGGTGGATAAAATTACTTATAATAGTAATATATTAACTTCATATATATAAATATATATATATATATATATATATATATATATGAAGTTAATATATTACTATTGTAAGTAATTTTTCCACCATTAAGTGCAATAATTTTACCTTGAGTGATGAGGCACCTTTCGGTCACTTGACCATTGTCGAATCACTGATATTTTTCTGTTGTAGATGTTCGGTCCGTGATATTGGTATTTGTTGACGTTACACGCACTTTCTCTTGATCTGTGTGTATGATGTTTTTATATAGTATGTCTTCTGTATATGTTGTTTGTAGATTCATTAAATTGTTGTGTATGTTTTTATAAATGTGGTATTTTTCTAGTGAGTTTAGTTCTATTGGGTTGTTATTTATTTCGGTATGGTTAGGTTATTTTCGTAATTTGTTATTTCATGTTTATGAGATATTAGGTGTGCTGCAACATTTGATACTTTTGAATTTTTGTTTTTGAATGCTCTATAATGTTCTTCAATCTTATTTTAAATGTTCTGGTTGTTTTTCCTATGTAAAAAGCGTTACAGTTGTTGCATGTGATTTTGTAAATTCCTGATAGGTTATGTTTTTCTGAATTTGTTTTGTGGTTTGTGTTATTAAGACATTTTATTATTTTGTTGTTTGGTCTGTATGTTGGAGTGTAGTATTCTTTGTTGTATATATTTGTTATTTTTTCTATTTTGTTATTGGTGTATTTATATTTTAGGTAGATTTTTTTATTTTCATTATTTTCGTGTTCCGGTTGTAGTGTTGTGTTGAGGTTAGGTTTTTTTGTGAATTTACTTACAATAGTAATATATTAACTTCATAAAGTCAGTGCAACGGAAAAACAATGGATAACGTTAAATATCAAGAATATATATATATATATATATATATATATATATATATATATATATATATATATATATATCATTCTCTCATATTTCTTTTTGTGTTTTTTCTTTGATTGACAAAGACCACTGTGTGATTGAAATATATCATTGGTTAAGTGCTTTTATGTGTTTCTATTTCAAGACTACAGAGTGGACACTTACAAAGGGAAGTCTGTCAGTCTCCTAGTCCAAAAAATCTCTCTCTCTCTCTCTCTCTCTCTCTCTCTATATATATATATATATATATATATATTTATTTATTTATAAATATTCTTGATATTTTACGTTATCGATTGTTTTTCCGTTGCACTGACTTTATGAAGTTAATATATTACTATTGTAAGTAATTTTATCCACCATTAAGTGCAATGATTTTACCTTGAGTGATAAGGCGCCTTTCGGTCACTTGACCATTGTCGAATCACTCTAGAAAAGTGAATACACTTTTTCTATTTCCTTAATTTAGTTAACTAGCACAAGACTTTTCTCCCAGGTTATTCCGTGGGTATTAATTATGACAAATTAAAAATTGGTTTATGCAATTAATGTTTTAATAAATTTTATAAAAGAAATTCCTAGGTCTAAAGTTATTAATTTTGAATTTACAATATAATCCTAATTTACAATCTTTTCTTAAATTAATTACTTATCTGAAGTTAAATGTTTTTGTCCAAATTTCTAGCCTTTTAAATTTATTTCTATTAACAAATCTTTCATCACTATGCTTTTTTTATGCTTTCACCACTATTGGTTTCTATCAACTTTTAATTAGGCTAGCTTTCTTTATACTTGAATTCTTCCTTTAAATAAAATTTTGGCCAACTAAGTTTTTGCTTCCATTTCCAATGCAACCTTCTCTAACAATGAATTTTTCTATCGAGATTCTAAAGAAAAGAATAAAACTTTTTCCTTTGTTGAAACATCTGTTACATAACCCACTGGTTATTTGATTTTAATCTTCTATTCTGTACAGTTACGTTTTTATCCTCTATGCAATATTTTTTTTAGGTTTTGTAAACTTCTACATTTGAAAAACATCAGCTGTTTCATAATTATACTAACCGCCATTTTGGTTTTAATAATTTTATGGTAATTGTTTTTAGGTTATGCAGTGGCGGATTTCCCATTAGGTACACTAGGCACGTGCCTATGGGTGCAGCCTCGAGGGGGCGGCAGGCGGCAGCCGTTTTTTTTGTACCGATGAGTTTTAGTGACAATATTAATAGTACCTAGTTAAATATCACCAAAAATCTTTAAAAATTTATACTTGTGTAATGTCTGAGTGTGCATGTGTGACGATACGTGTGTGTATGTATATATGTGTATGTGTATTATACGTAGATAACGTATTAACGTAGATATAGCTTTGACAATGTATTTGTGTACTGCGGTTAGCAACTGCTCTGCAGAAAGGTTTTTCGTCCCTGAAAAGAATCAAGCCATATCTACTTTTTACCCTCAAAGAAGACAAATTGAATTCTCTTACAATTCTCAACATTGAAGCTGATATCCTTAACGCCAAAGACTTTTCTTTTGAACAATTAATAGAAGAATTTTCTATTAACAAAGCAAGACGTAAACGTTTAATGTAAGAATAAATGTTTTTAGTCATACTTAGGCTACAAGTTTTGTTTCTGGAATATTTATATAAATATTAAACCTTAAACCACCATATTCAACTTAGAAAGTATATTAAGTCTAATTTTTACACAATGTTTTCATTATAAACTAATATCAAAAAAAGTAAAAATATACGTTAATTGCTCTTGTTAATACTAAGAGGCTGAAAATATTACTTCTTAATGTTGTGAGTATGTTTGTAACCTTCTGATGATGCCAACTGTGTTGGCGAAATGTACATCAAGGGCGTTTAAATATTTGTAGCAAGGGTTGTTGTTATTTATTTATCTTAATCTTGTGTGTAATAAATAACACTTTCTAATCTCATAAGTGTCCTTATTTTCAATTGTCTTCACCAACAAATATGAAAGTGAAGTAATGTATGTATATTTTCAAAATATATTTCATTAAAATATAGTGCCCAATATAGTAATCTCCCGATTATCCGTGGGCGGATTAACCGGTTTGCGGATTATCCGGGGTCTGTCATTGGTTTACAAATATCCAATTTTTATTCCAATCAGATTCATGTGTTTAAATTTCCAAACGGTGAATTACGACGTAAATACTTATAAGGCTTAATAGAAGTTAAGATGAAGGGAATAGATATGTAAATATGTACGTACTAATCTTTACATTGAAAGGGAAGCATCTCGACTCGGGCCAGTGAAATAAAAGTGGCGAGCAGACTACTGTATATAAGAGACAATGACAAAATGCTTGGACGCCCGAAAACCTAATGTGTAAACAAGGTAAAGACGTGTTTACATCATAAGATTGTAAACAAATGTCAGCTAATCTCGGCTATAAATAGTCTAGGACGTGACATATGCGTTATCCATGTCTGTCATATACATTATCGATCTTATTGGCTTTGTGACACAAGTAGACACTGTGCGACAATATGGTTCTCAAGAAACTTAGATCGCACATTAAAGCTAAATCAATGCTCACAAAAATACAGACGAAAGTGACAGATTTTTTTGTTAAAAAGTGAAAGTATTATGTGTAAAAGAAATTACATATGTACATACTTACCTACTTTCGACATATACTTATGTACGTATTGTAAATAGTTAGACATATAAATGTACATGTTATAATCCGTCAAATACATCGACATTTTGTATTATTTTCTGTATTTATTTTGTCCTCTGAAGATTGTTTGTGAATTGCATTAACCGGGGTCATTATATGTGTAACTTATGGTATAATAATCTATTATCGATCGTTTTGCGTATTCTTTGTTCCGGATTATCCGGGGAATTCGATATCCGGCTTTTCCGGGCCACCCTATTCCACGGATAATCGGGAGTTTACTGTATATAGTATATTATTATACATTATTATTTAATATGTACTTTACGTTTATTAATATTGCATTAGGACAGTAAACTATGGTTGGCACGGTAATCGGTAATTAATTTAAACGTAAAATGCATTATTGCATGAATACCAACATATTTTTTAATCTAAAAGCGCATCATTATTAAAAGTTAATTATTTTTTTATTATACATTTCTTTGAACAGGCATGAAAACGGATTCGTATGGTGAAAAATTAAAAGCATTATATTACGTTGGGACGTTTCCAATAAATTCGCAAAGGGGCGGCCGGCCGAATTGTGCCTAGGGGCGGCACCATGGGAAAGTCCGCCACTGAGGTTATGGATCCATCGTTCACATTTTCTTTTTTTTAATCCATTTTTAATTCATTTCTATTATATTCCAAATTATTGTTATTTATTGTTTTAGTGTTTTTATATAAAATAAGAGTTTTTTTATATATGTTTTAGTGTTATTATATATATAAAACAAAATATAAATACAAGAATAATTATTGAATTTACAATTCAATGCTTTTCGTTGGCAAACAGTACCAACATCATCAGCAATATTAAATGAGTTGATAAATGAACAAATTCAAGTAAAATCTAAATTTGATATTATATTCAGTGTTCGTAATGTTAGGGCTGCAAAATAAAACTTTGACAACATTGTAATAGATTTGGCAACGCTGTTTATTTATCTATTTTGCACATTTTACATTTATATTTATTTTAATTCTTCAATATTCCTGAAGACGTTGGTACTGTTTGCCAACGAAAAGGTTTGAATTGTAAATTCAATAATTAATCTTGTATTTGTATTTTGTCTTATTTCTTTATTAATACACAAGAATACATATTGCGGTATTTATATCTATAACCTTACAGGGTTGTATTTTGTGTGAAGTTAATGTATTTCTTTTGAGGTTAGGTTCTGTTTGTTTTTTATAATTTGTTTACTTATTTTTTGGCATTTTTACTATAATACTATTTATTATCTTTAATATTATTGTTATTTTATATTATTATTATAATAGTTGCGTTTTTTATATATATTGACATGATATCAGTTAATAATTGTAATGCTGTCTTAACAAATGGCATAAATTAATTTGAAAAACGTAAAATTCAGTTAATGAACACAATTTGTAATATATATGTTGAGTATTTTGCTTGTGACCAAGATTAATTTGAGTGAAAATAAAATATAGGCCTACGTTTAATTCATACCTGAGACTATTTATTGAATAGGCAATAATAAATAACAGAATCACAATAATTATTAATTAAATAATTGACAATGTTAAACGTTAATAAAGACATTCGATCTTTCTGTTCTAGACAAATAAAAAAAAAATTCTTGTACAATTAAAGCATTTCTTCTTTTGTAACAAACAAAACAGCTGACCCGCTGCCACCACAATATTAAACAAGTAGCTAACTTCAACACTCCTCCTTAACTATCTTGTTTCGTAAAGTCACAAAGGTTCGTTTACTTAAAGGTTTAGTAAATATGTCAGTCAGTTGATTAGCACTGTTGATATGACAAGGTGATATGGTCTCGCCAACATATTGTTTGATATATTTTCGAGGGATCTCAATATGTTTCTTTCCCTTGTTTATCTTCCCTTCGTGTGAGTTTTTAATCATGTGAACTGCAGACAGATTGTCTACGTACAGAGTAATAGGTTCCTTCATTTTCCGAATCCCCAGTTCAAAAGTAAGTCTCTTTAGCCAACAAATGTCATCCATGGCTGATACTGCTGCTCGGTATTCGGCTTCAGCTGTGGAAGTTGCTACTAGATGTTGTCTTTGTGAATACCAAACTAGTGGACCTCCTTTCATGATGAGAATTCCACTTGTAGACTTCATGGTCTTGGGATACCTCCGTAGTCTGAATCCGTGTATGCGACAATTTCTTTATCTCCTCCAAAATTAATTCCAAAATTTATCGTTCCCAACAAATACTGGAATATTCGCTTTACCATCTTCTAATGGCTGGTCTTTGGCTTGGAACAGTGATGACTTTAATAATTCACAGCATAGCTAATGTCTGGTCTGGATATCGCTGCAAGATACAGGAGACTACTGATTACTTCTCGATATGATGTTCCTGATGGCACTGGTGTATCATTTCTGAAATTTTCTTGATCCGTAACCATTCCTTTTTCAATAGGCGTCGAGACCGGATTGAAATTTTCAAAGTTCATCTTGCTGATTATCTTTTGAGTATACTTGGATTGACAGACAAAAAATGCCTTCATCATTTACAGTTATTTGCATTCCAAGATACGATATATTCTTTTTAACCTCAGAATCATAGGTGATTTCAAATTTTTTGTTGATGTCATCTAACATCTTCCAAATCTGGTCTTTGTTCCTTCCAACGATAAGTCCGTTGTCAACAAAAAGTGACATTAGAATACTCTTGTCCTTGTTGTAATAAATACAGGGATCATCGTCAGTGTTGACCATTCCTATCTCTTCTAGATAACATGATATCTTCTCGTTCCACTGTTTCGGTGCCTGTTTAAGGCCATACAGACTTTTCTTCAGTTCGCAGACTCGTTCTGAACCATCTTCAAAACCTTCAGGTTGTAACATATAAATCTTCTCCTTTAGGTCTCCATGCAGAAAAGCTGTCTTGACATCAAAAGGTATGAGGTCGAGTTTCTCCGAGGCGGCGTGACTCAGAAGTAGTCTGATTGATGCATGTCGAGCTATAGGGCTAAATGTCTCAGAGTAATCGATACCTTCTCTCTGTTCAAATCCTTGGACCACCAATCGAACTTTCAATATACCGTTTGTCTTCTCACGCAGAACCCATTTCCACGTGAGTGGTTTGACGTCTGTTGGACATTCACCGAGCTTCCAAGTATTAATTTTTATCAAAGAGTTGTACTCCTCCGTCATTTTGTGTCGCCAGTTCGAGTCTTTTAGTGCGGCTGTTACAGAGATATCTTGTATCTCACCAATCATGACTGTGTTGTCGCTGTTCTCGCTTCACTGATATTCCATGATACAGTCTTTGTACCTTTCCGGTTTTGAGAGGGTTGCACGATCTCGTAGAACTCTTCCTGATGTTCCTGTCTCTCAGACTTTCATAGAATTGCTATTCAGCTTTGTCTCCTTTATCTTCTGTTTTATCAGAATCTATTTGCTGCATTTTCATTTCCGTTTCTGTCCGGTTTTCATTGAAGATTACATTGTCCGTGCTGACAATATAACGTTTATGTGGTATGTAGATTTTATAACTTGACGAGTCCTGGTCGTATCCGATAAATGTTCCTTTTTCTGACTTTGGTACCAAACTTCTTTCTTTTGTGTTCCGGAGTTAACACAAAACATTCGCAGCCAAAAATCCTTAGCTTCTCTACTCCGAACTTCCGTCCAAACCAAAGCTCAGCAGGGCTTTTCCCTTCAACGGTACTCGTGCCAGTTTGGTTGATTGAGAATACAGCATAATTCACTGCTTCAGCCCATAGTCTTTCATCTAATTGTTTTGCATGAAGTGCTAAACGAGCTGATTCCACCACAGTCCTCATTTCACGTTCGATTCTTCCATTCTGCTCTGGCGTGTATGCAATTGAGAATGTGTGGAAAATTCCTAAATCTTCAAGTAGTTTATTTGTGTCTGAGTTTTTAATTTCTCTTCCATTGTCTGACCTCAAACCCTTGATTCTCCTGTCAAATTGATTTTCGAATAACTTTGTAAATATTTTCAACTTCTTTGCAACTTCATTTTTCGTTTTCATGAAATACACTGTCTTGTAGTGTGAATAGCCATCCTTAAAATGCAGAAAGTACTTGGATCCTCCAAGTGATGGTATATTCACTTCCCCCATATCCACGTGAACTAGGTCCAGTGGCTCTTGGGCTGTCTTCAGGTTTGCAGGATGTGAGATTCGGTGCTGCTTTTCATAAACATATCCTTCGCAGACATAGTCGTTCCAGTCGTCAATATATTCAATTCCTTTTCTCTGCAAAGTGCTCCTCACATACTTAAATGCTTTGGTGAGCGAATCATGCCAGACTCGAATGGAAATGGCTGCTAAACACGTCAAATATGGCTCCACACAGATCCTTGAATTATTCAAAGGGGGTCATCACATGTAGGGATTTAATGTACCTTCCAGTTGATGAAATTAAGTCCGAACTGTCGTCTCAGTCAGTTACGGACATTGTCCCTATCATGAAAATGGACAAAGGAGAAAAAGTAGCAACAGCTTCTTTTATCGTCACCTTTGGCAAACCGGAAATACCCGAATACTTACATGCAGGTTACCAAAGGCTCTCAGTGAGACCATACGTGGCTAACCCTAGGCGCTGCTTCAAGTGCCAGCGATTTGGGGATATCAGCTCTACGTGTTCGAAGCAGAACTTATGCGGTATATGTAGCATTGAAGGCCATGATGATAAGGAATGTGTTAATTCTCCGAAATGCGCCAACTGTGGTGGTGACCACCCAGCGCGATCCTACAACTGTCCTACTTTTAAGAAGAGAAAGCTATCCTAGGCATCATGGCGAAAGACAAGCTGTCGTTTCCAAAAAACTCTATAGATCCACTCAGCCAAAGGCAGACAGTAAGACTTAGGTCGCTACCCTGACCACTTCAAAATCGTCTTGTACCAACTGTACTGAGCTGTCCAAGAAGATTGAAGCTCTAACTGAACAAGTGTCTCGCCTTATGTGCTTAGTCACAAATGGTCCGTCTTTGAATTTGGTACAACCTGCAGCAACGGATAGTGTTTTACCTCGTGTACCGATAACTGATAGGTATCCCTTCCACTGGGGGGATTGGAGCACGAAATAAATCACTAAGTGAGCCTTGTGTTTCTGTGCAGAAGATATTATCAACAGGTAATAAACCTTCTGTGCAGAAGACGTTGGAAAAATCTAAACCACGTAGACCAGTGTTACGTCAGACCACATCGCCACCGTCGTTACCGGGTATTAAAAAAAATGCTAACAAAGGAGGGAATGTAAAAACTACCCCTCCTAAACCCAAAACTTCCTCAGATTCCATCCCTGAACGGGTGGATATGGAATCTGAGAAATGTAAGCCTGAGACGTCTAAAAACGTCCCAGGCAAGAAAGGAGAGAGCACCAATGGGTGTCAAATAAATCCTTTGCTAAGCTAATAAATGTCTTTGCTTAGGAAGTCAGTGATACAGTGGAACGTAAACGGTGTTAGGAGTCACATAGAAGATCTTAAAGTACTCGTGCGAGATGTGTATCCGATGTTTATATGTCTACAGGATACGCATCTCCAACAATCGCATAATTTTTGTTTAAGGGAGTATTCAGTTTTCAGATCAGACTTCGTTACAGAAGACCGAGCTAGAGGTGGCGTAGCCATCCTAGCCCGTGACTGTATTGATGCTGCTCCGCTAAACTTAATAACCCCTTTGCAAGCAGTAGCCGTTCAAACATCTGTCCCGTATACAATCACTGTGTGTTGTGTCTACTTGCCACCACAAGAAAATCTGCAACACAGTGATTTAGTGAATATGATAAGCCAGTTACCGACTCCGTTCTTATTGGTAGGAGATTTTAATGCCCACTATTTGGCTTGGGGATCTCCGACTAGCAACTCTTGAGGTGAACTTGTGGAGAGTGTGAGAACGGAACTGGACTTATGTCTGCTAAATGACGGTTCGCCTACCCATTTAGCAGCATCTACTGGTGGATGGACAGCTGTTGGCCTATCGATCTGCAGCCCTCAATTAGCTACTAGATGGGTCGGTACTCAATGATTTGTATGGAAGCGACCATGTGCCTATTAAGATCAATTTATGTGACTCCCAACCCTGTTATGATCGAAATTCCAGTTGGATTTTGCAAAAAGCCAACTGGGACTCCTACTCGAATTACCTTGTATCACTTGACATGGATTATATGACACCCATTGATGAAATAATAGAAAATTTTTCGAAAGCTATTTTAAATGCCGCTGTAGAGACCATTCCAAAAACTTCTGCACATTCACGCCGACCGCCTGTGCCGTGGTGTAACGATGAATGCACAGAAATCCTCCGTTTACGACGAAGAGCGCTAAGGAGATTTAAGCGACAACCAACAAATGGAAACCTTCAGGAATATAAAATACTCCGTGCTTTCGCACGGAGGATATTTAGGCTGAGTAGAAAGAACTCTTGGGAACAGTACATTAGCACAATTACAGGAACAACTCCGTCCTCCACAGTGTGGAGGAAACTACGATCAGTTTGTGGTACTTCCACTCCGTTGCCAGCCATTGCGCTGAAGCAACCGGATGGAAGATTAATCACAAACCGTGATGACATTGCTAATATACTTGGAACATCATTTTCTAACTTTTCTGCTACTACAGCCTATAATAGATTATTCCAGATTTATAAACTGAAGGAAGAAGCAATACCGTTTACTGTTGGGTTGTCTGGGGACTCTCTAAACACTCCTTTCTCTATAGGGGAATTGGAGTCAGCTCTTGAGTCAACGAAGGACTCTGCACCAGGTCCTGATTCCATTGTGTACTCCATGCTAAAACATCTACCGTTATCGGCGAAACTTGTCCTCCTTCGAATATACAATCGTTTATTCGAGGAGCGCTCTTTCCCCGATGCAGGGTTAGAATCGACTGTAATTCCTCTTTTGAAGCCAGGTAAAGACAAAACCAATCCCAGTAGTTATAGACCTATATCCCTTACAAGCGTCTTATGCAAACTACTGGAGAAGAAGGTCAACCGCCATCTTGTTTGGTACCTAGAAACCAATGACCTTATTTGCAACGAACAGTGTGGTTTCAGGCAAGGACGATCATCCGTTGGTTTTGTTAGAATCCGCTATTCAAGATGCCTTTCTCTTGCATCAAACACTCGTTGCTGTTTTCTTCGACCTTGAGAAGGCATACGATATGGCATGGAAAAGAGGAATTCTGAACACTTTAAAATCATGGGGTATACAAGGGAATGTCTTAGCATTCATAGCTAACTTTCTATTAAATAGATCTTTCCGCGTTCGTCTTGGAGGCACGTATTCAAACAGTTATAAACAGGAGAATGGTGTACCGCAGGGCAGCGTGTTGAGCGTCACGCTATTTGCCGTTGCAATAAACAGTATCACGAGTTACATACGATCTCCGGTTCACTGTTCACTCTTTTTAGATGACTTTTGTATATATAGTATAGTATGTATATGTGGCTGCTCGTAGTATGGCAACTGCGGAAAGATCTTTGCAGTTAGCAATAAGCAGATTAGAGGAATGGTCAAGAACTACAGGTTTTAAATTCTCTGCTTCGAAGACCCAATGTGTAGCATTTAGTCGTCGTAGGCAACACCAGGAGCCGATCCTTTATCTTGATGGGATTCAACTTCAAATCACGGATAGTGTTCGATTTCTAGGTCTTTTATATGATAAAGGAAAAAAAAAATGAAAATAGGTTGTAGTTTAGTTTGGGCACGTACACGACATCTTCAAGTACAACTGGTATCCAATTATGACCATTAAAGGCTTCCAGTTCCACGTTTCCAACTCCAACTCCCTCTAGTTGCGTTGCATTTCCATATGAGATAGATATTGGTTCGTCCAGTTCGACTAATTTTGAGAACCATTCTCTATGAGATGTCATATGCTGTGTAGCACCACAGTCCTGGTACCAAACGTCTCTCATATTGCCCGTTTTCTTTTCATTTTTAAAGTCTGCTGCAGTCAATTCGACTGTCATTAATGCTTGACGATTATTTTGCCTTCGCTTTTCCTGACTTAACCCTTCTGACTTGTGTGATTCGCTACATTGTGTACATTCCTTCGCAAAATGTCCTTTTTGCCCACATAAGTTGCACGGGTAGACTGTTTTGCAGTATTCAATATACTTGGTGCATGTTTTATTTTTGTAGTCCCTTTTGTAGTGACCCTTCTGTCCACATCGGTTGCATAAAGACGCTATCTTTTGTTCCTGTAGAAGATGTTTATGTTCAGGTTGACTAGCGCATTCCGTATACTCTTCCGTGATATTTACTTGCCTCAGTTAATCGTTCGTCCTCCAGTCTAAGTCTTTGAACAAGCTTTTCGACGGTTTTCTCATTTGCAGGAACGTTGTCCCACGCTGTTCGAAAATGTGACAACTTCGTAGGAAGAACACTGAGAATTCTGGTCATCAACCAAGTTTCTCGGATGGGATCATTTTCAGTTGACAGCTGTTTACTAAGTTGTATAATTTCAAAACAATTTTGTACTGCTGATCTACTCTCGTCATATTCGAAACTGAAAAATTTCCTGCACAAAGTTTCCAAGGTTACTTCGGTTTTTGCACCATACAAATTTACAAGTTTGTCTAACATATCTTTCGATGTGATACAATTCGATATTTTAACTGCTATACTACTGCAAACATTTAATCCAATCAAAGACTGCGCATATATATCTTTCTGCAACCAAGTTTTTACATCTATATTATTTTCCTTGCCTACTGGCTTGGCTATTAGGCCAGTTGCAATACTGTATAAGTCTTTAGTTTTTAAGACTAGGTTTAGCTTGAAACGCCATGAGACATAATTTGTGACTCCATTTGAGTCTTCATTCAACATCTCTAACTGAGATTTTACAGAATCCATACTTAACGTAAGATTTTACTTTAAAT
Organism: Prosapia bicincta; assembly: GCA_036971475.1. NCBI lineage: Eukaryota > Metazoa > Arthropoda > Insecta > Hemiptera > Cercopidae > Prosapia > Prosapia bicincta. The sequence continues at coordinate 6,974,356 of JBAIZL010000004.1, read as the reverse complement.
TGTTTTGTGCATTTGACAATAACAATGACAAATGACAATGACGATTGACTTTCTCTTGCTTCCCAAGATTTTCTTTGGTTGCCTTAAATTTCTTGGTCGACTTAAGTTTCTGGTTTGTATCAGAATCCTGGGCCCATAACCTGTTGAGTATTTTGCGTGTGACCAAGATTAATTTAAGTGAAAATAAAATAAAGGCCTACGTTTAATTCATACCTGAGACTATTTATTGAATAGGCAATAATAAATAACAGAATCGCAATAATTATTAATTAAATAATTGACAATGTTAAACGTTAATAAAAAGATATTCGATCTTTCCGTTCTAGACAAATAAAAAAAAAAAAATTTCTTTGACAATTAAAGCATTTCTTCTTTTGTAACAAACAAAACAGCTGACCCACTGCCACTACAATATTAAACAAATAGTTAACTTCAACAATATATTTTAATAAACAATGCATTATAAACAATATTATTCCAAAATATGCAAAAATTACAATAAATAACAAAAGTGATACTGCAGAAAAGACTTGTAAACAAGCAGAGAAATTATGGGTTAAAAATGAAATAAGAAATTTATATTAAAAGCAAAATATTTTAACTACTGAAATATATAAATTACATTTAAAATTAGTTTCTACAATGTGTAATATAAAATGGAAGGCAAAATACAATAAAATTAACTTCATGATAAATAAAATTACAAATATAAAAATAAATAGTATAACCAAAAAACGAAATAATTTGAGACTTGAAAAGCAAATGAAAAAAATACCTGAAGTTAAATATCACAGCTTTCACCCGAATGTTGTTAATTTATCTAATACTAAATTTAATAATTGCGAAATAAAACTACTTGAAAATAATAAAATCAATATAAAAAGAAACTTCAATAAAGATATTAATAATATGATAATAGATACAGAAATAGCCATTAGTAAATTAAATGATAACCAGAATCGAAGCAGCTCATGAAATAAACAAATTAATTAAAACTAATAAAATTAATAAAACCCATAGACAAACATATTTAGGAGTTGAAGATTTAAAAGATAAACTACAAAATAACAGTCTTAGTACGGTAAAGGCTGATAAAAGTAATGCTATTGTAATTATTGATAAGAACGAACATATAAATAAATTAATCACTTAAACAATAGTTTATGACAATCCGAACTTTAAATTTAGTAAATTTGTTAAAACTTACTGAGACAGAACGTTTTTGATCGCAATGTGCCGATCTTCATCAATATCTTCTGCTCAGTATGTTTGTACTTTGTGTGTCTGTAAATTTCGTATTGTTCTAGTGTGTTGAGATATGGTCATTTTTTTTGAAGTGTAGGATATCTAGGTTATGGTAAATGTCTGTGTATTTGTGTCCTGTTTCTTTTATATGATTGTAAAATGTTGAGTTGGTGTTCTGTTTGTGTTCCTCGACTCTTTGTTTAAAGCTGCGACCTGTTTGTTCAATGTAGAATTTGTTACATCCGTCGCAAATGAGTAGTGCTTGTAGTTTATCCTTGTTGTTGGTGTTGTGTTGTATTTTGTATTGTAACTTGTTATTAGTTTCGTATGCTATTTTGTATCCTATTTTTTTAAATTTGCGGGCTATTTTGTTGTTGTTTTGTTTATGTATGGTAATGTCATGTACTTGTTTTCCCTGTCTGTAGTATTAATTTTAGTGTTTTTTTGTATTTTGTACCTTAGTTTGTCTATTATTGTGGTGTTGCATCCATTTGTGTATGCTATATATTTAATTGTGTTTAATTCTTTGTTTATGTTTTTGGTGGTCATTGGGACTTCTTTAAGTCTATGGAGCATGGATCTGAAAGCAGTGTGTTTGTGTTGGATAGGGTATTTTGAGGTGTTGTGGATAAGTGTGTCTGTTGTTATGGGTTTCCTGTAAATGTTGAAGCTGTGTTTTTCTGTGTGGCTTTTTGTTATGGTTAGGTCGAGGAAGTTTGGGGATCGGTTGGTTTCAATTTCTGAAGTGAAGTGGAGTTTTGGGTGTATTTTATTAGTGTAGGTGAGGAGTTTTTCGCTTTGATAGGAGTTGCTTCTGTATAGTGTTATGATATCATCGACGTATTTGTGCCAGTAAAACAAAAAACACAAAATACAAACATATTAAATGAACAAACACAATACAAATCACACATACTCTTTGATACTATCGAAAACCTAGCCATTTTTTGGTTATATGGATGATTAGAATTATTTAGTATAATTTGGTTCGTTAAAGTTGGTTTACGGTATATCGCATATTAAAATTTTTCATTTTTTCTTATTATTGTTAAATCTAGAAAATTTATTTCATTATTTGTTTCAATTTCATAAGTAAATTCGATTTTATGATTATCTTATTTATTTTATCCAAAACATTTGTTAAATTTATATTATTATTGATCGATAAATACATTCCGTCATCTATATATCGAAACCAATAACAATTTTTATCATATATTTTTTTAATTTCATTAATTTTATTATCTAATTGTTGTAAACATATTTCACATATATATTTGATAATGGCGAGCCCATAGCAAGGCCATCTTCTTGTTTATAAATTTTGTCATTGTATGAGAAATAATTTTGATTTTATATTATTTTTGGAGTATTTAAAATTTCCAATGTTAATTTTTTATCTTTCTAGTGTTCTAATATAGATTTTATAATTTCGAGGGTTTTTTTATAGGTATGTTTGTATACATTTTTTTTATATCTAATGATATTAATTTTGCATTTTCATCATTTTTGATTACATTAAGTTTTTCAATAAGATCAATAGAATTTATGATAGTATGATTATTATTTAGTTTTATTTTATCTTTAAGAATATTTACCATATTTTTTGATATTTTATAAGATGGAGCATTTATAAAATTTATTAACGGTCTTATTGGTTTATCTATTTTATGTAATTTAACAAGTCCATTCAATATTGGAATTTTCGGATTATCATTTATATATTTTATAATGTTTTTCATTTTATTTTGAAATTTATTCGTAGGGTCTTTATATATTTGATAAAATTGATTATCATTTATATATTTTTCTGTTTTTGTTGTGTTTATTTTTATCAATAATGATAATAGTACTGCAATAAGATTATTATTTTGTAATTTTTGTTTTAAATCTTTAACTTCTAAATATTTTTTCATATGTGTTTTATTAACTGAATTATTTTTAATCATTTTTTAAATTTCATAAGCGGTTTCGATTCTGGTATTTTCTTGTAAGCTTTTATTTAGTTTACTAATAGCTAGTTCTGTATCTATTACAATATTATTATTTATGTCTGTTTTTATGTTGGTTTTATTGTTTTCTAGTAGTTTTATTTCATTACTATTAAACCCAGTATTTGATATATTAACTACATTAGGGTGAAAATTATGATATTTAATTTCAGGTACTTCTTTTATTTGTTTTTCTAACTTCAAATGTTTAGGTTTTTTGTTTTTTTATTCATTTTTATATTTCTAATTTTATTTATAAATAAATTGATTTTATTATATTTTCTTCCCATTTTATATTATTCATTATAGAAGCTAATTTTATATGTAACTTATATATTTCAGTAGTTAAAGTATTTTTCTCTCTATATAAGTTTTTTATTTCGTTTTTATTTAGTAACAAGCTTAATAATTTAATTTACAATAATAATAATACAATATGGACTTCATTTTTATTTATAGGCAATGAATTAAAAAATGTCACCAAATTATTTTAAAATACAATTATCAAAATTTCATACAAAAATAATAACAAAATAATAAAACAAACGATTTGTATGAAAAAGGTGGTGTTTATAAATTAAAATGCAAAAACTGTAATAAAACTTATATATGTCAAACCAAGAAAAAATTAAAAGAAAGATATTAAGAGCATTTGAATGCTTATATAAATCCGGAAATATATAAATTTTGCAAATCATTGTAATAATAATCATTCAAATAATAATTACCAATTTCCAAATATTGAAAATATGAAACTTATAAAAGAAATTAATAAGGGATTAAGAATGAATACATATAAATCATTCAAAATTTATAAATACACTAATAATAACAAATTAATAAAAGAACAAATACAAATACATTCTAAATTTGATACTATATTCAATGTCTATGAAGTTACAGCAACAAAATAAACTTGGCAATTGTATAAATTTAGCAACAATTCTAATTTAACATATGTTTTATATCTTGCATTATTGTATTATTCATTCCTGATGAGGTTGGTACTGTTTATCAACAAAAAGCTTTGAATATAAATTAACAAATAATTTTTGTATTTGAATAACCTTATTTGTTTTTGTACATAACCTTATATACATATGTATGTATGTATGAAGTTATTATTATATATAATATAGAGATAATATAATAATTAGATTATGTATATATATATATATATATATATATATATATATATATATATATATATATATACACATAAAGTTAGTTCTATCAGAGCTTAAAGCTTATTTAGGAATTTTTGGACTAAATAGGAGACTGACAGACTTACCTAATGGCAATAGTCCAAAACGGCAATCTCTTGGAAATAAATAGGCACATATAAAAAACTTATCACACTATTGAAATATTTTGATCAAACTATGATCTTTGTCAATCAAAAAAAAAGAAAAGAAAAGACTGAAGTAAACCACAGATTTGTATAAATATCCAAATGTCACAGATTTTTTTACACAAATATAGTTTATGATATAGTGCTATATGTGATTTGTATAAATATTGATTATTTGAAACTAGATATTAATAGTCTGTCAGAAGGAAGGTAAATGGAGTTGTTAAAAATGATAGAAGTTATGGGAAAGGTAAAATGAGTTTTATCTGATGTTGAAGTCAGGAGGTTCTCTAGATTTGGTGTACTATTGGTATGAAAACTCCCATCTTCTCAATTCTGAAGGGTTGCAATCAGGGGGGAGGACCTTAATTATTTTGGTGGTATAACGATCATTGAAAGATGTGATGTTGTGATTAACAGCATATTGAGCGGTTGGCCTGTCTATGTTCATGGTACCAACATCATGTCTGTGGTCATTCATTCTGATGCTCCGACTATCCGTGGTAAGGTTTATCTACTGTGCCGGGAAAGTTGCTCTATAAAGTTGCTTTGCAACTGGTATATTACGTATTCGGATGTACAAGTATGATACAGAAACAAGGACTTCCAATGGGTTCACCGATTTCAAGCATTCTCGTAGGAATATTCCTACAACACATAGAACAGAATAAAATCATAAATAACAACAAACACGCAGATAAGATAATATATTGACAACATTATATTACTTTACCAAGGAAACATAATGCCAACAACTCCAAACACATATAAACAAAATACTCAAAAAAATCCAGTTCATTGCAGAATTTGAAAACAACAAAACATTGAATTCCTTAGTCTTCACCATAACAAAAAATCAAAACAAACATGAATTCAACATATACTGCAAGCCAACCATGATAGATACACTGATATACAACATATCAAACCACCCAATAAAACATATACACGCAGCATTCAAACATCTACTACATCGACTAAATAATATACCTATGTCCACAGCTAACTACACAGAAGAACTAAACGCAATCAAATATTTAGCTCACAAAAATGGATATGACAATTATTTAATAGACAAACTACACAGAAAAATATTTAACAAGAACAGTAACAACAACACAAACAACAAAAACACGAACACAAAAAAAAATGTATTATCCTCACATACATAAACAAACTCTCAAATAAAATAGGGCACCAATTCAAAAAAGCAGGATACAATCTAGCTTACAGAACAACAAATAAAAGCCAAACTGTTATCAGACACAGCATTAATAACAATACTAACACATACAATAACTCGGGAATATACAAACTATAATGCAACAACTGCAATAAGTTCTATATTGGACAAACAGGCAGATCTTTTGCCGAAAGATATAAAGAACACAAAAGCACACTGCACACTACTATTGAATCCATCTTAGCAAATCACCTCATGGACGTTGAACACTCATGCAATACTATGGAAAATGAGCATCCTCCATACATGCAACAAAGGCCATAAATTAAACACACTAGAATAATATGAAATAAACAGACATAGCAACACACATGAAAATTACATCCTAAATGAACAAACACGACACAGATCACACATACTCTTCGATCACATCACTTCTAACTTTCAAAAATTGGTGCCAAAAAAGAACAACTGCAGCAATCCTAGCGGCAAAAATATGAGGCTGAAGAAGTCGTAAGGCAAAAACGTTTCCTCCAAGTGTAATTTAACAATTTAACAACTTATACTTAACAAAAAGTCTGGTCGCAAGTAATATCAAAGTGTAATAAGTGATTAACAACCAGCTGGAGCAACAAGATTTCGATATTTAATATTTTAAATTATAATTTATCCATTGTTTTTTATTGTAGTCATTTTTTGGGCTTTTTTATATACCCTATTTTTTGTTTTTCTTTTTCTTCATTTTTTAATGGAGCTTTTAGTATTCTATGTAATAGTGAATTGTAAGCAGCCATTTTATGTTGTAAGGGATGGTTATAGTAGTTTGGTATTGTATTAATAGTTTGTGTAGGTTTCCTAAAAATTGAGTATTCAATGTTATTTGTATTTCTTGTTATTGTTAGGTCTATATAGTTTATTTTATGGTTTATTTCTTCTTCCATGGTAAATTTTAGGTCAAGGTGTAGATTGTTCATTTCTTTTAGGATGATGTTATTATTTATTGCTTTATTTTGGGAGATGTACAATCCATCGTCAGCATATCTTATTATCCAATGTCCGTTGGGGTTGTGTGTTTTTATGCATTGCGTGATTATTTTGTCAAGATTTTGGAGGTAAATTTCTGATATTATTTTTGAGAGAGATGATTACATTTCTAAGCCATCTATTTATTTGCATATCTTATTATTAAATGTAAAATCTGTTGACTGTGTCATTGCTCCACAAGAAGAAACAGATTTAATATGTGATCAAGAAATTTCCAGGTTGTGAAAATGTCTATGATACGGATATAAGTCAATAGACAAGTATGGACGAACGTAAGTAAGTAACAATAACACATGTTATGAATATTAAAATAGTAAAAGAAACCACTGAAGGCAATGAGGAGGAGAATAAAGATAAAGGTTCGACTGAGATTGTACAAGATGGGTCGTGTTGAAGAAACTGCCGCCTTGGAAACTGCTCTACCCAGTATTGAATAACAGACACCATGCTAATAGATTTGCTTCTGCAAGGACGTCTACGGGACATTGCAGCTTGAAAACTATCTGATAAGCAGACCCAGAAGGCACCTTATAACTGTTTCCAAATAATGTAGCAACCGTGAACAATGTATTCCAGAGAAACATTAATTTATGTAAGTACTGTGATCAACACAGTTCTATAAACATATTTTGTGCATTCATAGTATTAGGGCTCATTAGAAACCCTATTTTTTTAAATATGCAGGAACGTATTTCGTGTAATCCAAGGGAGTCTCTGTCCCATCTACCTCGAATTATCTAGACTCTACTGTATTTCACTTTTTTATAGTTTTTGTTAATTTGGTCTATTTATATTTTATTTTTGTTGTGATTTTCTTTGTGTTTTTCTTGTTGATATTCTACATTGCTGTGTTTCCTATGTTATCTTGGTTTTCATTATTTATAAGGTTTATTGCCAATTCTGTCTCAACTATGAGGTTTAATAATTTTCTTTTTTTGTATTTTTAGTTTAATGTTTCTTTTAGTGCTAATTTCAAGTATTGTTATACTTTATGAAATTGTTTTTTGTAAGGTTTATAAAGGTGGGGTGTAGTTTTGGTACATATATTCCAATTATGTACTTTACTTTCCTTACTTTTATTTTACGACATATTAATTATTTATTTTCTCCAGACATTTCTCTTCTTCTTTTATATTTACCTACTTCTTTCTTCTTCTTCTTTTATATTTACCTACTTCTTTCTTCTTCTTTTACCTTTACCTTTATTAATTACTATTTTCACTGAGACTTATTTTACCTGATATGTATTAGGACCTAACTTAACCTGTACTACTTACCTATTTCCTACTGTCTACTCCTAGGTCTACTAATACTTACCAGTTACCCTGCAAGGGTAGAATGACGGAGAGATTTCGATCAGTCAACCGAAAACTATAACATCCCTGCCTAGGTCTCCTATGAATAAATTCCTATATTTCGTTTAATCCAATAAGGGGAGTATTTCCCTATACTAGCATAATATTTGGGTTGGGTGTTTGATATTTGAGGTGTTTTTTATTTGGAAACCTTTAAGTAAGTAACTGTATCATTAAGTTATAACAAAACTAATGACAGCTAATTGGAAATTACAAATTTTTTATTTATGATGTGGTAAAACATACAAACATTTACAGGCTTTGATTTATATTTATTTTGCATTTGTTAGCTCACTGAGCATTGTTAAAATAATTATAAATTCCTTTGACTTTCATTCAATCAATCAATTTCATTTAACCATTTCAATCTTATTGATTTTTAAATTATATTTTTTGTGTTTTTGTATGTCTGTAAATTTTATATTGTTCTAGTGTGTTGAGTGTGGTGCTTTTTGTTGATGTGTAGGATTTCTAGGTTATGGTTATTATTTAATTCATTAGACAAAAATATATAACATTTTCTAAGTTTTTATCTCTTTATATCTCATACAAAATTTTACAAAACAAAATTTTTTAATATTAATTAGACAATAAAGTTTTTATAATTTTTTTATAATCTTGTTTTGAAAATTTCAATTTTATTCAAAATTGTACTTTTTGAAAAAGTATTCAAGTATTTCTGGTTTTGTCATGAAGATATTGTCTCTTGGGAATCACCATTTCTGCCATTCTGTCTGTTCCGGTAAATGGAGGCTGGATTCGTCTGCCCTGCTTTAGAAACATTAAGGTACTTCCTATTACTTCTTTGCCGGTGCGTTCTTAAATTTTCTTCTTATAACATCTTACAGCATTTTGAAAATACTTTTACTCTCTGATTTAAAACTTGTTACTGAATTATATGTTTAAAATTTATACTGTTGAAAATAATAGCATTGAAATTTAATACTATTAAAAGTAGTTCCGTTCCCTTTTATAAACTATCTGCGGTGATTATACTTCAAAAAAATTCAACAAATTGATAGGTTAGGCAGGACTAAAGATTTTAGCCCCAGCCTGCCAGGGTCTCTTGAGCATTTTTGAAAAACTTCATCCGGGACGCCCTTTCTGGGCTTAAGATCTTCTCTCTCTCGCCACTGTTCTCAGACTAACTTTGTTTGCAAATTATTTCCAATCCTGCCTTTTTCTTCTTGGACTCTGTTACATACAATCAGTAAGTCATATCTGTCGACATCCTCTGTTGTTTATTATAAAATTTATTGAAAATTGTTATGTAATATTATTTAATTGAACTTTGCTGAATTTAGAAATTTGGCTTTACCTTACATGTTATCCGCAGTTATAATACAGTTTGTTTACAGTTATTAATTTATACTTGTTATACTTTAGTTCTGACGATTTTGGAATTAAAAAATTTTAAACATATCTAGTTTTGAATTTTATGCTCTTCAAACGGCATTTCTGCCCATTTAGTTTTCATTTTTGAGCTTATTCTGATACTAGTGGCTTCTTGTAGCTACTACGTGTTTGGGATTTCCACTATCATGTAGTATACCAATATTGTTCTATTTTCAGTTTTATTGCACTGTGGGAAAGTTTTAGTTTGTCTTGGGGTTAATTTTGTCTTTTAAGTTAAATAATTAATCATTTTTTTATTTTATTTTGTATTTGTTCTTTTATTTTATTATTTTTGTGTTTATAAATTTGTAGCTCATAAATTTTAATTCTTAGGCATCTTTGTACTTTTTTTTATTAGATGTATGTTTTCTAATGTGGGAATTGTATGGTTATTTTTTATGGCATGTGTGGCTACGTTTGAATTATAAGAGTTTGGTTTGATGTATGCTTTAATGTGCTCTTCTATTTGACTTTTAACACATGCACATACTGGTGCACATTAATATTTAGTGCAATGTTTTTTTACTGTCCCAGGGTCCTATTTTTAGGTCCCATAGCATTCGTAAGGGGTAAGATTTATTCCTGCAAAATTATAGATATGGCTTCTGTACAATTAAATAACAAATTTTCAAAGAAAAGTTTATTTAAAAGATCACTAGCATTAATGGTTTAAGTAAACTTTGCTATTCTAATATTGGTGTAAATATATTTCAGAGAGGGATTATGGATGTACCTAAACAACAAACCAGATTTTCTCAAGAAGATAAACAATTTCTATCACGTTCCTACACATCAAAGGAGGAGTTTATTAGAGAATATAAAAAGCTCTACTGCACAAAAGCAAAAGCTAAACAACTTTATCTCTTGGTTTTAACTGAACTTGAAGAGGCAATGTCAGATGGCAATGTCGATGGCTTGAAAAAATGTAGCAACTTCATTGATTACATAAGTGATGGAGAAGATGAAGTAACTTTGAGAGACTATTATGATAATGCTAACAACCCTGTTAATAGCACTAACTTAGTTATCTTAGCCTGTAAACATAATAAGGTAAAGATTTTAGAATACCTATTTAGCAGTAGTAGCAAAATTCTCAGTAATTTATCTGTTGGCATCAGAAAAACTGCTATCTTACCAACTGATGAGGATGAAACATGTTGTAATGCGTTTTATTATGTTATACGTTCAGGTAATGTTGAGCTTCTTGATATACTCATTAATAAATGGCCAGGTAATTATTTTGGTGTACATTTCAAGGAATTAGATGAAATTCTTTCCCAAGCCTATGAGGAGTTAAAACTAAAGAACGTATCATTGTCGGAAGAGATGGAAATTTTTGTTGAAAATAAGTTGATAAGTCTGCGTTTCTTCTCTACTGCTTCTGGAAAGAAGCAGAATGTGATTAGTCATCTTAATAACATCAGAGAGCGGATTGAGTTAGTACTTCAAAATATTAGCTTGTTAAAGGCAGAGTACTCAAATGCAGAAAAAATAGATGAAAAGTTTTTATTCATAGCAAAATTTATTGCCCAAAATATTCATATATTGAAACGACAGTTGAAATCGACCTATGAAAGACTGCCATGGGAAGAAATGGAATTTTGTTTAATCAGTTTTGTTTATTCTCACATAAAACGACAAGAAATTAATGTATTTTATAATGCCACATTGAATAATAGTAAAATACTAAAGCACTTGGAGAATTTTGGAAAGAAACTTAAAGAAGAAAAGGATATTATAGAAGGTGTGGCTGTTGGTAAATTTGCTGATCTTCCAAAGTTGAAACGTGAGAGAGTTGTTGCAAAGATTATTAGCAATTATCCTGAGTTTGGCGAGTTGTATAGTGATTATCAACAAATTAGGGATATTTATTCTTTGGGAAAAATAAGTGATTATATAAAACTGGCGTTATCAGCTGATCCTAAACAAAGGGAAGGACAGTTAATTATTACAAGGGTTTTACATGTAATTGGTGAATATTTAAAAAACACTCTAGAATCTCCCAAGTTATCTAGCACTACAAGCGAGCTTCTTCTACTATCCTTACCCAGGAACACAAGGGAAGTCATTATAGGTTTACGTAATTCACTATCACATGCTCACTCGCTCTCTAAGAGAACAGAAATAGAAGAAAATACAGATGTTAATTTTTTTATTGGTGTTCAAAATGATATTAAAAAAATCGATGATGTGATTTCTGATATATTTTATAAAAATAAAACTAAAATGATCAAAATACTACTAAAGAAAATTACCAATAGTGAAAGCTTAGACGAGATTAAAGAAGTTAATAGAATATTTAGTACCTTTGAATTAGATGAAAAGATTACAGAGAGCTGTAAAGTGATAGAACATAATAAGCTTGAAAATCTCATTAAAGAATTAAGCAGTATTATAACTGACAAGACGAATTACGAAAAGCAATTGTTTGATAAAATTGATAGCATAATCAATTTCACAGAAACTAATTTAAAGAATATCAGAACAGATTATGTCACAGCGACTTCGTTATTGAAGAGCTTATGTTATAGTTTGAATGACAATAAGATTGACGATAATCATATTAGAGTAATGAAATTCCAAGCAAATGAAACATTACAGAATATTCCTTCCCAAATACAGTCTCACAATCTTAAAGAAATTGTCGAACTATCAGTCAAAATTTCTGATAGTGCTAGGTTAAGAATACAGGATGACAACCTTGATAAAGTAAATAGAATAACTTGTGAGATTTTTTTCATTGCTGAATTTGAAACAGGTGACCTTAGATGGATTGAGGAGTTGAGAGACAAGTTAAATGAGAAAGGTTCATTTATTCCTATATATAAACAAAAAAAGGCCTACAATATAACAGAAGAAAAACACAATAACCTGCTTGAACTAAAGTTATCTGAACTGAAAAGTATTTTGAGGAAGAATGCATTAAGTGGCAAGTCAACTGAAAAGCTCCCTTCCTACAAGAGGGATAAAAAGTTGCAAGCAGTAGTAGAAATGCTTGTTTTGGATATAATGTCAATTTTAGGTAGATCAGAAGAGCATCTAGAGAACAATCTATTTTTTTTAGATGATAACACTCCTCTATTAAATGGAAAAAGTTTGCGTAATCACTTAGCCCACGATAATACCTTAGTTGATGTATTGTTATCTGATCCCTCAATAGCAGTTATCTTGAATGCTAAAAAACTTATTTCAGAAAATGTAGTGAAAAGCAAGAAGAAATTTGGAAAATCGGTAAGAGATGATCCTTCCAAGCTGAAAGATATATATGATAAAAATATTATCACTATTACTAATCAGAAAAGAATGTTTGCTGCGTTGGAAGAAGGAAATCTTGAAGACTTGAAAAGTTATCTCAGAAAAGGAGCAGATATCAATGCTAGAAGTATTAACTCATCAACCACATTACATTTTGCTGCACGCGGACCTAGTCTTGAGGTTATAAAATTTATCATTGATCAAAACCTAGCTGTCAATATTAAAGATATAAATGGTCATAGTCCACTTCATATTGCTGCTGCGCATGGAAGGGAAAATATTGTGGAATTTTTGATGAGAGAAACAGTTGTATATGTTGATGATCAAGATAATAGTGGCAAAACATCACTACATATTGCAGCTAAAAATGGCCACAAAAATACTGTTGAGATGCTACTAAAAAATAATGCTAATACTAATGCCAAAGATATAGCTGGATTTTCACCTTTGCACTATGCAATAATAAACAATCATATTGATGTTGCTAAGATTATGCTGGAAAAGGAAGCGAATGTTGACATCAACGAAACTATGGGTGGCTTTACTTCACTACATATAGCTGCAGAAAGTGGTTACCTAGAGCTAGTGAATTTTTTACTAGAAAATAAAGCAAATGTTAATGCAAGAAACGACAAGGGGGGAATACCATTACATACAGCAGCATTAAATGGCCACCTAGAAGTAGTGAATGCTTTAATTCTGAAAGGAGCTGATGTTAACTCCAGAGTTATAGGGGGTTGTACACCATTACACTATGCAGTAGAAAATGGCCATGAAAAGATAGCTAATATTTTATTGAAGCACGGAGCTAATGTTAATGTAGTTGACAAAACCTATAATAACACACCTTTGCACTATGCAGCAAAATATGGACACGAGAAAATTGTTAAGGCTTTACTGATAAATAAGGCAAATGCTAGTATGGCAACTGTTGAAGGTATTACCCCACTACATTTTGCAACGCAGCAAGGCCACTTGAAGATAGTAGCTGCTCTTCTTGAACATGGGGTTAACATTCGTGGTAAAGATGTAAATAATACTACACCATTACAGTATGCAGCAAAAAGTGGTCATAAAGCAGTTGCTGAGCTTTTAATTAAGAATGGAGCAGAAATCAATGATAAAACCAATAATGATCTAACATTACTACATGTAGCCGCTCTGGAAGGTCACAAAAATATTACTGAACTCCTAATAAGAAATAAAGCTGAAGTAAGAGCTCAAGACATTAAGGGTAATACACCATTACATGCAGCTGCAATGAATGGTAGCAAAGATATTATTGATCTTCTTATAAGTAATAAAGCCGAAGTTAATGCTAGAACTAATGATGGCATGACACCATTGCATGTAGCTGTTCTAAGTGGACATGAAGAAGCTACTGCTTTTCTAATCAAAAGTAAAGCCGAAGTCAATACTGGCGATAATTATGGTCTTACACCTTTACATGCAGCTATTTTAAGGGGTCACAAAGATATTGTGACCCTTTTAATACAAAATGGGGCCAATGTTAATGTGGAAGATAATATAGGTAGTTGTAATGTTCCTTCACCATTACAAGCAGCTGTGGAAGCAGGTCATAAGGAAATCGTTGAGATTTTGGTAACAAATAGTGCCAACGTTAATGTTAAAAGTAATTGCCTAACACCGTTGGTTTCTGCTGTTAAGCAAAACCACAAGGAGATAGTTGAACTTCTTATAGAGAATGGAGCTAATGTGGATGTAGAAAATGGTAAACCTTTATCACTGGCAGTGTTTGCTGGTTATAGGCATATTGTAGAAATTTTGCTAAAAAACAAGGCCCGTGTTAATATGAAAGGTCCTGAAAATGCTACACTATTACATTTGGCTGCTGGAAGAGGCCACAAGGAGATTGTAAATACTCTGATCGCAAGGGGAGCCAATGTTGATGCTACGACTATTAATAGATTAACACCATTATATTTTGCAGCAGAACGAGGCCATGAAGAAGTTGTTGAAATTTTGATAGCAAACAGGGCTGACGTTAATGTTGCAAATTTTGAAGGTACTCCTCTACATATAGCTGCAGTTCTCGGCCATGTTAATGTTGTTGAAGTCCTAATAACTAATGGTGCTAAAGTTCATGTTAAGGACAATAAGAACAGAACACCTTTAGAATTAGCAGTTGCACGTGGTAATTTGCAAGTGGTGAGAATGTTACTGCAGTATAAAAAAGTAGATTTGAATGCTAAAGGCAATGATGATTGGACAATACTGCACATTGCATCACAAGCAAGTAACTTAGAAATGGTAAAATATCTAGTAGATGAAGGGTCTAATGTTAATGCTAAAAATTCCTCTGGCTCAAAGCCCATACATATTGCAGCCAGAGAAGGTTACAAAGACACTGTAAAATATTTTCTTAGTAAGGGGTTAAGTGTTAATGAGCCCAGTACAGCTAACCACACACTACTGCACTATGCTGCCATGAAATGTCGTTTAGAAGTTGCAAAATACTTGATATCACAAGGTGCCAACATTCATGCTAAAGATGCTAATGGATCAACCCCTCTGCATATTGCTGCTACCTATGGTTATAAAGACGTTATTGAAGTTTTATTAAATAACGGTGCAATTTATAATGCTGTTGACAAGTTTTATAAAAGACCTTTAGAAATTACTAACAACAAAGATGCTATAGATTTATTATCATCAACTGAAAAATTATTTGAGTCAGTAAAACGTAATAATTTGTCAGAGGTTGAGACTAGCATTAGAGCAGGAGCATTTATTGATGCAAGAAGTGCTGAAAGTGGAACGCCATTACATTACGCTGCATGGAAAGGCTATGACGGAGTTGTCAAGATTTTATTACAGAATAAAGCCAATCCTAATACGGTTGATAGCAAGAGATTTACTCCTATACATTATGCTGCTAAGTTCTCACAATTAAAAATTGTAAAAGCTTTACTGTCGCATGGTGCAGTATATAATGCTGTTTCTGACAGCGGTAAAACACCATCAGACTTCGCTGTAGATAGAGATATAACTAGTTTATTTAAATTGATTAGTGAATCATTTAAAAAAGTTAAAGAAGATAATGTTCAAGTTATTAATGACCTAAGTAAGATAAAGGATATTGATACAGTTAAAGCAGTGATGAGTGCTTGTAATAGAGAGAACAAGACGATA
The DNA here is from genome assembly GCA_036971475.1 of Prosapia bicincta. NCBI lineage: Eukaryota > Metazoa > Arthropoda > Insecta > Hemiptera > Cercopidae > Prosapia > Prosapia bicincta. Next base: position 6,958,384 of record JBAIZL010000004.1, on the reverse strand, counting down.
GTAGTTGCTGCAGTTCTTGGTAACTTTTCAAAAGTCAAACAGTTAAAGAAGATAATGCAAAGTGACATATCTACTCAGATTGATACAGCTTTAGTGCTCTTGAACCAAGGCAATTACCAAAGAGCCTTAAGTATTTTCAGGAGTGCATTTGAAAGAAGAAAAGAAATTCTAGGACCAGATAATCCTGGTACTTTAGATATTCAGACACATATAGCCACAGCGCTATATAAACAAGGGAGTTACCAAGAAGCTTTAAATATGCATGAAGAGATTTTTCAGAAACAAAAAGAAATGCTGGGTTTAAATAATAAGTATACTTTAAGGACAAGAAATGCAATCGCTTTAGTGCTGCATAGACAGGGGAAAGATGAAAAAGCTTTTAACATTTATCAAGAAATCTTTCAGAGACAAACTGAATTACTAGGTTCAAAACACCCAGACACCTTAAATACTCAGTTTCACATGGCGTTAGTATTAGATAAGCAGGGAAAATATGAAGAAGCATTGAATATCATTAGAGCAGTTTATGAAATCAGGAAAGAAACACTAGGTACAGATAATGTAGCGACTGTGAGTGCCAAAAATAATATAGCAATGGTACTAGCTAGCCAAGGTAAATATGAAGAGTCCTTGAAAATCTATAAAGAGGTTCTTGAAAAGAAGAAAATAATTTTAGGTATTAATCATGCTGATACCTTGAGAACATGGCATAACATTGCTATAGTACTCTTCAAACAAAATAAATATCATGAAGCCATGAAAGCTTTTGAAGAGGTTTTAAATATCCAGAAAAAAGCTTTACAACAAAATCACCCAGAAACTTTGAATACTCAATACAACATAGGAAATATTCTTTTTGCTCAAGGGAAATTTATCAGTGCACTTAAAGCCTACAAAGAAATTTCTGATCAAATGAAAGCTGCTTTTGGACCAAGTCATCCAAGTGTTTTAGATATTATAAAAAAGTTAGAGGTTATTAATTTTAGATTTAAGCTTGAGGGTAGCAAAGCATCAGAGGTTCTCCAGCATCTGCAAAACGATATCAACATTGCTGCTAGTATAGGTGATATACAAACTGTTCAGCGTCTGTTAAAAAATGGAGCTGATGTGAACGATAAAGATGTTGATGGAAGAACACCGATGCATTACGCTGTTAGCAATGGACACATAGATATGGTCAACATTTTGCTAACAAATGGAGCTAATGTTAATCAAGTTACTAATAAAGGTAATACACCATTACACACTGCTACTTCTAAATGTTACAAAGAAATTGTTGAGGTTCTGTTGAAACATATCAGTCGTGATAAATTAAATGACTTTGTTAATGCTAAAACTACTTCTAGTGGCACTGCATCACTTCATGTTGCAGCTAAAGGTGGCTGTTTGGAAGTTGTAAAGTCTTTATTAAAACATGGTGCAACTTATAACATTAGGAACAAAGAAGGCAAAACACCTTTTAATCTTTCCAAAGACCAAAAAATTTCTAGCCTTCTGAAGTTAGTTGAAGAATTGTTTGAAGATACGAAAAAAGGTAATGTTGAAGTTATCAACAAGTTAAGGATATTAAAGCCAGATGAATTTTCAGCTATAACAAGGACCCGTAATAATCAAGAGAAGACATTATTGCAAGTTGCTATAGCTAATGGACATAAAAATGTTGTGAGTAAACTGTTAGAAATGCTAAAAAACCCAGATCGAAATTTATAGGACGTCAGTATAGAAAGAGTAGTTAAAAGTTTCAACTTTGAAAACACTATTGAAACATTTATATATAACCAATGTTAAATTATAATGTTAGTATATAAGTTATTAGTATATAAATTATTATAAGTTAATTTTATATTTTACTTAAATCAGGTACAATGTCAGTTTCATCAGGCCATAGAGTCAAATTAAGGGAAAGTAGATAATGGAAAAAATACAAGTTTCTGATACATGGACTATTATGTACTCTGCATCGCAGACACAAGTTTACCATTTGATTCTATTAGACATATTTATTGCATTGAAGGAGTGTATGAAAACATCTGAATTTATTACAGAAATTTAAACATTCCAAGATAGTAAAATAATATGTTTAAACTGATACACAATTCATCAAACCACCCAATACAACATAAACATGTAGCATTCAAACATTTACTACACAAACTAAATAAAATACCTATGTCCACATCTAACTACACAGAGGAACTAAACACAATCAAATATTTAGCTCACAAAAATGGATATGACAATTATTTAATAGACAAACTACACAGAAAAATACTCATTAAGAACAGTAACAACAACAAAAACACGAACACAAACAAATTTAGCACCCTCACATTCACAAACAAACTCATAAATAAAATAGCACACCAATTCAAAAAAATCAGGATACAATATAGCTTACAGAACAAATAAAAGCCAAATTTTCTAACTTTCAAAATAATGGTACCTAGTAAGCACAACTGCAGCATTCCTAGCGGAAAATACGAGGCTGAAGAAGGCGTAAGACGAAAAAGTTTCCTCCAAGTGTAAGCTAACAATTTAACAACTTTTAGTTAACAAAAAGTCTGGTCGCAAGTAATAGCAAAAGTGTAATAAGTAATTTACAACCAGCTCGTCATGAACAGCAACAAGATTTCGATATTTAACAACATTCAGGGCCTAGTAGATGTTTACTGAATAAACATTTTTTTTTTATCAAATTAGTTTGAAATAAGTTCTTTAAAAGTATTAGACGCTCTAAAAATGTTTTCATTTCAAAAATTGGATTAAGACACATAACTTATTATTATCGTCATATTGAATTATTTGTTTTGGGATTCATCAAAATTTAAATAAATTGATGTATTTTTTAACTGTTCAAACTATTTATTAATAACCTTTTTTCTTAACAATGTTCAATAAATAATGTATCGTAATCTAGGTGTAAAACAGCTGTTCTACATCATAACCTATAACACAAAATTAGCTGTTGCATGAAATCATATGTTATCATTTAATTCACTTTGAGGTAACCCAAAGGAAATTATACTGTCGCGAAATTGTTTATGTCTATCCAAGTTGTTTTTAGGCGTCGCTATAGAGACATTTTAACTTCAAAATTGCCAGTATACCCGAACGTCTTCCTACATACTCAGGTATAATTTATGTATAAATATCTATTACTTGCAGAAAAAACTAATTTTTTTTTCTGGATTTCTCCTACATATTATCGCTGGAGTTTTCAATTTGCCGTAATTCACTTTGAGGTGACTTACAGCGTAACCTGACGGAAATTATACTGTCGCGAAAGTGTATGTTTATGTCCATCCAATAAGTTGATTTTAGGCGTCCCTATAGAAGTTTTCTTTTCAAAAATTAAAAATGCTATTACTGTATGTAACAAATAATGAAATAGTACCTTAATATATTCAGAGATAGTAAATAAGATGATAAAAAATTATATTTGTGAATTAATGGTTCAGGTTTCATATTAACATTCTCGCTGTAAATACAGGCACATGAAAGCAACGCTTTTTTATTTCCTGTTTGCGAATGATGAACGGAAATACACACATGGTACAACGAATCACACTTCCTGTCCAGGTCTCTTCTCACCACCTCGCGTTTTGTAGTATTGGGGTCAGTTATTAACACTGCTCCTTGTTGAAAGTACGTTTATGTGTTCGAGATACAGGCTCTTCTGTAGAATATTTTCTGGGTGGCGTTTATTTGTGCTCGCTAAAATAGAAATTGTTTAGTGGAATGTGAACAAACATTGGAGAAATGTTGCTGTTTTCAGAAAGAAAAGAAAGGATATACAAATATTCTTTGAGCTTAGCTTGTGAGGTTATGTTAAAAACAAGTAAAACATACAAAAAACTCAAAAATTAATCAGTTGTAAGTTAGAGTTTGTAATAGTAACACTCACTGATGATAATGACTTTGTCATTGAAACGCGTATGAGTAAATAAATGATTAATTTGTGAATTTTGTGTATGTTTTTATTTGTTATGGAAGTGTAACCTTACTTTTATCGTAGTTGTTAAGTTACAGTTTGTAGTAGTAACACTCACTGATGATGATGACTGTCATTAAAACAGGTATGGGTAAATAAATGATTAATTTGTGAGTTTTGTGTGTGTTTTTATTTGTTTTTAAAGGAATGATAGTTTAGAAAATTTATTTTCATCAATTTTATTTTAAAACTCCCAAATTTTTACTTGAAAGTATTTTTTTAGTAAATCTACAAGTTAATATGGTAAATACGTAACACGTGTTTTTGTTATAGGGGTAGTTATTTTACATGTGAAAAAACTGTTAAAAGACATTACAGTTATTAAAAGTTATACAGTAGTTTCATTTCAATTAATCCAGATCTGAAAATTAATATATTGTAGGTTTTGATTATAGAAATGTGAAGACTAAATTGGAAACGCTTCTTTCCATGGGCTAATTGTCTGGATTTACTTTGCATAAAAGAAATAAATTCAATCAATAGGTTTTTAAACTCTGAAGATAATACATGTAATTAATAAATGTGAACTCTAAATATTGCATTTTGAAATAATTAAACAGGGTTTATGTTAGTAACAAATAAATGACGTACACAAAACTCACAAAATTAATCATTTATTCAATCAAACGCGTTTCAATGTCAAAGTCATCATCAGTGAGTGTTGCTAGTACAAACTATAACTTACAACTGTTGATTTATGACTAATCAAATCACGAAAAATGATTAATTTGTGAGTTTTGTATAAATATTTACTTGTTCTCATAACCTCACAAGCTAAGTACAAAGAATAGTTGGTATAAGATTTATGTTATCTTCAATTCAAACATTATTTAAAATAAAAAGTTAAATCACTCAGGAAAATAGTATAATTCTTGAAAAAAATTTGAAGATAATTTTGAACGTAGGCGAGTATTTTATTTATTTACTAATAAACTTCGTCAGTTATTTAGAAACAAGATCATTTCATGTCTATAACGGTTAATGAAAATATAGTTTTCTAAGTTTTTGTAAAAAGTAAAAGCAAATTCAAAATTAGAAGTAATATTTATTTCCCCTTCTTGTAGTTATTAACTTTTGTTTACGATTGTGGCGCTACTTTGTGTACAACTAACTCATAGTGTCTTGCAAATTAAGATATCACAATATTTGTGTATCACCAGTGATGCCGTGCAAATTACCCATAATACATTTCAGTAGTTTTGTTGTAGTTTGTCTTTTCGGTTGGTCAACTTTGTTAAGTATTGAAAATTTTATAATTGAAGTTGACAACTTTAGACCTGTGAGAACAGTGTTTACGTTGGTTTTTTACTTGTTTCAAATGATATTTGTATCAAAAGTTATTCGTCAAATATAAAACCTACTAAACTCTTTAGGAATCACCATTTTAGGTAAGTGTTGCCTAGGCTTAGGCTTAGATATCAGATTTAAAAATGTTGTTTGGATTTCATTATTATTGTTTATATTACGATTGAAAGATATATGGAATAAGGTTTATACAAATTTTGATATTATTGTCTTATTATAAAAATTGTCAAATATTAAAAATCTGAAGATATTTTAAAATCCATAGTAGATGAATTTGCCATTTTGACTAGTGTAGTTTATGCTTACAATAAGTAGGCCTAGCCAAACTTTTTCAAAACTATTATTTATTTTGTTTTTCATAACAGAGAAAGATATTGTCCAAAAACATAGCCTAATTTATTATAGATAAATAACTGTATTATAATAATTTTTAATATTAAATTCTAAGAGCAACAAATTGTATTTCACAGAATTAGCAGACTAATGCTTATCATTATAGCCTAGAGTGTATAATGGAATAATAAAGTTTATATTTTCTAAACATATTTTATTAAAAAATATTTGTAGCATAGATATAATTTTGTCCTAGAGTAATAAAATTAATCTATTGTTTTTTAGAATAAATAATTCTAAAATATTCAATTTTAAAATTGCTAAAAATTATTATAGGTTTGAAATGAGTAATTGTGTAAGAAAATGATTTTTTTCAAAACTATTAAGCCTAACAACTAACACAAGTTGAAACAGGGACAAGATTTTAAATATATTTATTATATTTGAAAATAGTTTTTCAAATATATTTGAAAACTGTATAAAATTTACTTCTAATAAATTACCTTACTTTAATTTTAAATTTAGGTTACATGAACATTATTTATACAATTCTTAGGGTTTAATACAAGATCTTATAGCACTCTTCAATGATTGCAGTCTAATATGTGTTACCATAAGAACCAAAATTATTTCATAACTGCACCACGTCAGATAAGAGGGTTAAATTTTGGCACTGTCCCCTTAATATAGAATTTAGAGACCTCTCTTTAAAAATAATTTTGAATAAATACCTTTCCCGGTGCACATAGCTTCGAGAAATAAACAGGTGTAATTAATTTATAAATAATTAATCCAATACAATACCTGGAGCCTGTAGCTATCAGCTGTTGTCCTTGGTTGAATACATGTTAGATGTCAGGTAAAACAATCTATACAGTTTGTTGTAACTCATTGACACACACACACACACACACACACACACACACACACACACACACACACACACACACACACACACACACACACACACACACACACACACACACACACACACACACACACGCACGCACGCACGCACACACACACACACACACACACACACAAATATATAATATATTTTTATACAATACTTAATTTATTAGATCTAGGTTTTGAAATTAATTGTTATTGATACATCATTTTATATACATAAATTAAAGAAAAGAGAAACAGGTCGCCAACACAGTGGGAGGTCTGTGGGATCTTTCACTGGTGGTGTATGATCCAATCAAACACTCCAAATAGTTCTGTTTACATCTGCTTATAACAATTAGTTTTAACAAACTATTATTTACTTTTTAAAGATTGGAAATATTTATCCATTAATTTCATGACTCAGCTTGGATACTTGAACTTATTGCGTCAAACCAGCAATATGGCCCCAAACTTGAATATGGCCACAAACGAGCCATATGGCTCCAAACCTGGATATGACCCCCCAAACAAGCAATATATCTCCAAAATTGGATATCGCCCAAACTAAAATATGACCCCAAAACTGGATATGACCCCATACTTGGATATTGTCCCAAACTAGCACTCACGTATATTGTTAAAAAAAAGTAACAGCCCTAGTGAGATTTCGTACACTAGAAAAAAAAAATCACTAAAAATTATTTCAACAGGCAAATAAATAAATTAATAAATTATTTATTTAATATTATTATGGCACGAATCTTCAGGTTTCTTTAAAACAATTGAGTAAATTAATTTACAATTACTCTGGTATTCGAATTAGCTTTACATGTGTTCTTATAAGTGGCATGTATATTATAATTTTGCAGATGAAAATATATATAGCCTACATATTAATACTTAAGGTATAAAACAATCTGGCTGGACGTGGTTACATTTTCTTCCGATTGATTCGGTGCTTGTTGACATTTGCTCATTAAGAGATAAGGAAAATTTTACGACATATTTGGTTCGGACTAGTTAATATCTAACGGTCCTACGAAGTGCTGCCCCGCGTAGCAATAATTAGAACTAAAAGTAGGATCGTCTGAATTAAATAGATTAATTAAAAAAAAAGTTACATAAGGAGTACATACTTAAATAATACAACTTGGCCCATACTCTGCTCAAACAATTTTAATGAATGTTTTTTTATTATAAGAAAACATCAAATTGTTTCTAAACTAATTATTAGTAAAAATAATTTAGAGTGTGTACTGTCTTTTGTAGCATCATTGCAAATGTGTTCAACAATCAAATTTTAAATAAAATTCTATAAAAAAAGTTTTAAAATACTTGAAAAAAGCTATTCAACAAAATTTTGAATAAATATTGATTTATTGTAAGAGATTACTTTTACCTCATCCTAAATGCTATTCAACCACTAAGGACTAATTTTTATTACATAATTGGTTTATCAATAAGGACAAAATCAAATATATTATCAAATTTAAGCTATAATTAAATATTAATCAACTAAGTGAAAACGTAGGGCTTACTTGCTGACACGTTTCGAAACAATCGTTCCTTTTACGAAGCTAATCTTCTACTCATGGTTTGACTATGTTTTCACTTAGTTAAGTATCATTTACTTATAGTTTAATCAGTAAATTCAAGATGATTACAACAAGCAACTATAATATTTAAGCGTTTTATACAAGTGTAATTCTCTACCGTACTAAGATCTTTTGATATAAATCAAGGGGACTTCACCAACAGGATGAGATTCTTTCATCCTTACACACGTTATATTACCCAATAAAACATTATAAAGAAAAAGAAAAGAATTTTGAATGAAAACCATAAATAGTGTTTGAAAATTAAGGAATATAATCTGAAAGGGCATGCACATGAATGTTGCTTTACTAAATAGAACTCTAAACTAAATCCAATAATTTTATGCCTGTGTACAGCTACTCGTATATCTGGGGTTCTCAACCTTTATGGAACAGTGGTTCTCAACCTTTACGTGTTCATGTTTCTCGAGCCGGGAAGCAGGTTTAAAATTTCTCGAGTTTAACAATTGGAATAAGTCTTATCTAGTTGTGGTTAACTTTCAGATAATATAGCCTATATTTTAAATTATAATGTAAGCGTACATCCCATACATACACAGCCACTTTATAATTTATGATAACCTACATACCTGTAACAACGTAACCAGATAGCAAATTCTCTATCTTGTTAATGTTACAGTGTTGCTACTTGCAGCAAGTATTTAAAGTTTACTACACTTATTAATCATACTACACCAGGATTCAAAACATAAAACAACTTTAAACTTGAAAATTAAAAACATGAAATGAATTCTGAAAAGTGTTTATTTTAGTGGGAAATTTGACACGGTTTCCCTTTTAATAATTGTTCAATGTCTATTTTAATGTTTGTAGTTACTATTTTCAATGTTGATTCCAAGTAAATGTCAGTTAAAAGCGTACGAGCTTAGATTTGATAGATTTCATTAACGGAAATGCATGCTCACAAATTTAAGTACCACCGAACAAACACGAAAGTTTTATAAATATTTATCGCAGATTAACCATTTCTACAGGAAAGTAATTTTTATAGAAGAACTAAACTATAAAATATAATGGAACTTATATTTTGACGTCTAAATGGAACTTCTAATAATGGAACTAATAATGGAACTTCACAGAGTTTTGACTTTAACTGAATCATGTGCTGCAGATCAATAAGTTCCAATTGAATATTGAGTGGTGCATCCATACAATCAACACTGAACGGCGATGCAAAGATTTCAAATAACTTTTCAAATTTATTAAGATCATGAAATCTGTTTTCAAAATCTTAACCTGTTAAAATCTAAATCTGTTAAATTCATCTCAATAAGCGAAGGGAAGTTAACGCAAACTCCATTTCCCATTTCGGCGCCACACACTTACAACTTCTTTTCAAACGCTCTTATAAGACTCAACTGACGAGTAAATTAAATTGTCTTTGCCTTGAAGTTTGGTTTTCAATTCGTTCATATGATGCATAATATCGACATAAAATGTTAAGTCACATAGTCGGTCTCCATTTTTAAACTCAAATACCGTAATACCACGAACAGAAAGAAAAATATCAATTTCTTCACGTACACATAGATTACATTAAGTAATTAAAGAGTTCCATAACCACGTCAGTATTGGTTATACAACGTAGAAATGTACAGAATGTGCTCGCTTATGCCTTTCCCTATGGAATAGCATTACATTTCCGTACATTCAAAAGCAACATTTTAGAGTGGCCCGCGGGCAGCAAAAACCATGTCGGGGGCCCCGGGTTTTGCACCCTTGGTCTATATGGTTGGGTCAATTGAAGATCAGCTAATTTCATTTAAATTTACATATAAATATTTATATAATATGTAAATATATTTAACCTTTCTACTGATAACTCTGCAATGCTACAATGTTACACTTGATTTAGGCCCTGCACACCATATATCTTGAAAAAATGTTAAAAATGTATCACGTAGGTAAAAACATAATGTTTTATATACATATATCATAGTTCTCACAATGAAATAGAGAAAATTATTATATAACAAATTGAGACTCTTACCTACGCTCTCGGAGTTGTTATCTGTGAACACAGAGAGTCTATCAAGACTAATAAACATTCTACAAAAAACCATAACTTTAGTTCAGAAAGCACGTGTCACGTCAGTCTACCCGCTGGTACACCTCATTCAGGACGCACACCTCTCATCTATAGACAGTTTCAGTGCACCTGAAAACCTTACCCATCCCAGTTTACCCCTGTTCTAAATCATTACCTAAATCTACTTTCAGCAATTCTGAGTACAAAAATAACTAGTAAATATGAACTTTAATTTTATGACGTAGTTATAAAAACTCCTAACAAAGAGTGGTGTTTGTTTTACATCTAACGTTTTTTGTCGTCTGTCGGCAGCAATTCTTGGTAAGGACTTTAAGCGTGAAGGCGGGTGTATTTACAAAGTCTGTTAAGTCTGCCAGTTTCAAGATAAAGGCATATGACGAAAGCATAGCATGTCTTTGTGAAACAGTTGTCACTTTGCGTGACAAGGGTGGGCCTTGTGATCAACTTGTCAGTTTGTTATAATTTAATTCTTATGGACATGTAAACTGCTCCGGTCTTATTATGAAGTGCTGAAGCTCCCTGCCTATTATAATCGAATACAAACTTGGTTAAACCAATCTATTTAATATTCTTAAACGACTAATAAATGTATACTGTATTTGTAATTTTTTTCTTGAAAACTACTCTAAGGATTTTCACAAAAATTGGCATATAGGAGGGTTCTTAACCTTAGAAATCTAATGGGCTAAGTCAAAATTTGCTGAAAAACCGTCATCAGTTTTACAAAAAATGTATGTAGGGGGCCTATATGTGTTTGTAATATTTTTCTCGGAAACTACTCTAGGAATTTTTACCAAGATTTGGTATATAGGATGGTTCTTAACCTCAGGAATCTAATGGGCTATGTAAAAATTTACTGAAAAATCATCATCAGTTTTACAAAAAATGTATGTATATGTATTTGTAACTTTTTTCTCGGAATATGTTTTAAAGATTTTCACAAAAAATTGGTATATAGGAGGGTTCTTAACCTCAGGAATGTAATGGGCTGTCAGAATTTTCTTGAAAACAGCCATCATCAGTTTTTGAAAAATTTTATGTAGCCCTATATGTATTTGTAACTTTTTTCTCGGAATCTAATTTAAAGATTTTCACAAAAAATTGGTATATAGGAGGGTTCTTAACCTCAGGAATCTAATGGGCTAAGTCAAAATTTGCTGAAAAACCGTCATCATCAGTTTTCGAAAAATTGTATTTAAATGTATTTGTAAATATTTTGTCGGAAACTACTCTAAAAGGATTTTCACCTAAGTTATGCAGGGGATTTTTTTAACTATAGCAATCCAATGGGCTAAGTGAAAATGTTTTGAAAATTCATTATAAAATTTTCAAAAATCTTTAAACATCTAAAACTACTTTGAAGATTTTCACAAAAATTGTTATATTGGAAATTAAGCTCAGTAATCCAATGGACTGACATTTTTCTAAAAAATCGTTATCATCAAATTTTCAAAATTCTTTAAAAAGTTCATATTCCCAGAAATACATATGACTCAAGCAAGAGTCAACTTGGATGTAGGCCTACTATGCAAATACATCAATGCCCAGTTAGACCAACATTTGCCCTGAGAATCCATAAATCGCAGAGGTAATGTTTTGATTGATTGTGCTGGTATCGATTTAGGAATCTCCGTTTTTTGCGAAGGGATCCATTCTCTAGGATTAGAAGAAGGAGTAGCCTAAACATTCTGCCAAATGATAATCCACGTCAAACGCGAAACATAATGTTTACAATTTCGGACCCAATTAGAGTATGGCCGTAGAGGTTCCTGATATTAAGTGTGATTAGCATCAGAAGTTAGAAGCAGCAACTATGCTCCTTACGATCAGCTCCTGGAAGTTTGGAGCTTCTAACAATTTCATTGTGTTCTTTTCGTTACGTTAATTTTCACTATTAAAGAAAACAACGGGATGTTTGTGGTATTTCTATACAACAGACGATCTGCTTGCTATGCCTCACAATAACTGGGTAGCTACGTTCAAAACGTATAGGTATGCCACGGTGCTGCAGTTCCTATACCTACTAGATAAAGGAGAGTGTTTTGAAAATAAGGTTATGTTTGTATGGCGATTATTAAAGTGAGTTGGTTTAACCAATATATACGGTTTGCAGCATCTATAATCACATGAATGGGTTTTTGAGTAATATATGTAAAAAAGAAAAACTCAAGAGTGGAGGAATAACAGCCAAATATTATAAACACTTTTTAAATTTCCTCCATTCTAATCCCCAATCCCTAGTAAAATATCCTCACCCTTGGCTTCACTAGCTCTGCACGAGTTATTTGATCCTGGAATTTGGCGTAACACCAGGTCGATATGTAGGAAACATGTTTCCGTATCCCTTTACTACAGGGCCCTCTTACAATGACACGAATCCCCCATTGTAATCTTTCATTCCCTAATAAAATATCCCCACCCTTTGATTCACTACCTCTGCACCAGTTATTTGATTCTGGACATTTGCGTAACACCAGGTCGAGATGTAGGAAACATGTTTCCGTATCCCTTTACTACGGGGGACCTCTTACAATGTCACGAATCCCCCATTGTAATCCCCAATCCCTACTAAAATATCCCCACCCTTGGCGTCACTACCTCTGCACCAGTTATTTGATCCTGGACATTTGCATATCACCAGGTCGAGATGTAGGAAACATGTTTCTCTATCCCTTTACTACAGAGGCCCTCTTACAATGACACGAATCCTCCATTGTACTCCCCCAATCTCTAGTAAAGTTTCCCCACCCTTAGCTTCACTATTTCTGCACCAATTATTTGATCCTGGACATTTGCGTAACACCAGGTCGAGATGTAGGAAACATGTTTCTGTATCCCTTTACTACAGAGGCCCTCTTACAATGACACGAATCCCCCATTGTAATCTTTCATTCCCTAATAAAAATATCCCCACCCTTTGCTTCACTCTGCACCAGGTATTTGATCCTGGACATTTGCGTAACACCAGGTCGAGATGTAGGAAACATGTTTCTCTATCCCTTTACTACAGAGGCCCTCTTACAATGACACGAATCCTCCATTGTACTCCCCCAATCTCTAGTAAAGTTTCCCCACCCTTAGCTTCACTCTGCACCAGGTATTTGATCCTGGACATTTGCGTAACACCAGGTCGAGATGTAGGAAACATGTTTCTCTATCCCTTTACTACAGAGGCCCTCTTACAATGACACGAATCCCCCATTGTAATCCCCAATCTCTATTAAAATATCCCCACCCTTGGCGTCACTACATCTGCACCAGTTATTTGATCCTGGACATTTGCATATCACCAGGTCGAGATGTAGGAAACATGTTTCTGTATTCCTTTACTACAGAGGCCCTCTTACAATGACACGAATCCCCCATTGTAATCCCCAATCTCTATTAAAATATCCCCACCCTTGGCGTCACTACATCTGCACCAGTTATTTGATCCTGGACATTTGCATATCACCAGGTCGAGATGTAGGAAACATGTTTCTGTATTCCTTTACTACAGAGGCCCTCTTACAATGACACGAATCCCCCATTGTAATCCCCAATCTCTATTAAAATATCCCCACCCTTGGCGTCACTACATCTGCACCAGTTATTTGATCCTGGACATTTGCATATCACCAGGTCGAGATGTAAGAAACATGTTTCCTTTACTACAGAGGCCCTCTTACAATGACACGAATCCCCCATTGTAATCTTTCATTCCCTAATAAAATATCCCCACCCTTAGCTTCAGTACCTCTGCACCAGGTATTTGATCCTGGACATATGCGTAACACCAGGTCGAGATGTAGGAAACATGTTTCTGTATTCCTTTACTACAGAGGCCCTCTTACAATGACACGAATCCCCCATTGTACTCCCCCAATCTCTAGTAAAGTTTCCCCACCCTTAGCTTCACTATTTCTGCACCAGTTATTTGATCCTGGACATTTGCGTAACACCAGGTCGAGATGTAGGAAACATGTTTCTCTATCCCTTTACTACAGAGGCCCTCTTACAATGACACGAATCCCCCATTGTACTCCCCCAATCTCTAGTAAAGTTTCCCCACCCTTAGCTTCACTATTTCTGCACCAGTTATTTGATCCTGGACATTTGCATATCACCAGGTCGAGATGTAAGAAACATGTTTCCTTTACTACAGAGGCCCTCTTACAATGACACGAATCCCCCATTGTACTCCCCCAATCTCTAGTAAAGTTTCCCCACCCTTAGCTTCAGTACCTCTGCACCAGGTATTTGATCCTGGACATATGCGTAACACCAGGTCGAGATGTAGGAAACATGTTTCTGTATTCCTTTACTACAGAGGCCCTCTTACAATGACACGAATCCCCCATTGTACTCCCCCAATCTCTAGTAAAGTTTCCCCACCCTTAGCTTCACTATTTCTGCACCAGTTATTTGATCCTGGACATTTGCATATCACCAGGTCGAGATGTAGGAAACATGTTTCTGTATTCCTTTACTACAGAGACCCTCTTACAATGACACGAATCCCCCATTGTAATCCCCAATCTCTATTAAAATATCCCCACCCTTGGCGTCACTACATCTGCACCAGTTATTTGATCCTGGACATTTGCATATCACCAGGTCGAGATGTAAGAAACATGTTTCCTTTACTACAGAGGCCCTCTTACAATGACACGAATCCCCCATTGTAATCTTTCATTCCCTAATAAAATATCCCCACCCTTAGCTTCAGTACCTCTGCACCAGGTATTTGATCCTGGACATATGCGTACACCAGGTCGAGATGTAGGAAACATGTTTCCTTTACTACAGAGGCCCTCTTACAATGACACGAATCCCCCATTGTAATCTTTCATTCCCTAATAAAATATCCCCACCCTTTGCTTCACTCTGCACTAGGTATTTGGTCCTGGACATTTGTGTAATACAAGGTTGAGATGTAGGAAACATGTTTCTGTATTCCTTTACTACAGAGGCCCTCTTACAATGACACGAACCCCCATTGTAATCTTTCATTCCCTAATAAAATATCCCCACCCTTTGCTTCACTCTGCACTAGGTATTTGGTCCTGGACATTTGTGTAATACAATTTTGAGATGTAGGAAACATGTTTCTGTATCCCTTTACTACAGAGGCCCTCTTACAATGACACGAATCCCCCATTGTAATCTTTCATTCCCTAATAAAATATCCCCACCCTTTGCTTTACTCTGCACGAGGTATTTGGTCCTGGACATTTGCGTAACACCAGGTCGAGATGTAGGAAACATGTTTCTGTATTCCTTTACTAC
Organism: Prosapia bicincta; assembly: GCA_036971475.1. NCBI lineage: Eukaryota > Metazoa > Arthropoda > Insecta > Hemiptera > Cercopidae > Prosapia > Prosapia bicincta. The sequence goes on along the minus strand of JBAIZL010000004.1, from coordinate 6,942,927 downwards.
AGAGGCCCTCTTACAATGACACGAATCCTCCATTGTACTCCCCCAATCTCTAGTAAAGTTTCCCCACCCTTAGCTTCACTATTTCTGCACCAGTTATTTGATCCTGGACATTTGCGTAACACCAGGTCGAGATCTAGGAAACATGTTTCTCTATCCCTTTACTACAGAGGCCCTCTTACAATGACACGAATCCCCCATTGTAATCCCCAATCTCTATTAAAATATCCCCACCCTTGGCGTCACTACATCTGCACCAGTTATTTGATCCTGGACATTTGCATATCACCAGGTCGAGATGTAAGAAACATGTTTCCTTTACTACAGAGGCCCTCTTACAATGACACGAATCCCCCATTGTAATCTTTCATTCCCTAATAAAATATCCCCACCCTTAGCTTCAGTACCTCTGCACCAGGTATTTGATCCTGGACATATGCGTACACCAGGTCGAGATGTAGGAAACATGTTTCCTTTACTACAGAGGCCCTCTTACAATGACACGAACCCCCCATTGTAATCTTTCATTCCCTAATAAAATATCCCCACCCTTTGCTTCACTCTGAACTAGGTATTTGGTCCTGGACATTTGTGTAATACAAGGTTGAGATGTAGGAAACATGTTTCTGTATCCCTTTACTACAGAGGCCCTCTTACAATGACACGAATCCCCCATTGTAATCTTTCATTCCCTAATAAAATATCCCCACCCTTTGCTTTACTCTGCACGAGGTATTTGGTCCTGGACATTTGCGTAACACCAGGTCGAGATGTAGGAAACATGTTTCTCTATCCCTTTACTACAGAGGCCCTCTTACAATGACACGAACCCCCCATTGTAATCTTTCATTCCCTAATAAAATATCCCCACCCTTTGCTTCACTCTGCACTAGGTATTTGGTCCTGGACATTTGTGTAATACAAGGTTGAGATGTAGGAAACATGTTTCTGTATCCCTTTACTACAGAGGCCCTCTTACAATGACACGAATCCCCCATTGTAATCTTTCATTCCCTAATAAAATATCCCCACCCTTTGCTTTACTCTGCACGAGGTATTTGGTCCTGGACATTTGCGTAACACCAGGTCGAGATGTAGGAAACATGTTTCCTTTACTACAGAGGCGCTCTTACAATGACACGAACCCCCCATTGTAATCTTTCATTCCCTAATAAAATATCCCCACCCTTAGCTTCAGTACCTCTGCACCAGGTATTTGATCCTGGACATATGCGTACACCAGGTCGAGATGTAGGAAACATGTTTCCTTTACTACAGAGGCCCTCTTACAATGACACGAACCCCCCATTGTAATCTTTCATTCCCTAATAAAATATCCCCACCCTTTGCTTCACTCTGCACTAGGTATTTGGTCCTGGACATTTGTGTAATACAAGGTTGAGATGTAGGAAACATGTTTCTGTATCCCTTTACTACAGAGGCCCTCTTACAATGACACGAATCCCCCATTGTAATCTTTCATTCCCTAATAAAATATCCCCACCCTTTGCTTTACTCTGCACGAGGTATTTGGTCCTGGACATTTGCGTAACACCAGGTCGAGATGTAGGAAACATGTTTCTCTATCCCTTTACTACAGAGGCCCTCTTACAATGACACGAACCCCCCATTGTAATCTTTCATTCCCTAATAAAATATCCCCACCCTTTGCTTCACTCTGCACTAGGTATTTGGTCCTGGACATTTGTGTAATACAAGGTTGAGATGTAGGAAACATGTTTCTGTATCCCTTTACTACAGAGGCCCTCTTACAATGACACGAATCCCCCATTGTAATCTTTCATTCCCTAATAAAATATCCCCACCCTTTGCTTTACTCTGCACGAGGTATTTGGTCCTGGACATTTGCGTAACACCAGGTCGAGATGTAGGAAACATGTTTCCTTTACTACAGAGGCGCTCTTACAATGACACGAACCCCCCATTGTAATCTTTCATTCCCTAATAAAATATCCCCACCCTTTGCTTTACTACCTCTGCACCAGGTATTTGATCCTGGACATTTGCGTAACACCAGGTCGAAATGTAGGAAACATGTTTCCTTTACTACAGAGGCCCTCTTACAATGACACGAACCCCCCATTGTAATCTTACATTCCCTAATAAAATATCCCCACCCTTTACTTCACTACCTCTGCAACAGTTATTTGATCCTGGACATTTGTGTAACACCAGGTCACAGATTTATGACAACAAATTGCTCAATCATCTTAGTTTTTAAATCATCCATTTAACCAACTAAACTAGACGCCATTAGATAATATAATTTTTAGCTTTCGACTACTGTAAAATATTTGTGAATCGATGCAATATTATCCAACCAACTGTTTCCGTAAAACTTGTAAAGCCGTAGTGACTAAAACCTATAACGGAGTAACATAGGCCTAGATCTTCCATTAATTCCTTCAAGGTAACAGAAGCGTGTCTCCAAATACAGTGTACCGCATGGAAATGTGTTTATACTTGTTCATTACCGTCTCCAAAATGTCTAAACTGTAGTGGAATGTTGTTGTTCCAATTAAAAAAAAAACTATTTTAATATCCAGTAGAAGATGAAAATCTCAATCAGAGGACACGGCCAATGGGTGACGTCTTGTTTGAAAATTCACTAAATCATTTCTCAGTAAAAGTAAAATAGAGTAGCTACAGTGTTTCACCTGTGTTTGTTAATTTCTACATAAACGTTGTAGAGATGGCTTATGTTACCTCGCACAGTTGCCAATTAAAACTGTAATTTTATTAATTAACTAAACATTAGATTTATTGTTTAAAATTGGCAAATGTAATGAAAACAAATTCAGTTTCGATCCGGTCTTCTATGTGTTAACTCCTGTATAGACCACTAACGTGATCGGATAGGAGAAACGATGTCTCGACGAAATTGGAAACTATAACCTATCCTAGCCATTACCCTTCTGGCAAGTCTGTGGTAACTCATCTGTGTTCAATTTTGTGTGCTAGAGTGAGAAACCACGAGCCCTATATTGGCGGGATTTGTATTTTACACGTAGGAGAAACTAGAACCAAACAATTATTAAGAATGTTTAGTGTGTAGAACCAAAACAGGTTATGTCGTATTACAACTATGGAATACGATATCCTATATTTAAAATTAAATTGCTATTTTTGATTTAGATTAAAAATCGAAATTTGAAGTAAAATACAGGAAAATTGATAAAACAAGGTCATCATCTTTGAAGTATTTGTAAAATAATGAAATCACTTAATTATACTAAACATATAAGAGTATTTAAAGGTATCCGGAAATTAGGAAAGGTAATATTAAAGTCGTTCAGATTGAATTAGATATTTAATATATAATATAATATATAGTACTGTATGTAGTATATAGTACATAGTTGGTGGTACTTAGTATATAGTACAAAGTTGGTGGTCCTTAGTATATAGTACATAGTTCATAGTTGGTGGTACTTAGTATATAGTACATAGTTGGTGGTAATTAGTATATAGTACATAGTTGGTGGTACTTAGTATATAGTACATAGTTGGTGGTACTTAGTATATAGTATATAGTTGGTGGTACTTAGTATATAGTACATAGTTGGTGGCACTTAGTATATAGTATATAGTTGGTGGTACTTAGTATATAGTATATAGTTGGTGGTACTTAGTATATAGTACATAGTTGGTGGCACTTAGTATATAGTACATAGTTGGTGGTACTTAGTATATAGTACATAGTTGGTGGTACTTAGTATATAGTATATAGTTGGTGGTACTTAGTATATAGTACATAGTTGGTGGTACTTAGTATATAGTATATAGTTGGTGGTCCTTAGTATATAGTACATAGTTGGTGGCACTTAGTATATAGTACATAGTTGGTGGTACTTAGTATATAGTACATAGTTGGTGGTACTTAGTAAATAGTATATAGTTGGTGGTACTTAGTATATAGTACATAGTTGGTGGCACTTAGTATATAGTACATAGTTGGTGGTACTTAGTATATAGTACATAGTTGGTGGTACTTAGTATATAGTATATAGTTGGTGGTACTTAGTATATAGTACATAGTTGGTGGTACTTAGTATATAGTACATAGTTGGTGGTACTTAGTATATAGTACATAGTTGGTGGTACTTAGTATATAGTACATAGTTGGTGGTACTTAGTATATAGTACATAGTTGGTGGTACTTAGTATATAGTACATAGTTGGTGGTACTTAGTATATAGTATATAGTTGGTGGTACTTAGTATATAGTACATAGTTGGTGGTCCTTAGTATATAGTACATAGTTGGTGGTACTTAGTATATAGTACATAGTTGGTGGTACTTAGTATATAGTACATAGTTGGTGGTACTTAGTATATAGAACATAGTTGGTGGTACTTAGTATATAGTACATAGTTGGTGGTACTTAGTATATAGTACATAGTTGGTGGTACTTAGTATATAGTACATAGTTTGTGGTACTTAGTATATAGTATATAGTTGGTGGTACTTAGTATATAGTACATAGTTGGTGGTACTTAGTATATAGTACATAGTACAGAGTATACAGTATACTGTATACTACTATAGTTAAATGTATTTATCTAAGTGAATACATAATGGCTTACTAGCTGACGCGTTTCGAAAGAAACGTTCCTTTTACGAAGCAAAGCCTCTACTGGCGCTAGGTACCAATGTATGCAGTAGGCCTCAGTATATTCTATATAGTATACCGTATATAATGAAGAGTTATAAAATAATAGATTTTGTAACGTTGTAAATGGATTCATGTGAAGTTTCGAAAGGAATTAATTATGTTCCATAAAATATTGATGATTATATTTTAAGGTTATTTATTTATGTTAGGTTAGTTTGAGTCACAATCAGTATGTATATTAATGTTTATCGATCTATTATTGGATTTTAATTGTCAAATTTGTGTTTAGCTTGTGATCAAAGTTAATACCTAATTAGTAATGAATAATAACCCGCTCACAATTAATAATTTACTTTCTTTACGCGTTTCAGTAAAAGAGTCGTCATCATCAGCGAGTATTTCTAGAATCTGAACCCTGGTTTGCAAAACTTTAAATTTTATTCTAAGTTATTTTTTAGAATTTTCATAGTTATATTCAAGGATTACTGAAAAGAAAGTAAGAAAATAAATTATTGATTGTAAACAAGCGTAAGTTGGTATTTTATTATCTATGGTATTTAGTATATTTGATGTTCAATAATAAACACATATGAACATCAAAGTCGTAAATATAATGTTCAAGTTTTTTTTTAAACATTATAAAGAAATTAAAAATAGAGACATTTAAATACTATTTAGAAGTTATAAGTACAAATTGAATATACTCCGACATCTACGAAATCGATTAGTTAAGGCAAAAGCGGTGGCTGGCTCTGTCTGTCAGCGAAACTAATGTGGTATTTTTCATATAAATTGCTTCCGAGGATGAGGATCTTGCCAAGGGAATTACTTGTTTGTATTCTGGCGAGAGGGATTTTGTAGACGTAAAGGCTACGGTTTGTAATAATGCCCAAAATTACATTATACGCAGCAGCATCCCAACTCTTGCCTTAAACGTATCCTATTCATTCCCGAGACAAGCACAGATATAATTTACATTTTTATTAAATTTTACTGTCCCGAAATGTGGCATTGGTATAGTTTCTGTGTTATGGCGCTCTGAAAACATAACATTATTGCAAGGAACAGCTCGTGCAAGAAAGTCCGATTCACACTTATGCATTCCACATCTGCATTGAAATCTCGTGTTTTGTTAGATTAGGATATCTGCAGAACAAAGAAAAACTTGTACACAGATATGGAAATACTAAGAGCTCGAAAAGGGATGAGCAATAAAGCCAGACAGGAGCTGTGTATCACAAAAGGGTCAAGGGGTGGCAAAATCTTGGCTGGGTTTTCCCTCTTTAGTTTTATTCTCTAGGGTGAAGAAAATGTATGTTACGTGTTATTGTGTTTTACATGTTCAGAATATCTGGGAGATTAATTGGTCGCGTAAGGTTGTGTTGAAAATGTCGTCCTTCCCCCTCTAGACACAACTGAACACTTCGTTCCATGCTTATAGAAGTTTGCTGGAGCTTTACGTTGCCAATACTGTTGATTTTGTGTGTAATATTGTCTATCAGAGGGCCAAAATCCAGGGCGTGTAGTGTAGACTCTTCCCTCTAGATAACACCTTAGCAAGAAGTCTCGTGTGGTCAAGTCCATTGATCTTTACGGCCGCAAATTCCTGGAAATTATGCGGTCTTCAAAGTAACTTTTGATCAGCGCCATAAACGCATCTGACGTATGGCAACTGTCACCGTCTTGTTGAAAGTTCAATTTCTTCATGAATTTGCTTCAGTATTCTTCAGTGTTCACTGTACCGTGGAAAACAAATTAGACCCACGTACTGGGCACCGAACTCTGCATCAGCAAATTCTCTCTGTTGACAAATGTGGAATTCTCTGCTGACAAATGCGTGACATGCAATCAAAACTTCAAGACCTCCTGCGTCATTTGATAGCAAATAATACCTTTTAGCATATTCCTATTTAAATAATAGACAAATGAAAATCCCGAGTTTTATATGAATCATTCTATAAAATAATATAGCAACGAATAAATTGATATATCAGTAAATATATTCTTATACTCGTCGTAAGAATATATATACACACATAAGATAGCACTTTTCCTCCTTAACCTCGTCCTTTGATAAAGTCTGTAAAACGTCAAAGACTAATTTAAACGAGTCTTAGAAGAAAAGTTGGGAGAGTTTATTAATATTGTTTAAGTTTAATGTTATATAATTTTTATTATTTCAAGTGGACCTACTTTATTCCGGGGTTAGAAAGAGATGCCCACTCGTTATAGCCTGTCATAACAATAAATGATAAGGAACGGTAGATGTTTAAGGATAAGAAAGTATTCTTAATACAGGTAGGGATAGGAACTTGGTGGCCCAGTTTTGAGGATTTGGGAAGTATAAAGTGTTCATGTTTGAAATATATTTCCTCTTTAGGGGTATCAGAGGGTTAGAAAATTTACCTGATTTTAATCGTCACATTTCCGATAAAACAAAAAAACCAATGTTTTATACTATTTATAAATGTTTTTTTTTAAATTTTAAGGCGACCAGCTAGAGTGACGAAGGATCGGGAAAGACTGAATATAGGTACGGACATGAAGCTGGCTGATTGAGGATATAGGAGGGGCCACGTGTACAAGCGCGAATACCGAATTATACCTAGCTTCTTTCAAGCTAGGCGTGTATATTTGCTGCAGCCACTTTTAAGGAAGGGGAGATGGGTTTAGGTGGCACTCGGGGTGGTACTTGCAATAGAGGAAAGTTATGGGGTAGCATGAAAAGGGTAGCTTACCTAAAATAAACCTATTCAAGAATGAGGGAGGTGTCTACTTGCTACCCGCCCCAAGTATCGGGGATGGTATATGGACTAGTTCACTTTATTAATAAATGCTTCTTTATATACAGCGTATTAATACCTTCAAAAGTTTTTTTAAATTATAAAATTGTAAATACGAAAAATATATTACAGAAGCAATTACAAAAAGTAATTCTATGTCTCGCTTGATCTAAATAACACCAGTTATGCTAGTATAGTGGCGCTCACCCCTAGATAGCGTGACAGTACCATTTGCTCTGTATTCTTCTAATTTTAAATTATTCATTTCTGAAATAAATTATTCTTTTTCAATGTTTGTACGACTGTCGCCCAAGGCAATGTGGAGGAGGTCCAATTAAATTAAATTAAATTCCTTTACAGTGAAGTTTCCTTTTTTATCTAATTCCCTAGGCGATAGTGTCAATATGAAATTATAACTTTAAATTAAAACTTTGATGGAAATAAATGGGATTCTGTCTTGGTAAGAGAATTTATAATCTGAATTCATACATTCATTAGAGTTATAAGAATTTACATACAGCCAACTAAGAATTATAATAAATTGCGAATATAGATTTATTCAAATTTGAGACGAATAGGTTTTCATGCAAATTTTTAAAACAAATAGACGAACATTTATTTAACGCATTTCATTATAAAATATAAATGAACTTTCCTAGAATGTTCTGCCTGGTTAAGGAAAACGTCCTTAATGAATATATGCAACTTGAAGCCACTTCGTGCCCATAGTTTACGTTTTATTCATGTAAGACATTTAATGCAACATTAGAAACCTTTTATCCGTTAGGTTTAAATCCGTTTAAAAGTAAAACACGAAGCAAGAGATATCTGGTAGTGAGGTGATAGTAGCAGGTATCGAGGTGTGACTAGCTGGTAACTGTTAGTGAGTTGCGGGTAACTAGTATCTTACAGTGAGTAGCTGGTAGCTGGCAAGGGATATCTGGTAGTGAGGTGATAGTAGCAGGTATCAAGGAGTGACTAGCTGGTAACTGTTAGTGAGTTGCAGGTAACTAGTATCTTACAGTGAGTAGCTGGTAGCTGGCAAGGGATAGCTGGTAGTGAGGTGATAGTAGCAGGTATCGAGGTGTGACTAGCTGGTGACTGTTAGTGAGTTGCGGGTAACTAGTATCTCACAGTGAGTAGCTGGTAGCTGGCAAGGGATAGCTGGTAGTGAGGTGATAGTAGCAGATATCGAGGAGTGACTAGCTGGTAACTGTTAGTGAGTGGCGGGTAACTAGTATCTTACAGTGAGTAGCTGGTAGCTGGCAAGGGGTAGCTGGTAGTGAGGTGATAGTAGCAGGTATCGAGGTGTGACTAGCTGGTGACTGTTAGTGAGTTGCGGGTAACTAGTATCTTACAGTGAGTAGGTGGTAGCTGGCAAGGGGTAGCTGGTAGTGAGGTGATAGTAGCAGGTATCGAGGAGTGACAATCTGGTAACTGTTAGTGAGTTGCGGGTAACTAGTATCTGGCAGTGAGTAGGTGGTAGCTGGCAAGGGGTAGCTGGTAGTGAGGAGATAGTAGCAGGTATCGAGGTGTGACTAGCTGGTGACTGTTAGTGAGTTGCAGGTAACTAGTATCTTACAGTGATTAGGTGGTAGCTGGCAAGGGGTAGCTGGTAGTGAGGTGATAGTAGCAGATATCGAGGAGTGACTAGCTGGTAACTGTTAGTGAGTTGCGGGTAACTAGTATCTTACAGTGAGTAGGTGGTAGCTGGCAAGGGGTAGCTGGTAGTGAGGTGATAGTAGCAGGTATCGAGGAGTGACTAGCTGGTAACTGTTAGTGAGTTGCGGGTAACTAGTATCTGGCAGTGAGTAGGTGGTAGCTGGCAAGGGGTAGCTGGTAGTGAGGTGATAGTAGCAGATATCGAGGAGTGACTAGCTGGTAACTGTTAGTGAGTTGCAGGTAACTAGTATCTGGCAGTGAGTAGGTGGTAGCTGGCAAGGGGTAGCTGGTAGTGAGGTGATAGTAGCAGGTATCGAGGAGTGACTAGCTGGTAACTGTTAGTGAGTTGCAGGTAACTAGTATCTGGCAGTGAGTAGGTGGTAGCTGGCAAGGGGTAGCTGGTAGTGAGGTGATAGTAGCAGGTATCGAGGAGTGACTAGCTGGTAACTGTTAGTGAGTTGCAGGTAACTAGTATCTGGCAGTGAGTAGGTGGTAGCTGGCAAGGGGTAGCTGGTAGTGAGGTGATAGTAGCAGATATCGAGGAGTGACTAGCTGGTAACTGTTAGTGAGTTGCGGGTAACTAGTATCTGGCAGTGAGTAGGTGGTAGCTGGCAAGGGGTAGCTGGTAGTGAGGTGATAGTAGCAGGTATCGAGGAGTGACTAGCTGGTAACTGTTAGTGAGTTGCGGGTAACTAGTATCTGGCAGTGAGTAGGTGGTAGCTGGCAAGGGGTAGCTGGTAGTGAGGTGATAGTAGCAGATATCGAGGAGTGACTAGCTGGTAACTGTTAGTGAGTTGCAGGTAACTAGTATCTGGCAGTGAGTAGGTGGTAGCTGGCAAGGGGTAGCTGGTAGTGAGGTGATAGTAGCAGGTATCGAGGAGTGACTAGCTGGTAACTGTAAGGGAGTTGCGTGTAACTAGTATCTTACAGTGAGTAGGTGGTAGCTGGCAAGGGGTAGCTGGTAGTGAGGTGATAGTAGCAGATATCGAGGAGTGACTAGCTGGTAACTGTTAGTGAGTTGCAGGTAACTAGTATCTGGCAGTGAGTAGGTGGTAGCTGGCAAGGGGTAGCTGGTAGTGAGGTGATAGTAGCAGGTATCGAGGAGTGACTAGCTGGTAACTGTAAGGGAGTTGCGTGTAACCAGTATCTTACAGTGAGTAGGTGGTAGCTGGCAAGGGGTAGCTGGTAGTGAGGTGATAGTAGCAGGTATCGAGGAGTGACTAGCTGGTAACTGTTAGTGAGTGGCGGGTAACTAGTATATGGCAAAGAGTAGGTGGTAGCTGGCAAGGGGTAGCTGCTAGTAAGGTGATAGTAGCAGGTATCGAGGAGTGACTAGCTGATAACTGTTAGTGAGTTGCAGGTAACTAGTATCTGGCAGTGAGTAGGTGGTAGCTGGCAAGGGGTAGCTGGTAGTGAGGTGATAGTAGCAGGTATCGAGGAGTGACTAGCTGGTAACTGTTAGTGAGTTGCAGGTAACTAGTATCTGGCAGTGAGTAGGTGGTAGCTGGCAAGGGGTAGCTGGTAGTGAGGTGATAGTAGCAGGTATCGAGGAGTGACTAGCTGGTAACTGTTAGTGAGTTGCAGGTAACTAGTATCTGGCAGTGAGTAGGTGGTAGCTGGCAAGGGGTAGCTGGTAGTGAGGTGATAGTAGCAGGTATCGAGGAGTGACTAGCTGGTAACTGTTAGTGAGTTGCGGGTAACTAGTATCTTACAGTGAGTAGGTGGTAGCTGGCAAGGGGTAGCTGCTAGTGAGGAGATAGTAGCAGGTATCGAGGAGTGACTAGCTGGTAACTGTTAGTGAGTTGCGTGTAACTAGTATCTGGCAGTGAGTAGGTGGTAGCTGGCAAGGGGTAGCTGCTAGTGAGGTGATAGTAGCAGGTATCGAGGAGTGACTAGCTGGTAACTGTTAGTGAGTTGCGTGTAACTAGTATCTGGCAGTGAGTAGGTGGTAGCTGGCAACGGGTAGCTGGTAGTGAGGTGATAGTAGCAGGTATCGAGGTGTGACTAGCTGGTAACTGTTAGTGAGTTGCGGGTAACTAGTATCTTACAGTGAGTAGGTGGTAGCTGGCAAGGGGTAGCTGGTAGTGAGGTGATAGTAGCAGGTATCGAGGTGTGACTAGCTGGTAACTGTTAGTGAGTTGCGGGTAACTAGTATCTGGCAGTGAGTAGGTGGTAGCTGGCAAGGGGTAGCTGGTAGTAAGGTGATAGTAGCAGGTATCGAGGAGTGACAAGCTGGTAACTGTTAGTGAGTTGCGGGTAACTAGTATCTGGCAGTGAGTAGGTGGTAGCTGGCAAGGGGTAGCTGGTAGTGAGGTGATAGTAGCAGGTATCGAGGAGTGACTAGCTGGTAACTGTTAGTGAGTTGCGGGTAACTAGTATCTGGCAGTGAGTAGGTGGTAGCTGGCAAGGAGTAGCTGGTAGTAAGGTGATAGTAGCAGGTATCGAGGAGTGACAAGCTGGTAACTGTTAGTGAGTTGCGGGTAACTAGTATCTGGCAGTGAGTAGGTGGTAGCTGGCAAGGGGTAGCTGGTAGTGAGGTGATAGTAGCAGGTATCGAGGAGTGACTAGCTGGTAACTGTTAGTGAGTTGCAGGTAACTAGTATCTGGCAGTGAGTAGGTGGTAGCTGGCAAGGGGTAGCTGGTAGTGAGGTGATAGTAGCAGGTATCGAGGAGTGACTAGCTGGTAACTGTTAGTGAGTTGCAGGTAACTAGTATCTGGCAGTGAGTAGGTGGTAGCTGGCAAGGGGTAGCTGGTAGTGAGGTGATAGTAGCAGGTATCGAGGAGTGACTAGCTGGTAACTGTTAGTGATTTGTGGGTAACTAGTATATGGCAGTGAGTAGGTGGTAGCTGGCAAGGGGTAGCTGGTAGTGAGGTGATAGTAGCAGGTATCGAGGAGTGACAAGCTGGTAACTGTAAGGGAGTTGCGTGTAACTAGTATCTTACAGTGAGTAGGTGGTAGCTGGCAAGGGGTAGCTGGTAGTGAGGTGATAGTAGCAGGTATCGAGGAGTGACTAGCTGGTAACTGTTAGTTAGTTGTGGGTAACTAGTATATGGCAGTGAGTAGGTGGTAGCTGGCAAGGGGTAGCTGGTAGTGAGGTGATAGTAGCAGGTATCGAGGAGTGACTAGCTGGTAACTGTTAGGGAGTTGCGTGTAACTAGTATCTTACAGTGAGTAGGTGGTAGCTGGCAAGGGGTAGCTGGTAGTGAGGTGATAGTAGCAGGTATCGAGGAGTGACTAGCTGGTGACTGTTAGTGAGTTGCGGGTAACTAGTATCTTACAGTGAGTAGGTGGTAGCTGGCAAGGGGTAGCTGGTAGTGAGGTGATAGTAGCAGGTATCGAGGTGTGACTAGCTGGTAACTGTTAGTGAGTTGCGGGTAACTAGTATCTTACAGTGAGTAGGTGGTAGCTGGCAAGGGGTAGCTGGTAGTGAGGTGATAGTAGCAGGTATCGAGGAGTGACTAGGTGGTAACTGTTAGTGAGTTGCGGGTAACTAGTATCTTACAGTGAGTAGGTGGTAGCTGGCAAAGGGTAGCTGGTAGTGAGGTGATAGTAGCAGGTATCGAGGAGTGACTAGCTGGTAACTGTTAGTGAGTTACGGGTAACTAGTATCTTACAGTGAGTAGGTGGTAGCTGGCAAGGGGTAGCTGCTAGTGAGGTGATAGTAGCAGGTATCGAGGTGTGACTAGCTGGTAACTGTTAGTGAGTTGCGGGTAACTAGTATCTGGCAGTGAGTAGGTGGTAGCTGGCAAGGGGTAGCTGGTAGTGAGGTGATAGTAGCAGGTATCGAGGTGTGACTAGCTGGTAACTGTTAGTGAGTTGCGGGTAACTAGTATCTTACAGTGAGTAGGTGGTAGCTGGCAAGGGGTAGCTGGTAGTGAGGTGATAGTAGCAGGTATCGAGGAGTGACTAGCTGGTAACTGTTAGTGAGTTGCGGGTAACTAGTATCTTACAGTGAGTAGGTGGTAGCTGGCAAGGGGTAGCTGGTAGTGAGGTGATAGTAGCAGGTATCGAGGAGTGACTAGCTGGTAACTGTTAGTGAGTTGCAGGTAACTAGTATCTGGCAGTGAGTAGGTGGTAGCTGGCAAGGGGTAGCTGGTAGTGAGGTGATAGTAGCAGGTATCGAGGAGTGACTAGCTGGTAACTGTTAGTGAGTTGCAGGTAACTAGTATCTTACAGTAAGTAGGTGGTAGCTGGCAAGGGGTAGCTGGTAGTGAGGTGATAGTAGCAGGTATCGAGGAGTGACTAGCTGGTAACTGTTAGTGAGTTGCGGGTAACTAGTATCTTACAGTGAGTAGGTGGTAGCTGGCAAGGGGTAGCTGGTAGTGAGGTGATAGTAGCAGGTATCGAGGAGTGACTAGCTGGTAACTGTTAGTGAGTTGCGGGTAACTAGTATCTTACAGTGAGTAGGTGGTAGCTAGCAAGGGGTAGCTGGTAGTGAGGTGATAGTAGCAGGTATCGAGGAGTGACTAGCTGGTAACTGTTAGTGAGTTGCGGGTAACTAGTATCTTACAGTGAGTAGGTGGTAGCTGGCAAAGGGTAGCTGCTAGTGAGGTGATAGTAGCAGGTATCGAGGAGTGACTAGCTGGTAACTGTAAGTGAGTTGCGTGTAACTAGTATCTTACAGTGAGTAGGTGGTAGCTGGCAAAGGGTAGCTGGTAGTGAGGTGATAGTAGCAGGTAACGAGGAGTAACTAGCTGGTGACTGTTAGTGAGTTGCGGGTAACTAGTATCTTACAGTGAGTAGGTGGTAGCTGGCAAGGGGTAGCTGGTAGTGAGGTGATAGTAGCAGGTATCGAGGAGTGACTAGCTGGTAACTGTTAGTGAGTTGCAGGTAACTAGTATCTGGCAGTGAGTAGGTGGTAGCTGGCAAGGGGTAGCTGGTAGTGAGGTGATAGTAGCAGGTATCGAGGAGTGACTAGCTGGTGACTGTTAGTGAGTTGCAGGTAACTAGTATCTGGCAGTGAGTAGGTGGTAGCTGGCAAGGGGTAGCTGGTAGTGAGGTGATAGTAGCAGGTATCGAGGAGTGACTAGCTGGTAACTGTTAGTGAGTTGCAGGTAACTAGTATCTTACAGTAAGTAGATGGTAGTTGGCAAGGTGTAGCTGGTAGTGAGGTGATAGTAGCAGGTATCGAGGAGTGACTAGGTGGTAACTGTTAGTGAGTTGCAGGTAACTAGTATCTTACAGTGAGTAGGTGGTAGCTGGCAAGGGGTAGCTGGTAGTGAGGTGATAGTAGCAGGTATCGAGGAGTGACTAGGTGGTAACTGTTAGTGAGTTGCAGGTAACTAGTATCTTACAGTGAGTAGGTGGTAGCTGGCAAGGGGTAGCTGGTAGTGAGGTGATAGTAGCAGGTATCGAGGAGTGACTAGCTGGTAACTGTTAGTGAGTTGCGGGTAACTAGTATCTGACAGTAAGTAGATGGTAGCTGGCAAGGGGTAGCTGGTAGTGAGGTGATAGTAGCAGGTATCGAGGAGTGACTAGCTGGTAACTGTTAGTGAGTTGCGGGTAACTAGTATCTGGCAGTGAGTAGGTTTTAGCTGGCAAGGGGTAGCTGGTAGTGAGGTGATAGTAGCAGGTATCGAGGAGTGACTAGCTGGTAACTGTTAGTGAGTTGCGGGTAACTAGTATCTGACAGTAAGTAGATGGTAGCTGGCAAGGGGTAGCTGGTAGTGAGGTGATAGTAGCAGGTATCGAGGAGTGACTATCTGGTAACTGTTAGTGAGTTGCGGGTAACTAGTATCTGATAGTAAGTAGGTGGTAGCTGGTAAGGGGTAGCTGGTAGTGAGGTGATAGTAGCAGGTATCGAGGAGTGACTAGCTGGTAACTCTTAGTGAGTTGCGGGTAACTAGTATCTGACAGTAAGTAGATGGTAGCTGGCAAGGGGTAGCTGGTAGTGAGGTGATAGTAGCAGGTATCGAAGGGTGACTAGCTGGTAACTGTTAGTGAGTTGCGGGTAACTAGTATCTGACAGTAAGTAGGTGGTAGCTGGCAAGGGGTAGCTGGTAGTGAGGTGATAGTAGCAGGTATTGAGGAGTGACTAGCTGGTAACTGTTAGTGAGTTGCGGGTAACTAGTATCTGACAGTAAGTAGATGGTAACTGGCAAGGGGTAGCTGGTAGTGAGGTGATAGTAGCAGGTATCGAGGAGTGACTAGCTGGTAACTGTTAGTGAGTTGCAGGTAACTAGTATCTTACAGTAAGTAGGTGGTAGCTGGCAAGGGGTAGCTGGTAGTGAGGTGATAGTAGCAGGTATCGAGGAGTGACTAGCTGGTAACTGTTAGTGAGTTGCGGGTAACTAGTATCTTACAGTTAGTAGGTGGTAGCTGGCAAGGGGTAGCTGGTAGTGAGGAGATAGTAGCAGGTATCGAGGAGTGACTAGGTGGTAACTGTTAGTGAGTTGCGGGTAACTAGTATCTTACAGTGAGTAGGTGGTAGCTGGCAATCGGTAGCTGGTAGTGAGGAGATAGTAGCAGGTATCGAGGAGTGACTAGGTGGTAACTGTTAGTGAGTTGCAGGTAACTAGTATCTTACAGTAAGTAGGTGGTAGCTGGCAAGGGGTAGCTGGTAGTGAGGTGATAGTAGCAGGTATCGAGGAGTGACTAGCTGGTGACTGTTAGTGAGTTGCGGGTAACTAGTATCTTACAGTGAGTAGGTGGTAGCTGGCAAGGGGTAGCTGGTAGTGAGGTGATAGTAGCAGGTATCGAGGAGTGACTAGCTGGTAACTGTTAGTGAGTTGCGGGTAACTAGTATCTTACAGTGAGTAGGTGGTAGCTAGCAAGGGGTAGCTGGTAGTGAAGTGATAGTAGCAGGTATCGAGGAGTGACTAGCTGGTAACTGTTAGTGAGTTGCGGGTAACTAGTATCTTACAGTGAGTAGGTGGTAGCTGGCAAAGGGTAGCTGCTAGTGAGGTGATAGTAGCAGGTATCGAGGAGTGAATAGCTGGTAACTGTTAGTGAGTTGCGGGTAACTAGTATCTGGCAGTGAGTAGGTGGTAGCTAGCAAGGGGTAGCTGGTAGTGAGGTGATAGTAGCAGGTATCGAGGAGTGACTAGCTGGTAACTGTAAGTGAGTTGCGTGTAACTAGTATCTTACAGTGAGTAGGTGGTAGCTGGCAAAGGGTAGCTGGTAGTGAGGTGATAGTAGCAGGTAACGAGGAGTAACTAGCTGGTGACTGTTAGTGAGTTGCGGGTAACTAGTATCTTACAGTGAGTAGGTGGTAGCTGGCAAGGGGTAGCTGGTAGTGAGGTGATAGTAGCAGGTATGGAGGAGTGACTAGCTGGTAATTGTTAGTGAGTTGCAGGTAACTAGTATCTGGCAGTGAGTAGGTGGTAGCTGGCAAGGGGTAGCTGGTAGTGAGGTGATAGTAGCAGGTATCGAGGAGTGACTAGCTGGTAACTGTTAGTGAGTTGCAGGTAACTAGTATCTTACAGTAAGTAGATGGTAGTTGGCAAGGGGTAGCTGGTAGTGAGGTGATAGTAGCAGGTATCGAGGAGTGACTAGGTGGTAACTGTTAGTGAGTTGCAGGTAACTAGTATCTTACAGTGAGTAGGTGGTAGCTGGCAAGGGGTAGCTGGTAGTGAGGAGATAGTAGCAGTTATCGAGGAGTGACTAGCTGGTAACTGTTAGTGATTGCGGGTAACTAGTATATGGCATTGAGTAGATGGTAGCTGGCAAGGGGTATTTGGTAGTGGGTTGCTGGCAGATGGTGGTGGACAAGGGAGAGCTGGTAGTTGGTGTTAGGCGGTATTTAGCTGTGGGTAACTGGTAGGGGTTGCTGGTAGATGGTATGGATAAGGGGTAGCTGGTATCTGGCAGTGGATATCTGGTAACTGGTAATTGTAAGTGAGTTGCTGGTAACGTGTTATTGAGTTGATGGTAGCGGGTGGTAATGGGTACAAATAATTTACTCAAATATTTTGTTGTAATATATGAATTTGTTTTTAGTTCTCTTCTATTGATTGTAAATGTGAAATGTAGTTTTTAATCTAATAAAAGGGGAATTTAGTATAGATTTGTGTACATTGGGTGCTTGAGTATGCATGTATAGAAAACGGAGAAAGAGGTGAGGCCGGAGAGGGAGAGCGACAGCGCTTACAACTGGTTTTGTAAATTGGGAGGCGTCAGTTGTCAAAACGTAAAAAGGTTTTCTTGTAATCGCATCCATGGTAAAATGTATTCTAAAAAAAACAGGTTTAAAAACAGGTGTATTCATCACTGTTATCGTAAAAATATATTGCTATTATAGTATTTCCCGCTTTATACTATTTTATTATTATTATTATTTTCAAATATCAAGGTGGCTAGGTGTTATCGCTATTGTTGCCTGTGAATGATAAAAAGGATTGTAAATATATTGTTGGATTAAGGTGAAGAAAAACGTCACTGGTAAAGGATGAAGAATGGTGTACAGACGTATGCCTATACTCTAACAAGTCTTGAAGAAGTGTCTACTGATTACACCTTCTTCAAGTAGAGGGATATAAAAGAGTTAATAGATTTAGGTACGAGAAAAGAAATGCCTATCTTTTAGCAGTGGATCTGGGTGAAAAGGGGTGTCTCACTAATAGGTGAAGACGTTTATTACTCCTCTACGCGTATGCTTTCATATGAACCTAACAGAACCTTTTCTCAGGCTTTTCATCGTTCCTCGCGTTATGTATTTTGTGATAAACCCTCGTATTTGGCCACCTGTCTTTAATTTTGTTTCAGAGCCAGTCTACTTCAGGCAAGCGACTAATTATTTCATAATGTGTATTTTTGAATAATAGATACTAAACAAGTTTCCATCAACATTTGAGCTGTATTGGGAAGTGGGATGATAAGTATTTACCAAGTTGCCCTTCCCAACGTTCGTTTCTTTTTTAGCTTTCCTTCTTCAACGTATCCACGAATACACGGGCAAAGTATTACAGTTTGCAGGAGTATCTTCCCTAGTCTTACCTTATTTCGTTTTATCCTTCTTCGTACAATGTGGTGGAATCTGGAACATTATTTTGTCATCCACTTTCCTTCTTCAACGTTTCCATAAATACACTGGCAAAGTATTCCAGTTTGCAGGAGTATCTTCCCTAGTTTTATGATAATTTCTTAATATCCTTAATTTCATCATCCTTCTTCGTACAATGTGGTGGAATCTTGAATATTATTTTGTCATCCACATTCCTTCTTCAACGTTTCCATAAATACACTGGCAAAGTATTCCAGTTTGCAGGAGTATCTTCCCTAGTTTTTTCCTTAATTCCTTTCATCCTTCTTCGTACAATGACGTGGAATCTTGAATATTATTTTGTCATCTTCTTTCCTTCTTCAACGTTTCCATAAATACACTGGCAAAGTATTCCAGTTTGCAGGAGTATCTTCCCTAGTTTTATCATAATTTCTTAATATCCTTAATTTCTTCATCCTTCTTCGTACAATGTGGTGGAATCTTGAACATTATTTTGTCATCCACTTTCCTTCTTCAACGTTTCCATAAATACACTGGCAAAGTATTCCAGTTTGCAGGAGTATCTTCCCTAGTTTTTTCCTTAATTCCTTTCACCCTTCTTCGTACAATGACGTGGAATCTTGAATATTATTTTGTCATCTTCTTTCCTTCTTCAACGTTTCCATAAATACACTGGCAAAGTATTCCAGTTTGCAGGAGTATCTTCCCTAGTTTTATCATAATTTCTTAATATCCTTAATTTCTTCATCCTTCTTCGTACAATGTGGTGGAATCTTGAATATTATTTTGTCATCCACTTTCCTTCTTCAACGTTTCCATAAATACACTGGCAAAGTATTCCAGTTTGCAGGAGTATCTTCCCTAGTTTTTTCCTTAATTCCTTTCACCCTTCTTCGTACAATGACGTGGAATCTTGAATATTATTTTGTCATCTTCTTTCCTTCTTCAACGTTTCCATAAATACACTGGCAAAGTATTCCAGTTTGCAGGAGTATCTTCCCTAGTTTTATCATAATTTCTTAATATCCTTAATTTCTTCATCCTTCTTCGTACAATGTGGTGGAATCTTGAATATTATTTTGTCATCCACTTTCCTTCTTCAACGTTTCCATAAATACACTGGCAAAGTATTCCAGTTTGCAGGAGTATCTTCCCTAGTTTTTTCCTTAATTCCTTTCATCCTTCTTCGTACAATGACGTGGAATCTTGAATATTATTTTGTCATCTTCTTTCCTTCTTCAACGTTTCCATAAATACACTGGCAAAGTATTCCAGTTTGCAGGAGTATCTTCCCTAGTTTTATTATAATTTCTTAATATCCTTAATTTCTTCATCCTTCTTCGTACAATGTGGTGGAATCTTGAATATTATTTTGTCATCCACTTTCCTTCTTCAACGTTTCCATAAATACACTGGCAAAGTATTCCAGTTTGCAAGAGTATCTTCCCTAGTTTTTTCCTTAATTCCTTTCATCCTTCTTCGTACAATGTGGTGGAATCTTGAATATTATTTTGTCATCCACTTTCCTTCTTCAACGTTTCCATAAATACACTGGCAAAATATTCCAGTTTGCAGGAGTATCTTCCCTAGTTTTTTCCTTAATTCCTTTCATCCTTCTTCGTACAATGACGTGGAATCTTGAATATTATTTTGTCATATTCTTTCCTTTTTCAACGTTTCCATAAATACACTGGTAAAGTATTCCAATTCGCAGGAGTATCTTCCCTAGTTTTTTCCTTAATTCCTTTCATCCTTCTTCGTACAATGACGTGGAATCTTGAATATTATTTTGTCATCTTCTTTCCTTTTTCAACGTTTCCATAAATACACTGGTAAAGTATTCCAATTCGCAGGAGTATCTTCCTTATTGTTACCTTAATTCCTTTCATCCTTCTTCGTACAATGTGGTGGAATCTTGAATATTATTTTTTCATCTTCTTTCCTTCTTCAACGTTTCCATATATACACGGGCAAAGCACTCCAATTCGATGGAGTATCTTCCCTAGTTTTACGTTAATTTCTTCATCCTTCTTCGTACAATGTGGTGGCATCTTGAATATTATTTTGTCATCTTCTTTCCTTCTTCAACGTTTCCATAAATACACTGGTAAAGTATTCCAATTCTCAGGAGTGACAACCCTAGCCTTACCTTAATTACTTTTTATCCATCTTCGTACAATGTGGTGGAATCTTGAATATTATTTTTTCATCTTTTTTCCTTCTTCAACGTTTCCATAAATACACGGGCAAAGTACTCCAATTCGCAGGAGTATCTTCCCTAGTTTTACCCTAATACCTTTTATCTTTCTTCGTACAATGTGGTGGAATCTTGAATATTATTTTGTCATCTTCTTTCCTTCTTCAACGTTTCCATAAATACACTAGCAAAGTATTCCAGTTTGCAAGAGTATCTTCCCTAGTTTTTCCTTAATTCCTTTCATCCTTCTTCGTACAATGTGGTGAAATCTTGAATATTATTTTTTCATCTTTTTTCCTTCTTCAACGTTTCCATAAATACACGGACAAAGTACTCCAATTCGCAGGTGTATCTTCCCTAGTTTTACCTTAATTCCTTTCACCCTTCTTCGTACAATGTAATGGAATCTTGAATATTATTTTGTCATCTTCTTTCCTTCTTCAACGTTTCCATAAATACACTGGCAAAGTACTCCAATTCTCAGGAGTGACAACCCTAGCCTTACCTTAATTACTTTTTATCCATCTTCGTACAATGTGGTGGAATCTTGAATATTATTTTTTCATCTTTTTTCCTTCTTCAACGTTTCCATAAATACACTGGCAAAGTATTCCAGTTTGCAAGAGTATCTTCCCTAGTTTTTCCTTAATTCCTTTCATCCTTCTTCGTACAATGTGGTGAAATCTTGAATATTATTTTTTCATCTTTTTTCCTTCTTCAACGTTTCCATAAATACACGGACAAAGTACTCCAATTCGCAGGTGTATCTTCCCTAGTTTTACCTTAATTCCTTTCACCCTTCTTCGTACAATGTAATGGAATCTTGAATATTATTTTGTCATCTTCTTTCCTTCTTCAACGTTTCCATAAATACACTGGCAAAGTACTCCAATTCTCAGGAGTGACAACCCTAGCCTTACCTTAATTACTTTTTATCCATCTTCGTACAATGTGGTGGAATCTTGAATATTATTTTTTCATCTTTTTTCCTTCTTCAACGTTTCCATAAATACACTGGCAAAGTATTCCAGTTTGCAAGAGTATCTTCCCTAGTTTTTCCTTAATTCCTTTCATCCTTCTTCGTACAATGTGGTGAAATCTTGAATATTATTTTTTCATCTTTTTTCCTTCTTCAACGTTTCCATAAATACACTGGCAAAGTATTCCAGTTTGCAAGAGTATCTTCCCTAGTTTTTCCTTAATTCCTTTCACCCTTCTTCGTACAATGTGGTGGAATCTTGAATATTATTTTGTCATCTTCTTTCCTTCTTCAACGTTTCCATAAATACACTGGCAAAGTATTCCAGTTTGCAAGAGTATCTTCCCTAGTTTTTCCTTAATTCCTTTCATCCTTCTTCGTACAATGTGGTGAAATCTTGAATATTATTTTTTCATCTTTTTTCCTTCTTCAACGTTTCCATAAATACACGGACAAAGTACTCCAATTCGCAGGTGTATCTTCCCTAGTTTTACCTTAATTCCTTTCACCCTTCTTCGTACAATGTAATGGAATCTTGAATATTATTTTGTCATCTTCTTTCCTTCTTCAACGTTTCCATAAATACACTGGCAAAGTACTCCAATTCTCAGGAGTGACAACCCTAGCCTTACCTTAATTACTTTTTATCCATCTTCGTACAATGTGGTGGAATCTTGAATATTATTTTTTCATCTTTTTTCCTTCTTCAACGTTTCCATAAATACACGGGCAAAGTACTCCAATTCGCAGGAGTATCTTCCCTAGTTTTACTCTAATTCCTTTTATCTTTCTTCGTACAATGTGGTGGAATCTTGAATATTATTTTGTCATCTTCTTTCCTTCTTCAACGTTTCCATAAATACACTGGTAAAGTATTCCAATTCCCAGGAGTGACCTCCCTAGACTTACCTTAATTCGTTTCACCTTCTTCTCATGATGTGGTGGAATCTTGAATGAAATGGTTGTTACCTTGATATGACATTGAGTGCGTATTATAACCATAGGCAATGTTAAAGAATGGTTCTGCGAAAACATTGGCCATCACTAAGTCTCTTATTTCTCTGACAGACTGAAATATGTGCCGGGAAAATGTATAGCGTGCCACACGACTTCCAAGAAAACGCTGTGTGGCAGGATCTATCTTGCTATGGTTTTAACCTCAATATTCCGTCTCGTTGGGAAAGGGAACAACGGAAAGTCATATCTCTAGTTAGCGCTGCTCCACTGATGTAAAAGCTTTTGTAGATTCTGTTGAAACTGTTTCAATAATTTAAGTTTCTGCTAGGCGCAATATAAATGTAAAGTGTATTACAAAGTGCTATCTTGGTCATATTAATTCATGTAGGTGCTTTCCGGATAATCTCCATGCGCAAAAACCGTGTATGTTGCTACTCCCTTACCGTCTGGACACAAGGCTGCATTTCTTCAATAACGGTTGAGTTATTATTTATTTACGGGAAAGAGTAAAGGAATTCGCGCGGCGCCGCGACTTCTCGTTGCTCGGGTATAAATAGAGTCAATAGGCGGGATGATGAGAGACTGGTAGTCCAAGTATTTTAATACGCCTTTATGGGACGTTCCTTGCACTTATTTGTTTCTGAGATATAGTTTATATAATCAAAAAATGGCTGCATTATACAATTTATTATATAGATTACATAAAATACCTATGAATAATGAAAACAAGATAAGAGAGAAAAACATTATCTATCAAATTGCAATTGAGAATGGTTATAAAAAGAAAACTGTTGATAAACTTAATTATAATATTTTAAAGAAACAAAATAATAATCTAATTTACAAAAATAATGATGAAAATGTCATATGGACTTCATTTACATTTTTTGGTAATGAAGTAAAAAATATCACAAAATTGTTTAAAGGTAGCAACATAAAATTCGCTTATAATACTAATAATAAATTAATAAATATAATGAATAATAATAATATTATTAATATGCATGAAAAAAACGGTGTATATAAATTAGAATGTGATTATTGTAATAAAGTTTATATAGGACAAACTAAGAAAAAACTTAAAGATAGATATAAAGAACATTTTAATGCATATAAAAAGCCAGAAATTTATAAATCAAATTTTGCTAGTCATTGTATTAATAATAATCACTTATTTCCTAATATAGATAATATGATACTTATAAAAGAAATTAACAAAGGCCTGAGAATGAATATTTATGAAGCTTTAGAAATACATAAATATAATACTAATAATGAGTTGATAAATGAACAAATACAAGTAAAATCTAAATTCGATAATATATTCAGTGTTTGTAATGTTAGGGCAGCAAAATAAAAAAATTTTAACAACATTGTAATTGATTTGGCATAACTATTTATTTGATCTAATTTGCACATATGTTAATTTTAATTGTTTAATATTCCTGATGATGTTGGTACTGTTAGCCAACGAAAAGCTTTGAATTGTAAATTCAAATATAATTCTTGTATTTGTATTTTGACTTATGTTCTTTATTAATACACAAGAAAACATACTGCGATATTTATATATATATATATATATATATATATATATATATATATATATATATATATATATATATTAAAATAATTTTTACAAAGTTAAATATAAAATATTACTTCGTTTATTTTATAAAAGTCGATATGTATACCTATTTGAAAAACAATATGAATCAAATTACTTAAGGGAACTTTATTCCACTAGTTTGGTAGTTGGAAGTTCAAGGAAAACATCGCAGCTTCAGGTATATCATGTTAAAATAGTTTTTGTTCCGTATAGAATATTTATT
Source organism: Prosapia bicincta (assembly GCA_036971475.1). Taxonomy (NCBI): domain Eukaryota; kingdom Metazoa; phylum Arthropoda; class Insecta; order Hemiptera; family Cercopidae; genus Prosapia; species Prosapia bicincta. Next base: position 6,918,941 of record JBAIZL010000004.1, on the reverse strand, counting down.
AATAATAAAAACAAGTAATATGAACCTAAACTCTCAAAGTCAATTCCTACTTGGGTTACAAAAAAATATTTTAGTTACATTTTATTAAATCATTACAAATAATATAAATAAAGTAACATAACCTATGCGTTCAAACAGCTGTCCTACCACATAACCTACAACATAAGATCAGCTGTTTTATGATATCATAGGTTTTCACTTATTTTATGGGACGAAATAAGTATAATTGCATACCTTGCCCCGTTTGTGAAAAACTTTTCTTCCGTATAAAAATAAAATAAATTTAGAATCTTTTTGAAGTGATAACTATTATACGCGTTGTACAAAACATGAGATTAAATCATTGCTTTCGCTTCACGCTATAACCTAAAGCATATAGTCTACCTTACAACATACAATTTTATGACTATTTATTAGGAATATACTGTGGTTGAATTTAATAATAAATACACAAAAACCTCTTAACCACAAACTTTCTTTAATTTACCCTAATGTACATTTCAGTTACAAAGTAACCATCCTCAGAGGGATAACATACAAAGACTGTATGTCTTTGTAAAGATTCAGTATTTGTATGTTATCCCTCTGAGGATGGTTACTTTGTAACTGAAATGTACATTAGGGTAAATTAAAGAAAGTTTGTGGTTAAGAGGTTTTTGTGTATTTATTATACAATTTTATGTAACATCTGTTCTTGCGTTATAGGTTATGTTGTGGAACAGCTGTTAAGCACGTAGATTATTATTAAATGGTTTATATCAATTAATAAATATATTAATTTATTTAAATTTTGATAAATCTCAACACAAACAATTAAATATAACGATAATAATAAGTTACATCTTTTTAACCAATTTTTGAAAAGTAAACGTTTAAGGCTCGTCTTGTATTTTTTAAAGAACTAATTTGAATTGTTAAAAATAATTGTTTTTAGTATAAATCTATTAAGTGTGTTTGTTACCCACATTATTTGATTATTAACTACAATAAATATTAGTCTTTACGAAATACATTCCTTATAAAAAAAGTAAAAATTGTAATGATAAATGTATGAATTCATATTTTCGGTGATTTTAGTTGAAACCTTTGCAAAACCATTAGCTTTATTTTGTTATCACTTTAGTCGGGATTCCCACGAGTGCCCGTATTAATTTTTTTATTAAATAATTTCAACTAATATAAAAAAGTAACATAACTAATGCCTTAAAACAGCTGTTGTACTACATAACCTATAACATAAAATCAGCTGTTTAATGAAATTTTGTTATCACTTATTTTGAGCCAAATGGGACGAAATAAGTATATTGCATAATTTGCTCCTTTTGTAAAAATGTTTTCTCCCATATAAAACTAAAATTAATTCATTAAATCTAATTAACTATCTAAAATTTGAGTAAACTGTATTAACAAGTGCCATCCACTACAAGTTTCAATAAATACGTTTAAATTTCAGGGAGTGAGTAAAACGTTTTTTTAAATTAACGAATGAAAATATGAGCAAGACATATGGAAGGAGAGTGTGAACTAATAGAGGGAATGGAGAAAAAATTGATTTACGTAATGCTTTAGTATACGCTTTAGTATAAATTTAAAATTTGAATTTGTTAATATACTCAATTCTATTTTTCATTTTAAACTATTACATTTGACTAGCTGCTTTCAGTATTTTCCAAACTTTAAACCAATTGCTCTGAAACGTTTTCTTTTCTCAGAGTGGGTATGCTGGTATCTCTTTAACCCGGTTAACAGGTATACTTCAGATATGCATACCCATCCAAGAGAAGCCGTAATTTGTCCTTATTCCCAGTACCATGGAATCTGTATGTTGTTCTTCCTACTTCCATCTACTCTTCTTCCTTATCTTTTCCTTCCAACTGAATGCCTTAAATTACCAGTAATCCCAGAATAAGGACGCCATTATTTCCTTCCTAATTTTATCCATCCTTCCTTATCCTTCGTGGAAGTGGTGTCGCCTTTCCCACTGAATGCCTTAAATTACCACTAATCCTAGAATAAGGACGCCATTATTTCCTTCCTAATTTTATCCACCCTTCCTTATCCTTCGTGGAAGTGGTGTCGCCTTTCCCACTGAATGCCTTAAATTACCAGTAATCCTAGAATAAGGACGCCATTATTTCCTTCCTAATTTTATCCATCCTTCCTTATCCTTCGTGGAAGTGGTGTCGCCTTTCCCACTGAATGCCTTAAATAACCACTAATCCTAGAATAAGGACGCCATTATTTCCTTCCTAATTTTATCCACCCTTCCTTATCCTTCGTGAAAGTGGTGTCGCCTTTCCCACTGAATGCCTTAAATTACCAGTAATCCCAGAATAAGGACGCCATTATTTCCTTCCTAATTTTATCCACCCTTCCTTATCCTTCGTGGAAGTGGTGTCGCCTTTCCCACTGAATGCCTTAAATTACCACTGATCCTAGAATAAGGACGCCAATATTTCCTTCCTAATTTTATCCACCCTTCCTTATCCTTCGTGGAAGTGGTGTCGCCTTTCCCACTGAATGCCTTAAATTACCACTAATCCCAGAATAAGGACGCCATTATTTCCTTCCTAATTTTATCCACCCTTCCTTATCCTTCGTGGAAGTGGTGTAGCCTTTCCCACTGAATGCCTTAAATTACCAGTAATCCTAGAATAAGGACGCCATTATTTCCTTCCTAATTTTATCCACCCTTCCTTATCCTTCGTGGAAGTGGTGTAGCCTTTCCCACTGAATGCCTTAAATTACCAGTAATCCTAGAATAAGGACGCCATTATTTCCTTCCTAATTTTATCCACCCTTCCTTATCCTTCGTGGAAGTGGTGTAGCCTTTCCCACTGAATGCCTTAAATTACCAGTAATCCTAGAATAAGGACGCCATTATTTCCTTCCTAATTTTATCCACCCTTCCTTATCCTTCGTGGAAGTGGTGTAGCCTTTCCCACTGAATGCCTTAAATTACCAGTAATCCTAGAATAAGGACGCCATTATTTCCTTCCTAATTTTATCCACCCTTCCTTATCCTTCGTGGAAGTGGTGTAGCCTTTCCCACTGAATGCCTTAAATTACCACTAATCCCAGAATAAGGACGACATTATTCCCTTCCTAATTTTATCCACCCTTCCTTATCATTCGTGAAAGTGGTGTCGCCTTTCCCACTGAATGCCTTAAATTACCACTAATCACAGAATAAGGACGCCATTATTTCCTTCCTAATTTTATCCACCCTTCCTTATCCTTCGTGGAAGTGGTGTAGCCTTTCCCACTGAATTCCTTAAATTACCACTAATCCTAGAATAAGGATACCATTATTTCCTTCCTAATTTTATCAACCCTTCCTTATCCTTCGTGGAAGTGGTGTAGCCTTTCCCACTGAATGCCTTAAATTACCACTAATCCTAGAATAAGGACGCCATTATTTCCTTCCTAATTTTATCCACCCTTCCTTATCCTTCGTGAAAGTGGTGTCGCCTTTCCCACTGAATGCCTTAAATTACCACTAATCCTAGAATAAGGACGCCATTATTTCCTTCCTAATTTTATCCACCCTTCCTTATCCTTCGTGGAAGTGGTGTAGCCTTTCCCACTGAATGCCTTAAATTACCATAATCCCAGAATAAGGACGCCATTATTTCCTTCCTAATTTTATCCACCCTTCCTTATCCTTCGTGGAAGTGGTGTAGCCTATCCCACTGAATGCCTTAAATTACCACTAATCCTAGAATAAGGATACCATTATTTCCTTCCTAATTTTATCAACCCTTCCTTATCCTTCGTGGAAGTGGTGTAGCCTTTCCCACTTAATGCCTTAAATTACCACTAATCCTAGAATAAGGACACCATTATTTCCTTCCTAATTTTATCCACCCTTCCTTATCCTTCGTGGAAGTGGTGTAGCCTTCCCCACTGAATGCCTTAAATTACCACTAATCCTAGAATAAGGGCACCATTATTTCCTTCCTAATTGTATCCACCCTTCCTTATCCTTCGTGGAAGTGGTGTCGCCTTTCCCACTGAATGCCTTAAATTATCACTAATCCCAGAATAAGGACGCCATTATTTCCTTCCTAATTTTATCCAGCCTTCCTTAGCCTTCGTGGAAGTGGCGCAGCCTTTCCCACTGAATGTCTTAAATTATCAGTAATCCTAGAATAAGGACGCCTTTATTTCCTTCCTAATTTTATCCACCCTTCCTTATCCTTCGTGGAAGTGGTGTCGCCTTTCCCACTGAATGCCATAAATTACCACTAATCCCAGAATAAGGACGCCATTATTTCCTTCCTAATTTTATTCAGCCTTCCTTATATTTCGTGGAAGTGGTGTCGCCTTTCCCACTGAATGCCTTAAATTACCACTAATCCCAGAATAAGGACACCATCATTTCCTTCCTAATTTTATCAACCCTTCCTTATCCTTCGTGGAAGTGGTGTAGCCTTTCCCCGTGAATTCCTTAAGTTACCACTAATCCCAGAATAAGGACGCCATTATTTCCTTCCTAATTTTATCCAGCCTTCCTTAGCCTTCGTGGAAGTGGCGCAGCCTTTCCCACTGAATGTCTTAAATTATCAGTAATCTTAGAATAAGGACGCCTTTATTTCCTTCCTAATTTTATCAACCCTTCCTTATCCTTCGTGGAAGTGGTGTCGCCTTTCCCACTGAATGCCTTAAATTATCACTAATCCCAGAATAAGGACGCCATTATTTCCTTCCTAATTTTATCCAGCCTTCCTTAGCCTTCGTGGAAGTGGCGCAGCCTTTCCCACTGAATGTCTTAAATTATCAGTAATCCTAGAATAAGGACGCCTTTATTTCCTTCCTAATTTTATCCACCCTTCCTTATCCTTCGTGGAAGTGGTGTCGCCTTTCCCACTGAATGCCATAAATTACCACTAATCCCAGAATAAGGACGCCATTATTTCCTTCCTAATTTTATTCAGCCTTCCTTATATTTCGTGGAAGTGGTATCGCCTTTCCCACTGAATGCCTTAAATTACCACTAATCCCAGAATAAGGACACCATCATTTCCTTCCTAATTTTATCAACCCTTCCTTATCCTTCGTGGAAGTGGTGTAGCCTTTCCCCGTGAATTCCTTAAATTACCACTAATCCCAGAATAAGGACGCCATTATTTCCTTCCTAATTTTATCCAGCCTTCCTTAGCCTTCGTGGAAGTGGCGCAGCCTTTCCCACTGAATGTCTTAAATTATCAGTAATCTTAGAATAAGGACGCTATTATTTCCTTCCTAATTTTATCCACCCTTCGTGGAAGTGGTGTAGCTTTTATTCATGACCCGTATAGAGAGTGTGTCTGTGTCAGATTCGCCACTCTTGACGAGTGACGTCATGATCCCCATGAGTCCTATTCTAGGCAATTTTATGGCCTTACTTCTATCTATATTTACAATTCTTTCCAATCCTTCGAAGGTGAGTACACAATTGAGGTAGACATACTTTCTATCGAGGTCATGAAGAAATATCTGTCTGCTACACTCATTAGAAGAAAGGTAAAGCGAATGAGCTAAGATTAAGGGAAGGACGTAATGGTACTGGGAACAACCGGAAATCATGATACCGCGTGTCCAAAGTACCCTACTTGAAGTAATCTAAGGAGCACTATTTACATGTATGTACAAGTAGATACACCTTAACTTGTAGTAATTGTGTATGCGTTGAGATTACACCCTCCCGACACTAACTGCTTGGATGGTCGCTGTCTTGCAGAACATAAGGATGTTTCAGGTATAACGATAATGGCAGCAATAAATTGTGAGACATTTCATGTTTTTGTTAATATTTAATTCCTTCTATTAGTTCACACTCTACCCAAAAATATCTTGTTAAAATTTGTAATCGTTAATCAAATACATTTGTATTGATCCAATCAAGTTCAATTACTTTCCGATTTGCTTGTAATGGATTACAATTGATGTTAATTCAGTGTTTTAAAAAAATATATATTCATTAATTAAATTAAAAAAAAGGTTGGTGTCCCAATCGGATTCAAACTGAATGACTCCATGATTGGAATCCAGCACTGTGGCACTGAGCCAACATCCCCGCAACTAGAAATCAGTTACGTAAACATGTAAATGAAATTAATAATAAAGGCACCTTGCAATAATGAGACATTGCAAGAGATGGATAGAATGAGAAATTATAGACCACCATTAGTTTCATAAATTGGAAACTAAAAAAAAGTGAATAAATAGTAGACTAACAAACAAAAATAATATTCTAGTACCATATACTGTATAAAGAGGGAAATGGGAAATTGCAGGGAAATTGGCTTTTTATTATGGCATTTAATATCGTGATTCTGCCATTTGTAGGCCTATATACATATTTATATTAAGTGTAATTGGGCCTATAAAATAAAAAGTAACTAAAATTAGATTTTCCTTTGTTGATCTCAGTAGGAATTGACTGGAAATTGTTTTCTTTTGTATTACTTATTTTCTTAATAACTAATGTTGTTTAGGACTTCGTGTTTGTTTTTCCATAAGGCATGAGTCACCGTGTTTTAAAATCCAGTGCCAAGCAATAACTCAAACCTCTAAAATCCAGTGCCAAGCAAAAAGTTAAATCTCTAAAATCCAGTGCCAAGCAAAAAGTCAAACCTCTAAAATCCAGTGCCAAGCAAAAAGTTAAATCTCTAAAATCCAGTGCCAAGCAAAAAGTCAAACCTCTAAAATCCAGTGCCAAGCAAAAAGTCAAATCTCTAAAATCCAGTGTCAAGCAAAAAGTCAAACCTCTAAAATCCAGTGCCAAGCAAAAAGTTAAATCTCTAAAATCCAGTGTCAAGCAAAATGTTAAATTTCTAAAATCTAGTGCCAAGCAAAAAGTCAAATCTCTAAAATCCAGTGCCAAGCAAAATGTTAAATCTCTAAAATCTAGTGCCAAGCAATAAGTCAAACCTCTAAAATCCAGTGCCAAGCAAAGAGTAAAACCTCTAAAATCCAGTGCCAAGCAAAATGTTAAATCTCTAAAATCTAGTGCCAAGCAAAAAGTCAAATCTCTAAAATCCAGTGCCAAGCAAAGAGTAAAACCTCTAAAATCCAGTGCCAAGCAAAATGTTAAATCTCTAAAATCTAGTGCCAAGCAATAAGTCAAACCTCTAAAATCCAGTGCCAAGCAAAGAGTAAAACCTCTAAAATCCAGTGCCAAGCAAAAAGTTAAATCTCTAAAATCCAGTGTCAAGCAAAATGTTAAATTTCTAAAATCTAGTGCCAAGCAAAAAGTCAAATCTCTAAAATCCAGTGCCAAGCAAAATGTTAAATCTCTAAAATCTAGTGCCAAGCAAAAAGTCAAACCTCTAAAATCCAGTGCCAAGCAAAGAGTAAAACCTTTAAAATCCAGTGCCAAGCAAAATGTTAAATCTCTAAAATCTAGTGCCAAGCAAAAAGTCAAATCTCTAAAATCCAGCGCCAAGCAAAATGTTAAATCTCTAAAATCCAGTGCCAAGCAATAAGTCAAACCTCTAAAATCCAGTGCCAAGCAAAAAGTCAAACCTCTAAAATCTAGTGCCAAGCAAAAAGTCAAATCTCTAAAATCCAGTGCCAAGCAAAATGTTAAATCTCTAAAATCCAGTGCCAAGCAATAAGTCAAACCTCTAAAATCCAGTGCCAAGCAAAAAGTCAAATCTCTAAAATCCAGTGCCAAGCAAAAAGTTAAATCTCTAAAATCCAGTCCCAAGCAAAAAGTCAAACCTCTAAAATCCAGTGCCAAGCAAAATGTTAAATCTCTAAAATCTAGTGCCAAGCAAAAAGTTAAATCTCTAAAATCTAGTGCCAAGCAAAAAGTCAAACCTCGAAAATCCAGTGCCAAGCAAAGAGTAAAACCTCTAAAATCCAGTGCCAAGCAAAGAGTAAAACCTCTAAAATCCAGTGCCAAGCAAAATGTTAAATCTCTAAAATCTAGTGCCAAGCAAAAAGTCAAACCTCTAAAATCCAGTGAAAAGCAAAGAGTAAAACCTCTAAAATCCAGTGCCAAGCAAAATGTTAAATCTCTAAAATCCAGTGCCAAGCAAAATGTTAAATTTCTCAAATCTAGTGCCAAACAAAAAGTCAAATCTCTAAAATCCAGTGCCAAGCACAAAGTCAAATGTCTAAAATCCAGTGCCAAGCAAAAAGTCAAACCTCGAAAATCCAGTGCCAAGCAAAATGTTAAATCTCTAAAATCTAGTGTCAAGCAATAAGTCAAACCTCTAAAATCCAGTGCCAAGCAAAAAGTCAAATCTCTAAAATCCAGTGCCAAGCAATAAGTCAAACCTCTAAAATCCAGTGCCAAGCAAAAAGTCAAATCTCTAAAATCCAGTGTCAAGCAAAAAGTCAAACCTCTAAAATCCAGTGCCAAGCAAAAAGTTAAATCTCTAAAATCCAGTGTCAAGCAAAATGTTAAATTTCTAAAATCTAGTGCCAAGCAAAAAGTCAAATCTCTAAAATCCAGTGCCAAGCAAAATGTTAAATCTCTAAAATCTAGTGCCAAGCAATAAGTCAAACCTCTAAAATCCAGTGCCAAGCAAAGAGTAAAACCTCTAAAATCCAGTGCCAAGCAAAATGTTAAATCTCTAAAATCTAGTGCCAAGCAAAAAGTCAAATCTCTAAAATCCAGTGCCAAGCAAAGAGTAAAACCTCTAAAATCCAGTGCCAAGCAAAATGTTAAATCTCTAAAATCTAGTGCCAAGCAATAAGTCAAACCTCTAAAATCCAGTGCCAAGCAAAGAGTAAAACCTCTAAAATCCAGTGCCAAGCAAAAAGTTAAATCTCTAAAATCCAGTGTCAAGCAAAATGTTAAATTTCTAAAATCTAGTGCCAAGCAAAAAGTCAAATCTCTAAAATCCAGTGCCAAGCAAAATGTTAAATCTCTAAAATCTAGTGCCAAGCAAAAAGTCAAACCTCTAAAATCCAGTGCCAAGCAAAGAGTAAAACCTTTAAAATCCAGTGCCAAGCAAAATGTTAAATCTCTAAAATCTAGTGCCAAGCAAAAAGTCAAATCTCTAAAATCCAGCGCCAAGCAAAATGTTAAATCTCTAAAATCCAGTGCCAAGCAATAAGTCAAACCTCTAAAATCCAGTGCCAAGCAAAAAGTCAAACCTCTAAAATCTAGTGCCAAGCAAAAAGTCAAATCTCTAAAATCCAGTGCCAAGCAAAATGTTAAATCTCTAAAATCCAGTGCCAAGCAATAAGTCAAACCTCTAAAATCCAGTGCCAAGCAAAAAGTCAAATCTCTAAAATCCAGTGCCAAGCAAAAAGTTAAATCTCTAAAATCCAGTCCCAAGCAAAAAGTCAAACCTCTAAAATCCAGTGCCAAGCAAAATGTTAAATCTCTAAAATCTAGTGCCAAGCAAAAAGTTAAATCTCTAAAATCTAGTGCCAAGCAAAAAGTCAAACCTCGAAAATCCAGTGCCAAGCAAAGAGTAAAACCTCTAAAATCCAGTGCCAAGCAAAGAGTAAAACCTCTAAAATCCAGTGCCAAGCAAAATGTTAAATCTCTAAAATCTAGTGCCAAGCAAAAAGTCAAACCTCTAAAATCCAGTGAAAAGCAAAGAGTAAAACCTCTAAAATCCAGTGCCAAGCAAAATGTTAAATCTCTAAAATCCAGTGCCAAGCAAAATGTTAAATTTCTCAAATCTAGTGCCAAACAAAAAGTCAAATCTCTAAAATCCAGTGCCAAGCACAAAGTCAAATGTCTAAAATCCAGTGCCAAGCAAAAAGTCAAACCTCGAAAATCCCGTGCCAAGCAAAGAGTAAAACCTCTAAAATCCAGTGCCAAGCAAAATGTTAAATCTCTAAAATCTAGTGTCAAGCAAAAAGTCAAATCTCTAAAATCCAGTGCCAAGCAAAATGTTAAATCTCTAAAATCCAGTGCCAAGCAATAAGTCAAACCTCTAAAATCCAGTGCCAAGCAAAAAGTCAAATCTCTAAAATCCAGTGCCAAGCAATAAGTCAAACCTCTAAAATCCAGTGCCAAGCAAAAAGTCAAATCTCTAAAATCCAGTGCCAAGCGATAAGTCAAATCTCTAAAATCCAGTGCCAAGCAAAAAGTCAAATCTCTAAAATCTAGTGCCAAGCAAAAAGTTAAATCTCTAAAATCTAGTGCCAAGCAAAAAGTTAAATCTCTAAAATCTAGTGCCAAGCAAAAAGTTAAATCTCTAAAATCTAGTGCCAAGCAAAAAGTCAAATCTCTCTAGTTCGTTACTTTTACCGGTTTTCTAAAAAAATGTTGCTGTTTTAATTAATTAAAAATGTATTTTTCAAATATAGCTTGACTCGACCCTAAATACTAAGTTCCAGATATTGCGGACAACGTTTTATAGCGGTTATTTAACGCTATCGATCGCTCAACTTTGTAAGTCTGAAACTTTGCGGCAACAAAACAGTCCCCGATCGTAACAATATCGGAACGCGTCCAAGTTTGGAACGCGCATCTACATCAGTTCACCTGCCTACATGACGTGAGACTACTATTTATAGACGTTCTGTTTTACAAATGAAATGAGAGACTTGTATTAATGTTCTACGAAATGTTTAGGCTTTTATTGTCGAGTACACAACGTTAACCGAAACAGGCTTATTACTTGTCAACAGTTTCAAACCATTTGCTAAAATTCGTTTTACGGTTCGAGTCACATTTTGTCCACCAAAAACCTACATCCGATTTTACTGCAAAACAAATTACAATTTTGTTTGTTGAGGTTTTATAAGAAAGTTTCAATTTCGTGTAGATCAGGGGCTCTCAACATTTGCTGACTTTGTGCCCTCTTTGATTGCTGGTATGAGGTCTCACCTCTCTATTACAGGATCAATAAAAGTAGTACAATCGGAATATGAAAGTGGAAATCGTTATGTTAGGATAGGATAGTTGGAGTCGGTTATGTTAGGTTAGGACAGCTGGAGCTGATAATATCTTCCTAGGTTAACTGGACCTGGTTACGTAAAGCTAGGATAACTGGAGCTAGTTATGGTAGGTTAGGACAGCTAGAGTCGGTTATGTTAGGATAGGACAGCTGGAGCTGATAATATCTTCCTAGGTTAACTGGACCTGGTTACGTAAAGCTAGGATAGCTGGAGCTAGTTATGGTAGGTTAGGACAGCTGGAGTCGGATATGTTAGGTTAGGACAGCTGGAGCTGATAATATCTTCCTAGGTTAACTGGACCTGGTTAGGTAAATCTAGGATAACTGGAGCTAGTTATGATAGGTTAGGACAGCGGGAGTCGGTTATGTTAGGTTAGGTTAGCTGAGGCGGTCTTAAATTAGGATAGCTGGAAATGGATATATTAGGTTAGGTTAGTTTAAACTGGTTATGCTAGGTTAGCTGAAGTTGTATAGACCTAACATTGGTTAGCTTAAACCGGTTATGTAATGTGAAGTTATTTAAAACAGGTTAGCTTAGTACTTTAGATGAAGCACGATATGTTAGATTAGGTTAGTTGGGCTGGTTATGATAGGTTAGCTGGAGCTGGATATAAGTTAGGTCAGCCGATGCGGGTTTTTTTAAATTACTAGCGTTACCCGGCGCACGTTGCTGCGCCCGAAATCATAATTTTTGCAATAAGAAAACCAAATCAAACATTAAATAATTATATTTCATTTAGTGCAATGCTAGAGGATATACAATGGTTTTCTTCATTTCATTAGGCGTATAAACCTAGACATTTTAGGTGTCCCAACACGTGAGCACGCAACATATAATTGTTAGTAGTAAAAGCCCGAATGTTCCAAATTAAATCCAGCAATGGTCAATGATTTTATTTTTCATTATGTTTATAATTTTTTTAAGTAACGCTGGCATGGATATACATATTAACATTAGACTTATAGAAGACTGTACACTGAACCATCCTAAGCCTCTGGGGCGGAGCCCTGTGGATGGATCTACACCAAACCTCACACGAACCATTCTGGGAGTATGTTAAACAAACATTCCAAATTTCATCAACTTCTGTACAGCGGTTTAGGGGTCCATAAGCTAAATAGAGACATACATAAATATATACATCAGTTTTTGAATCATCCCTAAGCCTCTGGGGCGTAGCCCTGTGGATGGATCTACACCAAACCTCACACGAACCATTCTGGGAATTTGTTTAACAAATACTCCAAATTTCATCAACTTCTGTACAGCTGCTTAGGCTTCCATAAGTTAGATACATACATACACACACATACATACATACATACATACATACAAACATTCATATATACAGTATATTAAATATGTATATATATCTATGATGAATAGTTACTATCTGGAGTACATACGTTCATTCTGCAATCCATAAATTCGCAGTTCCGACGTTTCGCTAGAATCTCATCCAGCATTGACGAGGTGAACCCAACAACAGTAGAAGAGCGAGTGAAGAGCGCAGATAACTCGGCTCTTATATATAAAGGAATGAAGCCACGCCCATGGCTCATTCCTCTATATATAGGAGCCGAGTTATCTGCGCTCTTCACTCGCTGTTCTACTGTTGTTGGGTTCACCTCGTCAATGCTGGATGAGACTCTAGCGAAACGTCGGAACTGCGAATTTATGGATTGCAGAATGAACGTATGTACTCCAGATAGTAACTATTCATCATATTTTTCCATCCATGAAGGAATAATAGCATATATATATATATATATATATATATATATATATATATATATATATATATATATATATAATATATATATATATATATATATATATATATATATATATATATAATATATATATATATATATATATATATATATATATATATATATATATATATATATATATAGATTACACAGAGTTCCAAGAATTACTTGACCAAACTTCACAAGAAAATTCCACAGGTCAAATGAAACTGTATGTTTCGTGTTTTCCGAACATTTCTTTAGTAACACGGCTTGCACGTAAATTACTCGGACTCCAGTTTCTCGTTCGATCTGTTCTATCTGCGGTAAAGCGAATAACTGAAGCATATTTTAAAAAGCATTACTGTAATTGTTTTTTGACAAAAAAAGAGGCAAAAAACTTGGTCACCCGGTAGCCTGAACCACATGCTCACTTTTGAAGAGCCACGAGCGTACGCCTTGTGTAAGATTTTGTTGTACGGATCCCTAAACTCTATTGTTGTGAAGGTTAACACACCCATTAGCGTGCAAGGTAGCTACGTCAGTAAAGAGTATATGACAAAATTATCATCGTTGTCAAGTTCTTCTAGCACAGAATCTTCAAACCTAGCACGATTTTTCCGGTCGGTTGGTTTAATTTCATGGTATAGAGGTATAAAGATAGAAAAGTATGGACTTATGAAGGCTCACTAGAGTTCAGTTCAAATAGCGATAAATAATCCACAACCGAAAAAATAAGTGAACGATTCTGTTTAAATATATACGACTCCAGTAAATACACGATTAGTGGAATTATAAATAGGCCTTTATCGATCGTTTGGAATATGGTTAAACTCGTAGTTATAAAATGGATAGTGAATAGACTCATCAGTGAATGGAAAAACAACGTGAACTGCCATAAACAGAATGTGTTTAAGCTGTTATAACCTCAGCAACTTTATGAAAGTTAATACACTTCTCTCAATAATTAATATATTGATTGTTTTGATTGAAGTCCACTAAACGGTAGAGTAACAGAAGTCCAGGTTCGTTGAACACTGTAGATATTCGTATGCGGAATCCGTCTGCCATATATCTTTACCATTGTTGACGAAATATGGACTTGAGCAGGTCGTAACTTCCAAGTTATGACTCAGGATTATTCATAACTGTTTAAAGGAGCAATTGCTACTTAAAAAGGTGGCAGTCAATAAGACTGGAGAGAATACTTCACTTGCAGAATGTAGCTAATAGAGGTTTCAATAGAACCTGGAGAAAATACTTCACTTGCAGAATGTAGCTAATAGAGGTTTCAATAGAACCTGGAGAGAATACTTCACTTGCAGAATGTAGCTAATAGAGGTTTCAATAGAACCTGGAGAGAATACTTCACTTGCAGAATGTAGCTAATAGAGGTTTCAATAGAACCTGGAGAGAATACTTCATTTGCAGAATGTAGCTAATAGAGGTTTCAATAGAACCTGGAGAGAATAATTCACTTGCAGAATGTAGCTAATAGAGGTTTCAATAGAACCTGGAGAGAATACTTCACTTGCAGAATGTAGCTAATAGAGGTTTCAATAGAACCTGGAGAGAATACTTCATTTGCAGAATGTAGCTAATAGAGGTTTCAATAGAACCTGGAGAGAATACTTCACTTGCAGAATGTAGCTAATAGAGGTTTCAATAGAACCTGGAGAGAATACTTCACTTGCAGAATGTAGCTAATAGAGGTTTCAATAGAACCTGGAGAGAATACTTCACTTGCAGAATGTAGGTAATAGAGGTTTCAAAAGAACCTGGAGAGAATACTTCACTTGCAGAATGTAGCTAATAGAGGTTTCAATAAAACCTGGAGAGAATACTTCACTTGCAGAATGTAGGTAATAGAGGTTTCAAAAGAACCTGGAGAGAATACTTCACTTGCAGAATGTAGCTAATAGAGGTTTCAATAGCACCTGGAGAGAATACTTCACTTGCAGAATGTAGGTAATAGAGGTTTCAAAAGAACCTGGAGAGAATACTTCACTTGCAGAATGTAGCTAATAGAGGTTTCAATAGAACCTGGAGAGAATACTTCACTTGCAGAATGTAGCTAATAGAGGTTTCAATAGAACCTGGAGAGAATACTTCACTTGCAGAATGTAGCTAATAGAGGTTTCAATAGAACCTGGAGAGAATACTTCACTTGCAGAATGTAGCTAATAGAGGTTTCAATAGAACCTGGAGAGAATACTTCACTTGCAGAATGTAGCTAATAGAGGTTTCAATAGAACCTGGAGAGAATACTTCACTTGCAGAATGTAGGTAATAGAGGTTTCAATAGAACCTGGAGAGAATACTTCACTTGCAGAATGTAGGTAATAGAGGTTTCAATAGAACCTGGAGAGAATACTTCACTTGCAGAATGTAGCTAATAGAGGTTTCAATAAAACCTGGAGAGAATACTTCACTTGCAGAATGTAGCTAATAGAGGTTTCAATAGAACCTGGAGAGAATACTTCACTTGCAGAATGTAGCTAATAGAGGTTTCAATAAAACCTGGAGAGAATACTTCACTTGCAGAATGTAGCTAATAGAGGTTTCAATAGAACCTGGAGAGAATACTTCACTTGCAGAATGTAGCTAATAGAGGTTTCAATAGAACCTGGAGAGAATACTTCACTTGCAGAATGTAGCTAATAGAGGTTTCAATAGAACCTGGAGAGAATACTTCACTTGCAGAATGTAGCTAATAGAGGTTTCAATAGAACCTGGAGAGAATACTTCACTTGCAGAATGTAGCTAATAGAGGTTTCAATAGAACCTGGAGAGAATACTTCACTTGCAGAATGTAGCTAATAGAGGTTTCAATAGAACCTGGAGAGAATACTTCACTTGCAGAATGTAGCTAATAGAGGTTTCAATAGAACCTGGAGAGAATACTTCACTTGCAGAATGTAGGTAATAGAGGTTTCAATAGAACCTGGAGAGAATACTTCACTTACAGAATGTAGCTAATAGAGGTTTTAATAGAACCTGGTTTATGTCGTTAATAAAATGTAGTTACAGTATTAACAAACATCCATTAGATGTTGAAATTTCTATTGAATAAAATTTTATTTTGCGAATTTAATTCACGGGATGAAATGTGACAAACGTGCCTAGGGAAGTTTTAATTTAAATAATTGCAATACAAATAAATAACTTATTGCCATCATATTGAATTCATTGTTATGAGTTCTATTTAAAAAAAAAATTATAAATTAATGTATTTATTACTCGATAAAAGATATACAATAATTACATTTCAACTTAAATGATATAGAATGAATGTAATAACATTACCTAAGTGTTAAATCAGCTGTTCTGCGATATAACCTATAACTTATTCGTACACAGAATCCTACGTGAACAACTCTTTACCGAAATATGGCTTTAACACGAACCGTATTTCTCATTTCCATTGCAGAATTCATTATGAATAAAAGTAAACCTTGTGCACAGAAGTGTATATTGTCTAGCAACCCCGTCCATCGTCTGAAATGATTCATTTTTATTAGACTATAAAAAGTAGCTTAGTACCACATATGTTTTAGCCCTATAGTTTTATTGGGAAACCTCACATAAATGTCAGTTCTCCAAAAGGTTCTACTCTAATTGTATTTAATTACCACAACAACTTTATTAGATACAATTTATTAATGAATTCTACAAAGATTTACGATAGATTTACTGGAGGTAATTATTTCCTTTCTAAAAATTATTATAATATAAATTTAAAAACAAATCAATTCCTACTTAAATCAACAAAAAAATTTTATTTCAGTTTCTTTTTATTTTATAATTACAGTTAATATAAATATGTATATACATGTGTCAGAATAACAATATTAATTGGCAAAATTTCCTTGCAATTATCCATTTTACTTTCTATGTATGGTGTTTGACAATTAAAGATTTATTTGTTACTATTTATACGCTCTTTCGTTGCTTGCATTGTGTTGAAGTTTCTTTTCGCTTTCCTTTCGCAGTGTTCGTTTGTGAAACAAGGTTCAATAACGTTAATCCAAATTGTTTATTTGATTCTTTCCATTCATTTGTATTCTTAGAGCATTAAAAATGATATATTGTGGTAGACATGGCAACAGTTTGAGGTTATACGAAGGACGTTTTTCAAATAGACCTTTGAGAAATTAATTTCTAGCTATGGAAAGTTGGCTCAGTGCCAAAAAAGCGCTAGGCTTCGAACATGAAAATACTCAGTTCTAATCTGACATAGAGCCCCAATTTTTTATAATTTAATTATTGGATAACTATTTGAAAACAACTGTGTTAACATCAGTTGTCATTCACTATAGGTTAAAAGAAATGTATTGAACTTGATTGGATGTATAAAAACGTATTTTATTAACGATTGGAAATTTGTACAAGGTATATATCAGGAGGAATTGAATAATTTCACTTCCATTAACACGTTGCTACCGAGCGAGCATATATGCGCCTGGTTTCTCACGAGGGACCGGCGGTAAGAATTCGATTTTTCCACACAGACCACGTTAACGTGGGACTGACCTTCATTACAGACCAAAAGTGGAAAGTTGTTGTAATAACTTATTATACTGCGTAATAACACTACAAGTATGTTTGTTGAATGTATATTTTTGTTTTTGCTGTTTTAGTGGTTTTTTTAGGATGGCGCATATGTGAGCCGGTTGATCTATAACACGAAAATCCTATGTTACGGGCTTCCCACGTATATGCATGAGGCACTACAGTGTAGCCGCTCAAATCCGAAACCAAATATGATTTTGATGAAAACAAATTTTTAAAAGTATGTAAAATTCAATAAATTATAAAAGTATATCGGCTATTAAATTTTGCTACTTACATAAAACGGCTTAGATGTGTAATATATTAGAAATATTACTATATTCACGTAAAAAACAGAAATGTCATACAAAGGTTTATATCAACAAACTCCCAACTAACTCGTCTGAGCTAGTCATTCTAGACAGATTGCTTATATAGGCTACATATTATATTGAAAAGATGCTGACATTATATACAATATTGTATCGGAGACAAAATATGTTTACATTTGTGTTCCATATACAGCAGGCCAACAGAATATTTACAAACGCACTCATCACCTGTGACAGGTTTACATCCTGTGTTGATGCCATCTAGAATATACTCTTTGTGATTCTAATGAAATAGAATAATTCAGGAAGGCATAAAAAATGTGTCAGGAGTATTCTGACGTCATTGACCTTGATATCTGAGAGACCAAATATCCCACATTAACGTCAGACATGTCTATAGTCCGATACGAATATATCAAACCGTTAAAATAAACCACTGATTTGTCAGAGGAATAAAAGTAACACGCAAACAGTGTCGCAAATATGAGCCTTCGGTCCATTTCAACTACTCAGAGCGGCGCATATGTGAGCCGTCGGTCCAGGACGAGGACCGTACGGCGCATATGTGAGCCGGCTGGTCTATACCAATAGTTAATTTGTTAACATTGCGGTAGCGAACGTGTTAAACCCGAACCTTCTTAGCATTAAGTTTTTATTTATAATACAGTGCACTATGTTATACTAAATTAGATTATAGCTACCGAATATCCGGTTAGGATTGATTTGGTTTGGAAAAAATAAGCTAGGATAACTGGAGCTAGTTATGGTAGGTTAGGACAGCTGGAGTCGGATATGTTAGGTTAGGACAGCTGGAGCTGATAATATCTTTCTAGGTTATCTGGACCTGGTTACGTAAAGCTAGGATAACTGGAGCTAGTTATGGTAGGTTAGGACAGCTGGAGTCGGATATGTTAGGTTAGGACAGCTGGAGCTGATAATATCTTTCTAGGTTATCTGGACCTGGTTACGTAAAGCTAGGATAACTGGAGCTAGTTATGGTAGGTTAGGACAGCTGCAGTCGGATATGTTAGGTTAGGACAGCTGGAGCTGATAATATCTTCCTAGGTTAACTGGACCTGGTTACGTAAAGCTAGGATAACTGGAGCTAGTTATGGTAGGTTAGGACAGCTGGAGTCGGATATGTTAGGTTAGGACAGCTGGAGCTGATAATATCTTTCTAGGTTATCTGGACCTGGTTACGTAAAGCTAGGATAACTGGAGCTAGTTATGGTAGGTTAGGACAGCTGCAGTCGGATATGTTAGGTTAGGACAGCTGGAGCTGATAATATCTTCCTAGGTTAACTGGACCTGGTTACGTAAAGCTAGGATAACTGGAGCTAGTTATGGTAGGTTAGGACAGCTGGAGTCGGATATGTTAGGTTAGGACAGCTGGAGCTGTAAAATATCTTCCTAGGTTAACTGGACCTGGTTACGTAAAGCTAGGATAACTGGAGCTAGTTATGGTAGGTTAGGGCAGCTGGAGTCGGATATGTTAGGTTAGGACAGCTGGAGCTGATAATATCTTCTTAGGTTAACTGGACCTGGTTACGTAAAGCTTGGATAACTGGAGCTAGTTATGGTAGGTTAGGACAGCTGGAGTCGGATATGTTAGGTTAGGACAGCTGGAGCTGTAAAATATCTTCCTAGGTTAACTGGACCTGGTTACGTAAAGCTAGGATAACTGGAGCTAGTTATGGTAGGTTAGGACAGCTGGAGTCGGATATGTTAGGTTAGGACAGCTGGAGCTGATAATATCTTCCTAGGTTAACTGGACCTGGTTACGTAAAGCTAGGATAACTGGAGCTAGTTATGGTAGGTTAGGACAGCTGGAGTCGGTTATGTTAGGTTAGGTTAGCTGAGGCTGTGTTAAATTAGGATAGCTGGAAATGGTTATGTTAGGGTAGGTTAGTTTAAACTGGTTATGCTAGGTTAGCTGAAGTTGTATAGACCTAACATTGGTTAGCTTAAACCGGTTATGTAATGTGAAGTTATTTAAAACAGGTTAGCTTAGTACTTTAGATGAAGCACGATATGTTAGATTAGGTTAGTTGGGCTGGTTATGACAGGTTAGCTGGAACTGGATATAAGTTAGGTCAGCCGATGCGGGGTTTTTTAAATTACTAGCGTTACCCGGCGCACGTTGCTGCGCCCGAAATCATAATTTTTGCAATAAGAAAACCAAATCAAACATTAAATAATTATATTTCATTTAGTGCAATGCTAGAGGATATACAATGGTTTTCTTCATTTCATTAGGCGTATAAACCTAGACATTTTAGGTGTCCCAACACGTGAGCACGCAACATATAATTGTTAGTAGCATTAAGTTTTTATTTATAATACAGTGCACTATCTTATACTAAATTAGATTATAGCTACCGAATATCCGGTTAGGATTGATTTGGTTTGGAAAAAATACAAAGTCTATCGAGAAGCTAATTTGTTGATACGTGAAGAGGCCTCAATTTTGTTACGCCTATCTGCATCGATACACGGAACAATAATTTAACCCTTCCAACTGTTGACCTCGTAAAACCTAATCTGTTACAGGTGAATAACTTTGTAGCTATATTCTAATATGGTATAACATAATGATCTGTTTTATAAAACAATGTGATTTTGAAAGTTTCTTCTGAATTGTAAAGTTATTTTTGTTTAATTTTCAAAATTTAAAAATCTTTGGTGAAGTGTTATTACTCTACGTCTGCACCTGAAGACTCTCTGGGTCGCCAGGTATATTTTGTTTTGTTATTAACAATTTCGTGTACAATGGAAATGAGTAGTCTACCTTATTTTATCTAATAATAAAGTAAACATATTTGTTAGTGAATTATTTTTGCATAAAGAAAATATTAAAAAGTAAAAAAGGAAATGTGGGACATTATTTTCAGATGTGAGTTTTGCTCTGATGGGTTTAATGAGTTCGTAGTTGATTGCCTTTTTGTTTTGATTGACTGGTTGGATTGTTATCAGACGGGCATGCGCAGATCTGGCGTGGCGTAGTGGGGATGGGGCAGTCTACAGAGGCGCGACAGTGTACAGTGTGTGGTTGTGCGCGGAAGCAGAAGGTTTCACGTTATTACAGTGCCGCGAGTGTATTCAAACTGTCTGCACGCACGAGCAGTACCACGGGCGCGGCCAGCAGTGCCACCGGCCACAGGAAACATCGCTCCCGATCCACGTCTCGCTATGTCGACGCAGAGAAGCCGAAGAAGAAGAAGAACTCGGCCAGCGTGTCCCTGGTCTCCATACCAAATACCATCAAGCTGTCCATGCTCAACAGTGGACTCATTTCGTTCGGTAAGTCTGGAGGGCAACGAAAAACTAAGTGTAATGCATTCATTTACAGACTTTCGAAAAAATCTTACAATTTTTTTGTTGAGATTTGTAGGTACTCGTATATCAACTAGCATCAACTGGGACGTAATTTTTATTAAAACAAATAAAACCTTCAAACCACAAATAAAAATTTTTTTATTAAATCCTCTTTAACGTTTCAATTACAAAGCAATCATCTTCAGAGGAATTTGTCACAAAAATAAATTAACAAAACCAATAAATACATCTTTTATCTAAGTATGGTCTTGATAAATTCCTCTGAAGATGATAGTTTTGTTTTCGAAACGTACAGAATGATCAATGAAAGGTTTATTGATCAATGAGAGGTTTTATTTAAGTAAATCCACCGCTTTTTTAAAATTATAAGTTTATTCTAAGATTTGATTTTATACTAAGCAAGGTTTGAGTTTATTTAAAAAAGACAAATTTAAACCTATATTTAGCATCACCCATTTTGTGTACTTCGGCTCCGTATCTCTTTTGATAAGTTTCTTATATTTTATCTGATTTAAGAAATATAATAAATGTTTTTTTTTATTTATGTGCCGTAGTTTCATAATTAATTTTTGTAAACGAAATTTCATGTTAAACAAAAATCAGTTTATAAAACATCTGTCGTGTAAATAATAGAAAAGTAACTTTCTAAGAATATAAGGAATAGGGGTTTCTAACAGTTCAATTTTTTCGAAACAAAAAATAATTGGTCAACGATGGAAATCAGAGAGAATTGAAACAAACTTAATGTTCCGAATTCAAGAATTTTTATCGATCATTTTAGGAAGAGCCTTGAATTTCAGCCTGATTCCGAAACGAAAGACGAGCAACGGTGAATACATATTAGTTTATTTATATTTTTTAGTTTTTTCATTTTTTTAGAAGCGTTAACCGTATATTTATATCCAAGATGTCTGACAGTCTTCAAATATTTGAAAGGTAGAGATTTGTCTTCACCCTTGGGGCGAGAACAGGGGTAGGGTAGTAGTTTAGGTAGTGCGTATTCTAGGTAGGGTATCATTGTGTCTTTTCCTCAACTATGACTTCCCTTTCCTTCTATCTAAAAGCTTGTGTAACGTGGAGACACTTCTTTATGTAAACACTTCTTCTCGGTAGAGAGTAGGTCTGTATCGTGTTGCGTGATGCCACGAACCCCTACCAGAAGGTCCACTTAATCCCACTTACCTGAACAACCCTTTCCCATCCTACGTGGCCGATAGGTCATACTGGGTGCTCGCATTAAAATTAGATTAAAACATTTAACACCGCATTGCATTAAAACATCGCAAACAGTATCTGTTTTAGATCTTCATTTCACAAACAGATAAAACCTTTTCTTTACTAAGCACGGTGATGTAAATATAAAGTAAATCTATTTGACTTGTGATTCTTCTACCGCTATCGCCTTCTGTGCCCTTCTAAACAGCTGTTCTCCATCACCACGCCCGTTGATTTATCTGCATCAAGGTTTTTCGATTATTTTTAATAGTTGAAGTAAAATATTGTTACAAACACTTTTTCTTTATAACGTTGAACTTATCCGCGTTGGAATTCATCTCACGCCAATTTACCAACATAACAGTCTGTCACTGTTAGTATGTCGTGCTTATGTGGCGGTTTAAAATGGCGGATAAAATGTAACAAACAAAGGCTGTTATTTATCAAATAGGCAGGCTTTTCGATTTTATCAAAGAAAAACATTAAAAATTGTGAGTGGTGTCGTAGCAAGTCATCAGGAACACACACAAATATTTGGTGCGATGCTTCAAAAATTAAAACGTTTAAAGAAAGACACATGAAGGCTCACTTTTAGTTTCTATAAACTACAGCATTACGTTTTATTACATTACTATATAGCTACAAAACAACTGTTTAGGTTAAATTTGGTTTTTCAAAATAGTAGGCTAAAGGTTGCTAATGGGCGAAGTACATTAAACTTCACTTATGTGAAACACTGCTTCCTTGTTCCGTGCGTGTACCAAAATTGAGGTAATTTCACTTGTGAACTTATGCTAGTAGACTTTATTAATAAATGTAGCTAATTCTAACCTAACCGGCTATGTCAGCTACTTTACACTATATTGAAATGTAGCACAGATATATATTTTGTAAGGACTCGTCGATTTTACAAAACTTGGGACATGTTGTGGAATGATTTTTTTCTTTTCTTTCGAAATTTCTAACTGTCGGAGCATCAACAGAGATTTATTATTTGTTCAGTGTTCCTTTGGATTTTTATACCACTAGATAGACTATCTATCTTCCCCTCCTCTTTCTCTCTCTCTCACTCACACACTCTGATATGAGTTATTGAAAATTTCATTGCATCTCATTTTATTACAAATTAAAATACATACATACATCGAAGTAAACCTACCCCCTCGCTCTCACCCACCCTCTCTCGCTCTCACCCACCCTCTCTCTCTCTTTCTCTCTCTCTCTCTCGCGCACACACACACACACACACACACACACACACACACACACACACACACACACACACACACACACACACACACACACACACACACACACACACACACACACACACACACACACACACACACACATTCACACACACACACACACACACACACACACACACACACACACACACACACACACACACACACACACACACACACACACACACATTCACACACACACACACACACACACACACACACACACACACACACACACACACACACACACACACACACACACACACACACACAAGAGTGCGCGGACTAGCACGCACGCACTTCTATGCACACACTGGGGCCGAACACACACATACCCTGAAAATTCTATGATTTCTGGCGTCATAATTACATAAACGTCGGACGCTACACTGCCCGTTTAGCTACGCCATCAAATCACCACATTCCTTTGCCAATATAATTCGGTCGTCCAATCAGAATAACTGCCTTCAACTATTTCTTAGGTTTTGTATGTATAAAAATATATCATGTTTAAGACTATTTTAGTGATTGCTCGCTAAATGTACATCATTTTTACCCTTCTTGTGGTTTAACCTAAAGATATTTGCCAACATTCAGCAAGCACACACAAGCTTCATACTTTACAATTGGTTACACCAGTATAGTTGTCATCTTTTCAACATATCGTGTCAAATGCACAGGGGAAGGTCTCTTAGACAGGCAGGTGATTCCTGCATTCTGATTACTCATTTTGTACACAAATGATGACTGATGTCTGAAACAATACTAACATCTAACAGATAGGCCTACAATAGACAAACGTGTTTTGGTGTGCTAGGCTATTTTCTGCTATAATTTGAGAGCATGGAAAAGTAGCGAGAGGCAAATCCGATAATATGGTGGTTAGGCGTGATTGCGGTGGTGTTTTTGGCCATACCATTTCTCACAAGCAACGATGAATGATAGGTGCATTATCGTGATGCAAAAGCCATGAATTCTTCCACTATTTCATGGAAACCTATATGCCAACATCCTCAGAAACTTGTGTAATATTGATTCGACGATTTTCCGAAACAATCTCCTCCACGTTTTCATTTGCTGTTTACGTACAGGGGCATTCAGAGCAAGGTTCGTCATCGGCATCTTCTCTTGGAAGAGCATGCACCACTTATAAACAGTTTGCTACTCAGAGTAGACTCACTGTATGCCACCTAGAGTATGTTTGAGCACTTAGTTCCATTTTTTTACACAAATTCTTTAAACCATTTATGTATAGCAGAATATAGCCGTTGTTTATGTACAACAACGAAAATATTCACATCACTGTAACCATATGTTCTGGAGATGTGTACCAACAAAACAAAAACTAATGTACGTTGTTAGAAACATTTGAAAAGTCACCTTAATTGTTGAACCCACCTTGTATTTAAATATAGAGATCGGGTAGAGAGTCGCAGAGCTGGGGAGAGGGGGGGGGGAGAATCCTCTCTAACTTTATAACTCATCACGGACCGTTGCTTTGTCATTATATTTCAGTAATTGGTTATACACAGCGTAAATAGACGCAGACATCCCTGAGGGACTTGTATATTTCCTCTAAGGTTTTCCCGCATAGACTTTATATTATGTCCCAGAACGATATTGATTTTCGAGACAGATCCCTCTGTATACAGAATTAATTAATAGCAATTGGAATAAAAAATGTTCAACTTATGAAGCTTTTTTTAAAATTAGGTACAAGCTATGTAAAAGTTTAGGACAATTGAAAACACTTAAATTGAGGTTTCGAGAAAGAAATCCTTAGCGTTAAATGTATTTGAGACAAAAGAAAAGTGAAAATAAAAGTAATTAATGTTTATGTAGGGGAAGGTCGGGTGGTATCGGCCACATTAGCTTTTTTCATATAACGTTTTATTTATGAACTTAGAATAATTGAATTATTTGCCATTCTATCCTTTATACCTTTACCTAAGTACCATTAAATAGTTTTGTTTCAAAATATAAAAGAAATATTTATTTTATGCAAATGTGAAAACCTTTGCATTTTTTGTATTACAGAATATGGAGGATGTTATCGGTAAGTCATGTTGGGCTGTATAAAGAGACTTTTAACTTATTTTATATATTTATATATATATATATATATATATATATATATATATATATATATATATACATCCATAAAATATGCATAAAAAATTAATATTTTTGAAAAATCAAGTATAAAACTACATTTGTTTTAATTTTTAAAGTTTTAGTTATGTTTTTGAGAAGTAGAATATTACAAAATATTTTAGACTAGGTTGAACATTAAAAACTCTAAGTCTATTCTGATTATTTTTTCGTATAACCATCGTACTGGTAATAAAGACTACTTCCTTTTAAGTCGGCATAATTTGTCGTGAGTCCAGTTCCTTGTACACTCGGCACTGTATTCAATCTTCTTTAAAACTCTCTGCGCAAATAATGGAGTGAGTGACATCGTTAGCCTTGTTTGTACTAATTTCGCAGTTAATATTTAAGGCTTCCTTAAACTTGTACTTTTGTAATATTTCCTCAGTTTGTTTTCCACAACTTTTATTTTCATTGAGCGTTCTACAGCTTTCCCCATAGATATAGCTATGAGTCTGTCCCTTAAAGAGCTTCTTGGAACACTCTATTTTTCACTTGGTTTCTTTATTGCCAATTTTTAACTTTACACTCGTTCTACTATTCTCTTCGTACACTTTTCACGCAATTTCCCTCTTAGCTTTTCCATTTCTCTCTGGTAAAAAATCCTTTGAGTAGAGTTTTAACTGTAAATATTTTCAGATTCCTTTTTGTCCGATACCACCCGAACGGTAATTGACATGGATTCTACTATAGAGATGTTATTAGTTTGCGTAGGAATTCATTTAACCTACAACTTATAGAGGAATATAGTAAGTTTATGATGGTAAACAAAATATATATAAATACTCACATTTATGAAGTTATAACCTCCCAAACCTAACTTTGTACTGCAACAACGAACCCGAATAAACAAGAAACCTGACACTACAACTAAACGACGCAACATTATCATCCTGTATGAGTGGCAACTGCTCCGTTTTCCTTGAAGAAACAATCTGATGGCATGACAGTTACTGCAGTTAGTCGTTCGCTGGATAAACATGATTTGTTCGGTACCACCTCCTGTCCGATACTAGACGACTTGCCATTATAAAATAAAATATTCTGATTTATCAACTCATAGTCGAAATTATTAAGGATAGAAACTTGAAAATTTGTTGTAATATCGGTTTTAAAGTAACATCAGAGGTGTGGTAATAACAGAAGAAATTCTGAACAAGCTTTTTAAAATATATACGCAGATTGTAGTCCTATTGCAGACGACCGCAAGCCACCACACTTGGCAAAACTCTCTCTCATTTTCTATGTTTTATCAATAAAGTTTAAATTATAAAAATTGTTTTTTGATGTAATATCTGTGATGTTTTATGCAAGCAAGTCACAGATCAGGCATGTCCAATGTTGCACCTGCGAACGCAATAACGACCTAAAACAAATTTATGGTTAATTTTGCAGTCTCGTACAGGAATACAAATATTTTGATGTTGATGTTTTAAAACAATTGGGAATAATGTTTTCACTTTCTACTCCATATGTTTTAAAATTTACTAATTTTTTCATCTTTGTGGCTCCATTAAGAAATGTAAATGTTGATCCACAAAGTGAAGATAGATAATTATTTATTCAATAACATGCATGTAAACGGTTCGTTGGCCTAATTGTTAACAAAGATAGTGCGATTTCAATTTTAAATATGTCATAAAAATACATTCTAAAGAAACATACTTTAAATGTCGCAATTTGTAAATATTGTCTAACACTTGGCGTTATACAACTTTACAAACATAACCTTTCTTTATAAACACATTCCTTTATTAAGTAGTTATATCCTTGAAGCTCTTAATATTTTCATTTTCACTTCTGTTAGAAATATTTGTATACATTTGAGTACGCCTACAAATTTTTGTCTTTCCTAACCTTACAATATTTTTCTTTGTTGACGCGTTTCGGAATAATTTCATTCTAAAAATTGTAATAGTACTGCCCGTAATAGTAAGTTCTCAAGCTTACTGAAATGGAGTTATTCCGAAACGCGTCAACAAAGAATAATATTGTAATGTTAAGAATGACAGAAAAATGTACTAAAATGTATAGTTCTATCGTTGATAATTCAACCACGTACAAGCATACTAAATATTTTGATGATAGATTTTAAAATAAGTAGGCTATATAATAACTGAATGCAGGATTAAATAGTGCTATGTATTGGTAAAGATACATTCAGCTTATATGTTTGTAATGTGTTGTTAAATGCAGGTTAAATTATGTTAGTATTTTAACGCCAGTTAACGATACTCAAAACAAATGTTTACCCTGTTTAGAATGTATTTAAAGTGTCATATGTAGTGATGTAAAATTCCTGGGAATTTATACTTGGGGGAAAATTCCCAGGGAATATTCCCAAAATTCATAAATTCCCGGGAATACATGGGAACTTATAATTTTCTCTTAAACGCATGTTTTTAAATCCCTTAGAACTAATCTATTAATATGAACATATAAATCAATTTATAAAGAGTTATATTTAAAAATAAATATTATTTAGGTCTTAAGTCCTTCACATAAATTTTAAAAATTTTGATACTTGTTTATTTTAACAGTAAACTGGCTGTGTTCACCTTTAAATGTTATTGAATACCACATGATTACTTGGTGGATCACTATTGTGTTTTCTAGTATCAAAGAAAATGATCTAATTATTAAACCTATTACAAATTCTTGTATATCTGCTATAGAATAGTGCAAAATACTCCCAAATTACTAATAGGTCATTTTAACTTATTAAATTAAACTCTAAATCCAAAATATTTATATTTTTATTAATTTTGATTATTTAAATTAGGTTTGATATCTTCAATATTAGGAAAAACAGAAATGGTTTGAAACATTCCAATTAAACCATAAAAAGAAATTAATTTTAACAATATTTTTGACTAAAAAATTAGTTACTTAACTTAAGTATGTTTCAAAACTTATATCATCAGGTTTTTGACCTCATAATGGAATTGATTTTTGGTCTCGATCTCATAAACAACCGAATCCGCTATCAAAGTTTTTATCACGGTTAAAATAAAAGTGTTTGCCATGGTTTATCACAAGAGTTTCGATTATTTGGCTTTGTTATTGATCATTTTGAACCAAATAAGGTTCCAAAACAGTTTTAAGACAAAATAAACCCCATTTAAATGAGTTTCCATAAATTCCCTTGTTTTGGGAACTTATAAAACCTCCGGGAAGTTCCCTGGAAATATTCCCATTTATAAATTCCCTTCCAACTGGGAATATTCCCGGCTCATATCACTAGTTGTATGTAAGAACGAGAAAACACAGTTGGTCCAGTCATTATTAACAATTACCCCAAGAGCATTCTTTGATATCCAGGCGCTCCTACGAACGCCTAGCTCTGTTCTGCGCGATTTCGCAAGGGTCTGCTCTGTTTGAGGCAGCTTGACTCACCTTAGAGCTACACGACGTTTGATGTGGAACCATCTTTATAGTAACAGGACAATATTCTGTTCTGCCGTATTTCTCTGAACGCTTTTGTTCGTTCGGAAATCTGACTCCGCATTTCCGGTACATACACGATTAGCACACAACTGTCGAAAATAGGTGATCTGCAGATAAAGTAAATATCAGGATAAGAACGTAATGGAGAATGGTTCTGAAGAAGTCACATGTTTGGCAAGGTAGAGCACACATAAGCAGAATGGTGGCCGGCATTGTCCTCAGTCTTGCAACAAAACCAAAGTCATATTAAGACGTTCGTTAGGGAACTTAATTTTGGGTTTTTTTACCATTTTGTACTAAAATTATATAAGATAGTATGTTAGTAAAATAAAGAATTTTATTTTATTACGAAACATTATGTTTAGGGATGGGCCGATTCCGATTCTCGATTCCAGGAATCGTCGATTCTAGGTGGTATCGAGGAATCGTCGATACTCGATTCTTCATTCATAAAAGTGTCGATTCCGATTCCTATTTTGTTAACTATTAAAATATGCGTGTGGAGTAATTTATTACCAAACAAAATTTATTATATTTGTGTGGAAAAATAATTAATTACCAACTATGTCTTATTTATGTATTAGTTGATTTGAATGAATTAAATGATTAAAGTAAATGAAAATATTATTATTTATGAAGCAACAACAATCAAGATCGTAACCATTTCTGATCGTTTGACATCGCTCGTCTCTCTCTCTCACTAGAGTCGGTTCGATACTCTCTTTTGCTCTCTCTCTCTCTCTCTCTCACCCACGTGTCTTACTGCCACTGATTTATACATGTCAGAACAAAACACAAAAAAGTACAGTAAAAACTCGATTAACCGTCACCGTCGGAACCGTGGCCATGACGGTTGAGCGAATAGACGGATAACAGAAACACTGTATTATTCCTCCGAAACTTAACCTTAATAAATTATATTATAGACAGATATCACTCTCACGGTTGAAGGTTTTGTGTAGCCTATTACATTAAAACGGAACTTTTAAAAGGTTTTGCCATATGACCAAGATGTTAACTAAATTAATTATTAGAGAGCTAGCATGTAAGCTAATATAACTTGAAAGAATCGAGAGTCGAGTAAAGAATCGAGAATCGAAAGGAAAATTTTAGAATCGGAATCGGAATCGGAATCGAAAATTCTAGGAATCGGCCCATCCCTAATTATGTTTATGCATTTTCGTGTGTTTTGTAAATTAAGGTTATGTTTGTATTTTCAACGTTTTAAGAATTATGTCTTTAGTCTATTAAGTAAAATGTGTACAATTAAAAAAAAAATGAACTGACGCAATCTTTTTGCGACTAAAGACCCGTCCTCCGGAGAGGTTTCAGAAACGGGCAGTGAAATTCATTTACACGATGAAATATGTATGTGTTTTAAGTTGTGCTTTCGCCGACAGATGGCATGGCTAACAACAAAAGTTAACAAGGCTGACTAAGTTGGACGTTTTAGAATTT
The DNA here is from genome assembly GCA_036971475.1 of Prosapia bicincta. Lineage (NCBI taxonomy): Eukaryota > Metazoa > Arthropoda > Insecta > Hemiptera > Cercopidae > Prosapia > Prosapia bicincta. Next base: position 6,888,596 of record JBAIZL010000004.1, on the reverse strand, counting down.
ATGTGGGACTCGTTTTTTGGTAATTGTTCCTATCAAAACATATAGTCAACATTTTATATTATGCTGGTTCAACGCAGGTTATGAAAAAACTGTCATTTTTGAAACGTCTGGTTTAATATAGGCATATCATTCAGCAAGTATTAAAGTGTCAGAGCGCTACCGAAATGAAACGAATAACTTTGTGCTTATTTTGACACGTTAGTAATGATATACTCCAATGCTAGTATGTTTAAAACAATTTCGCGTAGAGAACAAATATTTGACAATAAAACATGAAGAAAACAAGAGTTAATGAAAGCGTATTTTCCCCCCGAGCATAATGTTTGTCTGATTTTGTGGAAGTGGAAAGCGAGGCCTTCAGCTCGGCCGTATTAAATTTCAAGCCTTCTCGATAATTGTTTAGTGATCGATACACATAAATGTGCTAAGGGTTATTTTGTTACCGTAAAAATGAGCGGAGAAATAAATTCCGATTAAATACCCGTTGATTATTTTTATTGATTATCCGGTTACTGCAAACAATCAGTTTAATGTTAATTGTTAAGGTTAACATAGAGACATAAAACCCATTGAAATGATTTGTATTGAAGGGTCTTAGCTGAATTCGCAGAGATATATAGCAGAAAAAGACATGCTCTATACGGGTATAGAGGAATGTGAACACGTAACACTCCTGTATCGGAAGGACCACTGAAATATAGTTAGGAGTAAGGAAGGGTCATGATGGTATCGTGGTGTTAGAAAAGGGGAGAGAGAAATAGGTTTCTCATGGTCAAGGTCACTTATCCTAAGATCGTTTTTCCTACCAGGAACAATAAATGTCTACAGGTTACACTCGCATATAGGTAATATCAGTAAAATGTAGGTAGCGGTAAGGAAGGGTCAAGATGGTGTCGTGATGTTAGAAAAGGGGAGAGAGAAAAAGGTTTCTCATGGTCAAGGTCGCTTATCCTAAGATCGTTTTTCCTACCAGGAACAATAAATGTCTACAGGTTACACTCGCATATAGGTAATATCAGTAAAATGTAGGTAGCGGTAAGGAAGGGTCAAGATGGTATCGTGGTGTTAGAAAAGGGGAGAGAGAAATAGGTTTCTCATGGTCAAGGTCGCTTATCCTAAGATCGTTTTTCCTACCAGGAACAATAAATGTCTACAGGTTACACTCGCATATAGGTAATATCAGTAAAATGTAGGTAGCGGTAAGGAAGGGTCAAGATGGTATCGTGGTGTTAGAAAAGGGGAGAGAGAAATAGGTTTCTCATGGTCAAGGTCGCTTATCTTAAGATCGTTTTTCCTACCAGGAACAATAAATGTCTACAGGTTACACTCGCATATAGGTAATATCAGTAAAATGTAGGTAGCGGTAAGGAAGGGTCAAGATGGTATCGTGGTGTTAGAAAAGGGGAGAGAGAAATAGGTTTCTCATGGTCAAGGTCGCTTATCTTAAGATCGTTTTTCCTACCAGGAACAATAAATGTCTACAGGTTACACTCGCATATAGGTAATATCAGTAAAATGTAGGTAGCGGTAAGGAAGGGTCAAGATGGTGTCGTGATGTTAGAGAAGGGGAGAGATAAATAGGTTTCTCATGGTCAAGGTCGCTTATCCTAAGATCGTTTTTCCTACCAGGAACAATAAATGTCTACAGGTTACACTCGCATATAGGTAATATCAGTAAAATGTAGGTAGCGGTAAGGAAGGGTCAAGATGGTGTCGTGATGTTAGAGAAGGGGAGAGATAAATAGGTTTCTCATGGTCAAGGTCGCTTATCCTAAGATCGTTTTTCCTACCAGGAACAATAAATGTCTACAGGTTACACTCGCATATAGGTAATATCAGTAAAATGTAGGTAGCGGTAAGGAAGGGTCAAGATGGTGTCGTGATGTTAGAGAAGGGGAGAGATAAATAGGTTTCTCATGGTCAAGGTCGCTTATCCTAAGATCGTTTTTCCTACCAGGAACAATAAATGTCTACAGGTTACACTCGCTTATAGGTAATATCAGTAAAAAGTAGGTAGCGGTAAGGAAGGGTCAACATGGTGTCGTGGTGTTAGAAAAGGGGAGAGAGAAATAGGTTTCTCATGGTCAAGGTCGCTTATCCTAAGATCGTTTTTCCTACCAAGAACAATAAATGTCTACAGGTTACACTCGCATATAGGTAATATCAGTAAAAAGTAGGTAGCAGTAAGGAAGGGTCAAGATGGTATCGTGGTGTTAGAAAAGGGGAGAGAGAAATAGGTTTCTCATGGTCAAGGTCGCTTATCCTAAGATAGTTTTTCCTACCAGGAACAATAAATGTCTACAGGTTACACTCGCATATAGGTAATATCAGTAAAATGTAGGTAGCGGTAAGGAAGGATCAAGATGGTATCGTGGTGTTAGAAAAGGGGAGAGAGAAATAGGTTTCTCATGGTCAAGGTCGCTTATCCTAAGATCGTTTTTCCTACCAGGAACAATAAATGTCTACAGGTTACACTCGCATATAGGTAATATTAGTAAAATGTAGGTAGCGGTAAGGAAGGGTCAAGATGGTATTGTGGTGTTGGAAAAGGGGAGAGAGAAATAGGTTTCTCATGGTCAAGGTCGCTTATCCTAAGATCGTTTTTCCTACCAGGAACAATAAATGTCTACAGGTTACACTCGCATATAGGTAATATCAGTAAAATGTAGGTAGCGGTAAGGAAGGGTCAAGATGGTATCGTGGTGTTAGAAAAGGGGAGAGAGAAATAGGTTTCTCATGGTCAAGGTCGCTTATCCTAAGATCGTTTTTCCTACCAGGAACAATAAATGTCTACAGGTTACACTCGCATATAGGTAATATCAGTAAAATGTAGGTAGCGTTAAAGGAAGGGTCAAGATGGTATCGTGGTGTTAGAAAAGGGGAGAGAGAAATAGGTTTCTCATGGTCAAGGTCGCTTATCCTAAGATCGTTTTTCCTACCAGGAACAATAAATGTCTACAGGTTACACTCGCATATAGGTAATATCAGTAAAATGTAGGTAGCGGTAAGGAAGGGTCAAGATGGTATCGTGGTGTTAGAAAAGGGGAGAGAGAAATAGGTTTCTCATGGTCAAGGTCGCTTATCCTAAGATCGTTTTTCCTACCAGGAACAATAAATGTCTACAGGTTACACTCGTATATAGGTAATATCAGTAAAATGTAGGTAGCGGTAAGGAAGGGTCAAGATGGTATCGTGGTGTTAGAAAAGGGGAGAGAGAAATAGGTTTCTCATGGTCAAGGTCGCTTATCCTAAGATCGTTTTTCCTACCAGGAACAATAAATGTCTACAGGTTACACTCGCATATTGGTAATATCAGTATAATGTAGGTAGCGGTAAGGAAGGGTCAAGATGGTATCGTGGTGTTAGAAAAGGGGAGAGAGAAATAGGTTTCTCATGGTCAAGGTCGCTTATCCTAAGATCGTTTTTCCTACCAGGAACAATAAATGTCTACAGGTTACACTCGCATATAGGTAATATCAGTAAAATGTAGGTAGCGGTAAGGAAGGGTCAAGATGGTATCGTGGTGTTAGAAAAGGGGAGAGAGAAATATGTTTCTCATGGTCAAGGTCGCTTATCTTAAGATCGTTTTTCCTACCAGGAACAATAAATGTCTACAGGTTACACTCGCATATAGGTAATATCAGTAAAATGTAGGTAGCGGTAAGGAAGGGTCAAGATGGTATCGTGGTGTTAGAAATAGGTTTCTCATGGTCTAGGTCGCTTATCCTAAGATCGTTTTTCCTACCAAGAACAATAAATGTCTACAGGTTACACTCGCATATAGGTAATATCAGTAAAATGTAGGTAGCGGTAAGGAAGGGTCAAGATGGTATCGTGGTGTTAGAAAAGGGGAGAGAGAAAAAGGTTTCTCATGGTCAAGGTCGCTTATCCTAAGATCGTTTTTCCTACCAGGAACAATAAATGTCTACAGGTTACACTCGCATATAGGTAATATTAGTAAAATGTAGGTAGCGGTAAGGAAGGGTCATAATGGTATCGTGGTGTTAGAAAAGGGGAGAGAGAAAAAGGTTTCTCATGGTCAAGGTCGCTTATCCTAAGATCGTTTTTCCTACCAGGAACAATAAATGTCTACAGGTTACACTCGCATATAGGTAATATCAGTAAAATGTAGGTAGCGGTAAGGAAGGGTCAAGATGGTATCGTGGTGTTAGAAAAGGGGAGAGAGAAATAGGTTTCTCATGGTCAAGGTCGCTTATCCTAAGATCGTTTTTCCTACCAGGAACAATAAATGTCTACAGGTTACACTCGCATATAGGTAATATCAGTAAAATGTAGGTAGCGGTAAGGAAGGGTCAAGATGGTGTCGTGATGTTAGAAAAGGGGAGAGAGAAATAGGTTTCTCATGGTCAAGGTCGCTTATCCTAAGATCGTTTTTCCTACCAGGAACAATAAATGTCTACAGGTTACACTCGCATATAGGGTAATATATGCGGTAAGGAAGGGTCCTTCTGTGCTCATAAATTGTTTGGGGAAAACCTGAGCTGGACTTGAAGCCGACCTGCTCTCTGTCAGGGTTTATCTACACTCCGGCAGACCAGTACTACGAAAAGTAGGGCTGAGAAAAGTTCAAGATCCATACTAAGCTGTAGAGGCGTCCAGAAATAGCACGGTGAGAGAAATTTTATTCGGTAAGTCACCAAAGTACTCTTCGTGAGGGCTGACTCCTTGCTGCTGATATGTGGCGCTAGGCTGATTCACAGGCATTTTATACTGCACAGCAGTTACAAGGCGCTGAGAACAAACGACTGGAGTGACGCCTTTCTGTGAATCTGCCGCGAACAGTCGTCGCATACATCACGTGAACCATGCCCTTGGGTTGGAAGAGTGAACTTTATAAACACTCGCCGGAGACACTAGCCTGTAGTCAACAACATGCTCTGCTGCGGTCTGTAAGTTCTTGGACCCTCTTTTGGTGTCAAAAGAAGTTTCTGCTTTCTAACGTCTATTTTGTTCTTTGCTCTGTTTCTCAAATTTATGTTCAGGCATTCGGTTGTGAAGATTGAAAACCGGATCTTTTTTCTTTTCAAAAACAGAAAAAGATTATTTAACCTCCATTATACCCTTTGCTAATCTGCGATAATCGTTATAGTTTTTAATTATTTATAGGCCTAATAAAACCCCGTTTGGAACTTTGTCGCTAAATGTCGATAGAGATAATAAGTATTTAATTAAGAGGTACACAAAAAAAATGAGTCATTTAAGTAGAGTACAAGTGTTAAACCTATTTTTTAATTAAAGACTCCTATTATACTATAATTGCAGCTTCTTAGTACAGGAAGATTATGTGGAAGATACTGCATATTTTCTAACCGTAATGAGGAAGATTATGTGGGCAGCGCTACTTTTCCACTGTTCGTTATTACCCAAGTTTTGACAATAGGTACTTATTAAAAAATCTGAAACTAATAAATTATGTTTAAAAGACCTTTTCGAATATAATATTAAAATTTTAGACAGTTTGGATGACAGATTTATTAGTTTTGAATTTTTAAAATGTAAGTTTTTTTTTAAAGACTACAAAAACCGTGCCTTTTTTCGGTTATGCTACGATAAAAAAAAAAAATAAAACAGAAAATTGTTTAAATAATACCAATCAATGCGGAAGAGAACAATGAATTTTTTGGTTTTTATTTGGTACAAATTGATAACATATTATGTTGTACGAGCCGCCAAACTCGAGTCTCCAAACTGTTGTTAAGAACATTAGTTTCGAGTCAACCTTATGGCTGGAAAATGACACATAATTCTGTAGCGCTACCGGGAATCGAACCCAGGATTTTTAGATTAGTGTTTAAGTATCCACTAGATCACTCAACCGCCTAAAAATGTGCATTAGAAAACTATTAGAGTAATTAATTTCTCTCCCTTTTTTATTTTTTCTGTTTTGACTAATAGAGAGGGGGTCTGAGTCATTGCAGTGAATTTAAACTGACAAAGGACATTCTTACAAATGGGTCGTTAAACGTCTATAAAATTAAAGGGTTGTGATGTCTTTGTACAAAGAAGACAAATTAGTGTTTTCCAAGGCAGTGCGTGTCTGCATAAAGACAACCCACTCGCAAAGAAACAAATTAAATTCTGAGAAACGCATTTGGAACTTCAAGGACTAAAAGTACTTGTGAATAATACAGTATGTACTTTTCGCTATTGAGAGGGTAGTATGTATTCAACTGCATGCAATTCTCTCGAAAACTACTTGTGTTAAATCGATAGCTTTTCATCGACTAAATTACTATCATCCAATGCTACATTTCGTGCTCATACATTGTTACACTTTTACAGATTGTTATTTCCCCTTATTTGTGTTGATTTAAGAAAGAAATGGGTAATCATTTTTCATAGAAAGATTGAAAATCTACTTTTAAAGAGAGACATTTTAAAATATAAAACACATTCGTAAAATAGAAGATATTATCGACTTATTTGCTTGAAGGAAATAATGAGGGAAAGCACTCATCAACAAGGTGGAAGACTGAGCTTTGGAAATCGCCCTTGTTGTGACTGGTGTTAGTTGAAGGCATAAGCTCTCAAAATTGAAAACAGCTATTAAAATATAAACTTCTCTCGTAAGTGTAGGATGCCCTGGAAAGTGTAAGTCACTTTCAAAAGTTTAGGTCTCTCTCGAAAGTGTAGGATGCCCTGGAAAGTGTAAGTCACTTTCAAAAGTTTAGGTCTCTCTCGAAAGTGTAGGATGCCCTGGAAAGTGTAAGTCACTTTCAAAAGTTTAGGTCTCTCTCGAAAGTGTAGGATGCCCTGGAAAGTGTAAGTCACTTTCAAAAGTTTAGGTCTCTCTCGAAAGTGTAGGATGCCCTGGAAAGTGTAAGTCACTTTCAAAAGTTTAGGTCTCTCTCGAAAGAACAAGGCCACTCCCGAAAGCTTAGGCCACTCTCAAAAGTGTGAATAACTCGAATATATAATCTACTATCAAAGGTGAGTGTTACCCTGGAAGGTGTAGGCCTGTCAGTAAAATGTACGTAACTTAAGAAATAGTAGCCCACTTTCAAAAGTCAAAGACGGTCTCAAAAATGTAACCCGTCTCGAAAATATGTCACTCTTAAAAGTGCAGCCCACGCCCAAAAGTGTGTCGCCCTAGATAGTGTAGGTATTTGAAGTGACGAGGACTGCTTCACATCTGCCATAATAATGCTATTTTTAAATACTAGTTTTTTCTGTTCTATTATGTTTTAGGCAATGGGAACTTATTTTTTGTAGGATTTCTAAAATCAATTTATTTATCCTAGTAAGAAAATTAAGTTATTATTACATATGGTTAGTTGTCAAAAGTATTAATAATAAGGGATCGATAAGATATTTGTCATTAATTTTTTTATAGGAATTAGCTTTATAATATGGCTTTATTATTATATTTACTGTGGTTTCCTACAGTTTACGTTCGTTTTGTGACATTAAAACGTTTTTTTCGAATGCAGGGATTTGTGTCATCCCATTAGTCTGTTCTATTCTCAGCTCCCCGCAGTATCGGTGTGTCAAGTCAGCTGTTCGCCATCCGTCTCTAATCCTTCATCACATTATGCGCAGAGCGGGCTTTGTGCTAAGCCAGTACTATGCAACGATCTAATAGAAAGCGTATTCACTAGCAAGCATGGCTTAATAGTGACGGAGTAATGCTGTGCATTGCCTTCAGGTTAACGCCTCAAGGTTGCTGAGATGCTACTTGTATTTAATATTGTTGAAGGGTGCCGAGACGTGGACATTAGCCAAGGAGAGGATGAGAACTGCCCAGAATATGGCGTGTCTTTGGTTAATGAAGTAGTATACCATTCGACTAGTCTCACTATATAGTTTAATCCGGCTATTATAGCCTAAGTAAACTTATTAACATCGCCAGCTGGTATATAAAGGTCTATCCACCTGTTACACTGTGTATAAGGTGAGATAAGGGCAGGTGTTTGGAATAAAGGTACGTTCGTATCGATTGTTGCAACTGCTCTAAGATAGAAAGACAACGTCCAGGTAGAGGGAGGATCTAGTTAAGGCATATCAATAAACAATGGTTGGCCGGTTGCTAGTAGACATTATTTCGTTGTTAGTTTATTTATTTCGAACACGAGTTATCTGACATTTTTCTGGGATACGATCTTACAACATAGGAAAACCTATGTGTTTTCTTGTTAAAGAAATAATTTTAAAATTGTTTATCAAAGTGATCGGTTAATCTGACTGTTACCCACTATGAAAGGTTAGTGTAGGATTATTCTAAGAATGTAAAACGTCCTTGTATAGAATATAAAGAAGGATGCCGTACCTGATAGAATCTGTGGAGATAAGTTGTAATTGTTGCGTCAACTATGAGAGGAAAATAAAGCAAAATACGTTAAGTGAAGGTAGGCATATAGATGACATAATAGTCCAAAGTATCAGGTCGAGTGGTCAGAGACATTTCCTTTAGGAGAGTCATGGCAATTAGGTTACCTTTAGCAGAGCCATGACAATTAGACAACCTTTAGGAGAGCCATAAATTGTTGCCATGGTTACCTCACAATATCATAAATATAGCTCTAGGATTAAAAACGAATAAAAAGACTAAAACAATTAAACAAATTGGATTAACGGTATCGAACATTGCTTCACAAACAAACAACGGGAAAGGAAAGCGAAAAGAAACTAAAACACAATACGAAAAGAAAGTACATAAATAGTAACAAACAAAAATAGTAATTCAACACCATACATAGAAAGGAAAATGGAAAATTGTAAGGAAATGCACTTTCTATTTTGCCACTTAATGTCGTTATCCTGAGACATGTATGAACATATTTTTAACTATTGTAATTATAAAATAAAAATGAACTAAAGTAAAATTTTTCTTTAGTGATATAAGTAGGAATTCACTTTACAAATTTTTTTATATAAATTGTTTCAGAATCATTTGACGAAATTGTTAGATCATCTGGGTGTGTGAGAAAGATTAAAGCAAGTACATGGGTGGTTTTCGGTTCACCTACTCTCTAACGTGGCTTATAAATGGTTTCTAAACCATACGAGTGTTGTATGATCGACACCTTCTAACTTACAAACGATAAATTTACTAAGCTTCGTAATGAAAATAGATGCGAAATCGTGAGGTTTATCGATTTGTACAAGTGAGGGCCAATGAGCGGCGCACGTTGTGCTGTAAAAACAGACAGTTCATTTCTAGAAAATACGTGGCACATTCTTGGACCAAGTCCAGGTAACCCGGATTCCAACCGCGGATTGATTACTCGAGCAAATATCTGGTATAGAATACGTTTACCAGAATTAGCTGTTTCCCACACGCACACAGACACGCACTTTACAATATTCTGCCTTTAATATCTCCTTAATAGTCTGCACTTTGCAAATTATGTTCCCCATCGAGTAAGCCACCATTATTACCGTCCACTCTTCCTCACCTATTCATCCTGCTCGGAGCTATAACAGGTACACACCTCCCTAACCTAGGTCGTACTCAAGAGGAGTTTCCTTGGGGTCCGGAGACCTCCGAAATGTTTACACCGTCGTATTTTTAATACACATAAAAACCAAACATATAAAAACTTTATCTACAGGTTAAATTTATATTTTAAAATGTTACTATCGTTGTATTTAAAAATTATATAATAATAATTTTAAATCAAAGAATAAATATGCTACAACTCACAATTATAAAAACTTTATTATCATACGCGTTTCAATGACAGTGTGTCATCATCTTCAGTGATGCTACACAATTTAAACTTAATTGAAAAAAAACTAAACATAACCTATAATGTTTTAACAAAAGTACGACCTAGATCTGGGCCTTGTAAAATTTACAACCACATATTCACATTGAACAACATATGATATTTATAAATATTTCATTTTGATGAAGCTATAATATTAATGATACTTAATAATATTACAATAAAAATATTGAAAAGAACCCCAATACAACCCCCAATCAAAAATAACAAATAAAACAAGTTACTTATGATTAAACCCGAGGGTTTAATCTTAAGTAACTTGTTTTATTTGTTATTTTTGATTATTTTTGTGGTATTGGGGTTCTTTTCAATATTTTTATTGTAATATATTGTACCACTGTGCTCTTGATATTGTGTACTTAATAATATTAGTCTAAATTTATATTAAAGTTATACGACCTCATTTTTTTAAACGTTTTCTACGTTTATTTAGAGTGTTTCACTGGCGACCAGTAATCATTGTTACTTATCTTATTGCAAAATCCGGTTTTATCTGGTATTGGCGCAGGTCCCGCTCTACCTATACAGTCGCAGTGTCTTGTACAGTGGTTGAGAACGGTGGAATATGTCTTTGTTGCGTCTAGTAAGGGAAATTGATAGCAAAGAAAAAGCTGTTGCTATTTACAGAAGGTCGGTATTTTGCACAATACGCACCTTTGCGACGCTGGACATGAAATGGCGCTCAGTTTGAGTGAGAAACACGACAGATGGCGATGCCGGAAAAAAGAATGCCGCGTTGGTCTGAGGAAAGGCACGTGGTTGGGGGGAAGTAAATTGTCATTCGAAACTATTATATTTTTCATATATTTTTGGGTTAAAGACTTTGCGACATACAAGTTTTGTGGCGAGGAACTGGGCATAAGTGAACACTCAATATGCGATTGGAAGAACTTTTTAAAAGGGAAGTGTACGCGGATTCTCTGCTTAAAAATCCTAGAAAAATTGACGGTGTAAATAAAACTGTTCAAATTGATGAATCGTGGTTTTCAAAACGGAAAAACAACGTTGGTAGAGTTTACCCACAGCAATGGGTGTTCGGCGGTATTTGCACCGAGGATAAACAATGTTTCATGTATGCTGTTCCGAATAGAATTTCGGCAATGCTACTTAGCGTTATCACAGAGTGTATTGACCCGGGTACTACAATAATATCAGATATGTGGCCTTCTTACGCCGGTATTGAAAATATTCCTGGGATGCAGTTTAAACATTTGACGGTGAATCACCCGAAAATTTCGTTGACCCGTATACAGGAGCTCACACTCATCAAATCTAGTCTTTATGGGCGTCAGCAAAAAGGCGGAACCGGAAAGAGTGCGGAACCAGGAGAGACTTGCTTGATTCCTATTTATGTGAATTTCTTTGGCGGCAACGATATAAAGAGATCGATGCATTCGAACAAATAATAAAAGACATTGTTGGCTTTTGACCCCAAACAGTATAAGGAATTCATTTGTTATGTTCGCTAGGTCAAGTTATGTTGTGTGTATGTTTTATTGAAATAGAGTGTTTTTTTGCGTGGAATATAGTGCAGGTTGTATAACGCAAAAGAGCCAAATTTGATAGTAGCCGTGGTTGTAAATTTGACAAACCCTAGATTTGGTTCTTACTTTTGTTAAAACATTATAGGTTATGTTTAGTTTTTTTTCAATTAAGTTTAAATTGTGTAGCATCACTGAAGATGATGACATACTGTCATTGAAACGCGTATGATAATAAAGTTTTTATATTTGTGAGTTGTAGCACATTTATTCTTTAATTATAACCTATAATGTTTTCTCAGCAAAACTCGAAAGCCTTAGAAAAACTGTAATCAGATGGGTAATTCCGTATTACGGAGTAAATACCCATTAGACTTAACCTAAGCTATGACTAAGTATGTAATATCAAAATTACTAGTGTTTCATAAATATAATATTTCACTACCGTGTATATTTTACTGTGTTTATACAATCTGAAGATGGTCCGGCACTGTGTACCTGTTCTATAAAATTTTATCCACAACTTTATATTGACATGTAAAAATGTATAAAACTGCGTATGATTCAATATTTTTTACATTTTATTACAGGTTAATTTTATCTTGTACCAAAATTCGAAAACCCCCGACAACTTTATAATAAATAAAAGAATAAATATGTTAAGACTCACAATTATAAAAACTTTATTATCATACGCGTTTCAATGACAATATGTCATCATCTTCAGTGATGCTACACAATTTAAACTTAATTGAAAAAAAGTAAAAATAAACTAAAATGTTTTAACAAAAGTAAGAACCAGGTTTGACAATGCCCCGACACTGTTCTTACTTTGGTTAAAACATTATAGGTTATGTTTAGTTTTTTTTCTATTAAGTTTAAATTATGTAGCATCACTGAAGATGATGACATATTGTCATCGAAACGCGTATGATAATAAAGTTTCTATAATTGTGAGTCGTAGCATATTTATTCTTTTATTTATATCTTTCGCTCACAGCTCGAATATTGTTTATATTAATAATATTATTTATATGTTGTTATTTATCGTTATATAATTATTGCTGTTTGTTTATTGTTATATATTTATTTGTTTTGTCTTTGTAATTTTATATTTAAACTAAAATGTTTTCCCTTAGTGACTACCCTTGATTTATGACAACCAATATTGGTTTTTCGCCAGGGAAACAATACAGGGAATTAAAAAATACAGATAACAATAACTATTTACTAATATGTGTTGATGAGTTTTTTTCTGTATTAACAAGTAGAATCATTCAAGGAGAATGGAGATGATCCCGGTTTATTTATCACTGGAGGGGGCCTATTTCAGACCCCTAAATGTCCCTGTTTGACAAATCTGGAATCAATTCTGGGCTCATCCACGCCCTAACATTAGGTTTTGATAGGAATCGAGACAAATCAAGTATGTTTGTATTCCGTAACCATTGCAAAATCTACTTTTTGAATGGCTTTGTTCAATGAACGCAATTACGTGTTTATAATGGCAATAATGATTTGCCTTTGAGAAAGAGTGATTCGTTTTGAAAGCAGGAAGATTTGAGCATCTTCTAGGGAGAACGGACTGGAATTATACAGATGTGTAGTGGCCAGAAATAGGAACTGTTGTTTAAAAAACACTATTTATCGTAATATTAGAACAACAACATTGGAGAAGAAGAATAGTAGTAGAAATATATATATATATATATATATATATATATATATATATATATATTATTATTACAATTATTATGTTATTAAATATATTACAAGAAAACATATCACCATTTTTAATATATATATATATATATAATAAATTAAAAATATTTCGAAAACAAGAATACTTTTAATGAATATATTTATTCAAAGCTTTTCGCCGATAAAATAGTACCAGCATCTTCAGGAAAATAATTATCCAATAAAATATTTTTACAAAATTTAATATATATATATATATATATATATATATATATATATATATAATTATTTTAAATCTACTTAACAAAAATACATTATTTGAAATTACATATTACTCTAAAAATTAGAAAATACTGAAAAATTTAAAAATTCACATTTAAGGCACGTAGTTGTACATTTATGTACATTTACACTTAGAATATATATGTTGGTTTACAATGTTAGCTATTCCTTTGGAAGGAGTAGCAGAACACCAACGAAAGAGCTAATAGCTAGCTAGTGTCTCGTTTGACTCACTAATGATAGTTACTTGTCTATCGGTAAAATAGCATAGGTAACGAGGTTTGTTATAGCAACGAGTAGATAGTGACGTCACTAGCCAAGTATTAATCGTGAAACTAAAGATAGCACTATTATTTTGTTAAAATAACAACAGTAATGAGTGTTACTACGGTAACGAGAACTACAACAGTGGTGACCTTTACTATGGTAACGAGTATCTAGTGACGCCACTAGCCAAATTGTTATCATCAAACTAATACTAGCACCACTCTCATTAAAATAACAACAGTGATTGACGTTGCTATGGTAACGAGAACTACAACAATGGTGACCTTTACTATGGTAACGAGTATCTAGTGACGCCACTAGCCAAATTGTTATCATCAAACTAATACTAGCACCACACTTTCATTAAAATAACAACAGTGATTAACGTTGCTATGGTAACGAGAACTACAACAATGGTGACCTTTACTATGGTAACGAGTATCTAGTGGACGCCATTAGCCAAATTGTTATCATCAAACTAATACTAGCACCACTCTCATTAAAATAACAACAGTGATTAACGTTGCTATGGTAACGAGAACTACAACAGTGGTGACCTTTACTATGGTAACGAGTATCTAGTGACGCCACTAGCCAAATTGTTATCATCAAACTAATACTAGCACCACTCTCATTAAAATAACAACAGTGATTAACGTTGCTATGGTAACGAGAACTACAACAGTGGTGACCTTTACTATGGTAACGAGTATCTAGTGACGCCACTAGCCAAATTGTTATCATCAAACTAATACTAGCACCACTCTCATTAAAATAACAACAGTAATGAGTGTTACTACGGTAACGAGAACTACAACAGTGGTGACCTTTACTATGGTAACGAGTATCTAGTGACGCCACTAGCCAAATTGTTATCATCAAACTAATACTAGCACCACTCTCATTAAAATAACAACAGTAATGAGTGTTACTACGGTAACGAGAACTACAACAGTGGTGACCTTTACTATGGTAACGAGTATCTAGTGACGCCACTAGCCAAATTGTTATCATCAAACTAATACTAGCACCACTCTCATTAAAATAACAACAGTGATTAACGTTGCTATGGTAACGAGAACTATAACAGTGGTGACCTTTACTATGGTAACGAGTATCTAGTGACGCCACTAGCCAAATTGTTATCATCAAACTAATACTAGCACCACTCTCATTAAAATAACAACAGTGATTAACGTTGCTATGGTAACGAGAACTACAACAGTGGTGACCTTTACTATGGTAACGAGTATCTAGTGACGCCACTAGCCAAATTGTTATCATCAAACTAATACTAGCACCACTCTCATTAAAATAACAACAGTAATGAGTGTTACTACGGTAACGAGAACTACAACAGTGGTGACCTTTACTATGGTAACGAGTATCTAGTGACGCCACTAGCCAAATTGTTATCATCAAACTAATACTAGCACCACTCTCATTAAAATAACAACGGTAATGAGTGTTACTACGGTAACGAGAACTACAACAGTGGTGACCTTTACTATGGTAACGAGTATCTAGTGACGCCACTAGCCAAATTGTTATCATCAAACTAATACTAGCACCACTCTCATTAAAATAACAACAGTGATTAACGTTGCTATGGTAACGAGAACTACAACAGTGGTGACCTTTACTATGGTAACGAGTATCTAGTGACGCCACTAGCCAAATTGTTATCATCAAACTAATACTAGCACCACTCTCATTAAAATAACAACAGTGATTAACGTTGCTATGGTAACGAGAACTACAACAGTGGTGACCTTTACTATGGTAACGAGTATCTAGTGACGCCACTAGCCAAACTGTTATCATCAAACTAATACTAGCACCACTCTCATTAAAATAACAACAGTAATGAGTGTTACTACGGTAACGAGAACTACAACAGTGGTGACCTTTACTATGGTAACGAGTATCTAGTGACGCCACTAGCCAAATTGTTATCATCAAACTAATACTAGCAGAACTCTCATTAAAATAACAACAGTGATTAACGTTGCTATGGTAACGAGAACTACAACAGTGGTGACCTTTACTATGGTAACGAGTATCTAGTGACGCCACTAGCCAAATTGTTATCATCAAACTAATACTAGCACCACTCTCATTCAAATAACAACAGTGATTAACGTTGCTATGGTAACGAGAACTACAACAGTGGTGACCTTTACTATGGTAACGAGTATCTAGTGACGCCACTAGCCAAATTGTTATCATCAAACTAATACTAGCACCACTCTCATTCAAATAACAACAGTGATTAACGTTGCTATGGTAACGAGAACTACAACAGTGGTGACCTTTACTATGGTAACGAGTATCTAGTGACGCCACTAGCCAAATTGTTATCATCAAACTAATACTAGCACCACTCTCATTAAAATAACAACAGTGATTAACGTTGCTATGGTAACGAGAACTACAACAGTGGTGACCTTTACTATGGTAACGAGTATCTAGTGACGCCACTCGCCAAACTGTTATCATCAAACTAATACTAGCACCACTCTCATTAAAATAACAACAGTAATGAGTGTTACTACGGTAACGAGAACTACAACAGTGGTGACCTTTACTATGGTAACGAGTATCTAGTGACACCACTAGCCAAATTGTTATCATCAAACTAATACTAGCACCACTCTCATTAAAATAACAACAGTGATTAACGTTGCTATGGTAACGAGAACTACAACAGTGGTGACCTTTACTATGGTAACGAGTATCTAGTGACGCCACTAGCCAAATTGTTATCATCAAACTAATACTAGCACCACTCTCATTAAAATAACAACAGTAATGAGTGTTACTACGGTAACGAGAACTACAACAGTGGTGACCTTTACTATGGTAACGAGTATCTAGTGACGCCACTAGCCAAATTGTTATCATCAAACTAATACTAGCACCACTCTCATTAAAATAACAACAGTAATGAGTGTTACTACGGTAACGAGAACTACAACAGTGGTGACCTTTACTATGGTAACGAGTATCTAGTGACGCCACTAGCCAAATTGTTATCATCAAACTAATACTAGCACCACTCTCATTAAAATAACAACAGTGATTAACGTTGCTATGGTAACGAGAACTACAACAGTGGTGACCTTTACTATGGTAACGAGTATCTAGTGACGCCACTAGCCAAATTGTTATCATCAAACTAATACTAGCACCACTCTCATTAAAATAACAACAGTGATTAACGTTGCTATGGTAACGAGAACTACAACAGTGGTGACCTTTACTATGGTAACGAGTATCTAGTGACGCCACTAGCCAAATTGTTATCATCAAACTAATACTAGCACCACTCTCATTCAAATAACAACAGTGATTAACGTTGCTATGGTAACGAGAACTACAACAGTGGTGACCTTTACTATGGTAACGAGTATCTAGTGACGCCACTAGCCAAATTGTTATCATCAAACTAATACTAGCACCACTCTCATTAAAATAACAACAGTGATTAACGTTGCTATGGTAACGAGAACTACAACAGTGGTGACCTTTACTATGGTAACGAGTATCTAGTGACGCCACTAGCCAAATTGTTATCATCAAACTAATACTAGCACCACTCTCATTAAAATAACAACAGTGATTAACGTTGCTATGGTAACGAGAACTACAACAGTGGTGACCTTTACTATGGTAACGAGTATCTAGTGACGCCACTCGCCAAACTGTTATCATCAAACTAATACTAGCACCACTCTCATTAAAATAACAACAGTAATGAGTGTTACTACGGTAACGAGAACTACAACAGTGGTGACCTTTACTATGGTAACGAGTATCTAGTGACACCACTAGCCAAATTGTTATCATCAAACTAATACTAGCACCACTCTCATTAAAATAACAACAGTGATTAACGTTGCTATGGTAACGAGAACTACAACAGTGGTGACCTTTACTATGGTAACGAGTATCTAGTGACGCCACTAGCCAAATTGTTATCATCAAACTAATACTAGCACCACTCTCATTAAAATAACAACAGTAATGAGTGTTACTACGGTAACGAGAACTACAACAGTGGTGACCTTTACTATGGTAACGAGTATCTAGTGACGCCACTAGCCAAATTGTTATCATCAAACTAATACTAGCACCACTCTCATTAAAATAACAACAGTAATGAGTGTTACTACGGTAACGAGAACTACAACAGTGGTGACCTTTACTATGGTAACGAGTATCTAGTGACGCCACTAGCCAAATTGTTATCATCAAACTAATACTAGCACCACTCTCATTAAAATAACAACAGTGATTAACGTTGCTATGGTAACGAGAACTACAACAGTGGTGACCTTTACTATGGTAACGAGTATCTAGTGACGCCACTAGCCAAATTGTTATCATCAAACTAATACTAGCACCACTCTCATTAAAATAACAACAGTGATTAACGTTGCTATGGTAACGAGAACTACAACAGTGGTGACCTTTACTATGGTAACGAGTATCTAGTGACGCCACTAGCCAAATTGTTATCATCAAACTAATACTAGCACCACTCTCATTAAAATAACAACAGTAATGAGTGTTACTACGGTAACGAGAACTACAACAGTGGTGACCTTTACTATGGTAACGAGTATCTAGTGACGCCACTAGCCAAATTGTTATCACCAAACTAATACTAGCACCACTCTCATTAAAATAACAACAGTGATTAACGTTGCTATGGTAACGAGAACTACAACAGTGGTGACCTTTACTATGGTAACGAGTATCTAGTGACGCCACTAGCCAAATTGTTATCATCAAACTAATACTAGCACCACTCTCATTAAAATAACAACAGTGATTAACGTTGCTATGGTAACGAGAACTACAACAGTGGTGACCTTTACTATGGTAACGAGTATCTAGTGACGCCACTAGCCAAATTGTTATCATCAAACTAATACTAGCACCACTCTCATTAAAATAACAACAGTGATTAACGTTGCTATGGTAACGAGAACTACAACAGTGGTGACCTTTACTATGGTAACGAGTATCTAGTGACGCCACTAGCCAAATTGTTATCATCAAACTAATACTAGCACCACTCTCATTAAAATAACAACAGTGATTAACGTTGCTATGGTAACGAGAACTACAACAGTGGTGACCTTTACTATGGTAACGAGTATCTAGTGACGCCACTAGCCAAATTGTTATCATCAAACTAATACTAGCACCACTCTCATTAAAATAACAACAGTGATAAGCGTTGTTGTAACAATGAGTCGCTAGTTACGTCACTAGCCAGGTTGTAAGCGATTCGCTGTTCCATTCCACTGTCACAATGTAAAATCTTCTCCCGATAATATCAATAATTATGAGCGTTACAATGACAGCTAGTTAACGTTGGATCAGTAGCCAATAAACGCAAACTATTTCTAATCACTACTCTTCGTACAATAAACATTAGTGATTAGCGTTACTATGGCGATATTTCTTTCGTTCCCTAACGCGCTTTCAGCAGTAAAGTTACTAGTGGGAGACAACTATGTAGTCATTGAAAACTTCCCTTAATGTCTTCCTTTGTGTACCATCCCCCCTCCAATTGGATTCAGATCACCCTTCAAATCATAGTTTGCGAAGGTTAACGTTACCGCGCATACCTTCGTCTGCTTCTATTTCGTGGTTTTCCCCATTTCCCTTTCTTGTATTCTTACGATTGAACACTCGTGAACAAAATGTACAGTACATGACTGCTTCTTTAGCACAACGCATTTCCTATTGCAAAAGATAATATTCAGATTCTCAAATGAAATTTTAAACGATGAACACAAAGTTTGAAACATTCACTTGTCATTGGAACTTAACGCCTCTGAAGCATTGATCTGGCTGACGTCACTACAAATTAAAACCAAGCCAAGACTCGCTTTATGTTGGGGCGATAAAGCTTGGGATATAGTCGCACCTTAAAGCAACTTAATAAGAACGTTTTACTACGACTGCTCCATAAACATCTTGGCCCGAGTTCGTTATCTAAAAATATCGATGGGGAAAACCATTTAAGTTGTTCCTCTTTTATATAACTTTGCATCTTTACGTTTCTCTTAGCAAACTATCATCACATTACATGCTTCTAGTTCTGTTCGTTGTAGATCTGTTAGAATGGATAATATCACAGGCGGAGTGCAACTGCTTCTACGTAGGGGCTCAGCGAGGAGTGGCTTGGCGTTTACTCCCACTGTAGAATGGATGCAGAGTATTTTAAATCTCTTATCACATTACATGCTTCTAGTTCTGTTCGTTGTAGATCTGTTAGAATGGATAATATCACAGGCGGAGTGCAACTGCTTCTACGTAGGGGCTCAGCGAGGAGTGGCTTGGCGTTTACTCCCACTGTAGAATGGATGCAGAGTATTTTAAATCTCTTATCACATTACATGCTTCTAGTTCTGTTCGTTGTAGATCTGTTAGAATGAATAACATCACAGGCGGAGTGCAACTGCTTCTACGTAGGGGCTCAGCGAGGAGTGGCTTGGCGTTTCTCTTAGCAAACTATCATCACATTACATGCTTCTAGTTCTGTTCGTTGTAGATCTGTTAGAATGAATAATATCACAGGCGGAGTGCAACTGCTTCTACGTAGGGGCTCAGCGAGGAGTGGCTTGGCGTTTACTCCCACTGTAGAATGGATGCAGAGTATTTTAAATCTCTTATCACATTACATGCTTCTAGTTCTGTTCGTTGTAGACCTGTTAGAATGAATAATATCACAGGCGGAGTGCAACTGCTTCTACGTAGGGGCTCAGCGAGGAGTGGCTTGGCGTTTACTCCCACTGTAGAATGGATGCAGAGTATTTTAAATCTCTTATTTGCTGAAATAATTATTTAAAATTTAGCAGGTGTTAACAATATCCAGAGCAATTTAAAACCCTCGTAAGGATATTCAAATATTATTATTTAAAAATATTTTCCTACAAAACGCCAAGCTAAGAGCTGTTGATAAATATACGACTACAATGTCCATAAAATATTTCCATGTTCGTAGCTAACATATCAGTGTAGCGCTATATTTTTATAAAAAACCGTAAGTTTATAAGAATTTCTGAGTGTTAAGTGGGGTAGTTTTCTCAAAATATTTACTTTTGTGCTTCAGAACCAAGTTGTATTAATTTTTCTGTTTCCGAAGAGTGCATATAATTGCGCAAATTCGTTGACGTCTGGCTAGTCGACATTTACCTTAAAATACAACTTTAAGACAAATTTCCTTTAAAACGGGCGATGTAATAAAAATGCGTGTACAATATCCGTGAAAGTCTTCAATGGGTGTGACCTCGTTTGGGGAGCCGCATAATGGGGAAATAAAACTTACAAAGACCGCCTAAATATACTATAGAAATATGCTTAGAAAATTGCTTTAATACAGGCAAAGTTTTTAATGAACTTTTAGTGAAGTCTCGTACATTTAATATTTCGTTATAGAATTTTTGTTTCTGAAAATGAAAATTGAAAGTTTGCTTTTAAGTTTGTTTTTTGGAAGCTATATATTTGATTTCCTAAATACATACAACCCCCGTATATGTACTTGAATTTAACCGTTATTGTGTACGAAAAAGAATGCCCATATTTAAATAATGGATTACTTTAATTGGAATATGCATATGGAATTGGTTGTGGTCTAGAAATGAAGAGTGAATGAGGTGGTTAGAGCTTATAAGTGACTATGATAAATAGACAATGATGATGTCTTTTTAAAACGAATACTCTTCACAGATGAAGCCACTTCTTCACATAAATGTGTCAACCATAACTACTACAGAATTTGAGGATACGAACAACCGACTGTTATTGTCGAGTACGTTCGTGACAGTCCCAAAGTAAATGTTTGGCGCGGGATAAAGTGCGATCGGATTATTGGACCATCTTTCAAATTCCCTCTTTCAGCTTACACTCTCCTTATATATATCTTGTACAAATTTTCAATCGGTAATAAAACACTTTTTTATTCAAACAATCAAGTTCAAATAAAACCTATAGTGGATGAAAATTGATGTTAATTTAGTTTTTTCAAATATTTATTCAATAATTAAAGTATACAATTTGTGAGGTCCAGCCGGATTCGAACTGAGAATCTTTATGTTCGAAGACCAGCACGCCGTGGCACTGCTTTTCAATACATAGAAATACACATCTAAAAGATGTATATGATCCCTCCCCCGTCTGGTTGTCGTAGAAACTTCCATAATTTTTAGCTGTTGCCATGGCTACCACCCAATATTATAAATAGTGCTCTAAGATAACTAAAGTAAATTTTTCTTTGTTAACCTAAATAGGAGTTTACTTAAATTTTTTTTTATTACTTATTCATTGAAAGAACAATAACTGGAGGCGTTTATTTGGAAGTGTTGCAGTTGTTTGTCTTCCCTCAAAGCAAATTGAACGATAAAATGGTTACCGGATAATTTTTATCGCAGATTGGGCACCGCCATTTTACAAAGGAAACGTACGCGCAGTGATGGGTGCACACTTTGTAGATGGTTAGGTTGATAGAGGTGGTTCCATTTCTGGCCACCTAGAAGCCTAGATCTCACGCCAATGCACTTATTTAGATTTTGGGATACATCAAGGAGATTGTTTATCGTGAAAAAATATGTGACTTAGCACACCTCAGAGAAAGGATTAGGCCAATGCTGCAATCGCAACAGTAACGGCAAACATGTTCCAGTGCACGTGGCAAGAAATAAACTATCGTTTAGACGTCTGTCGTGCAACTAATGGTCCGCACATAGAAACTTTTTAAGGTATGTAAAAGAAATCCCACTCATCACCTGCATTTAAAGACCGCAACAAACTTGATACGTCTATTTTAATTAAAATAATGACATTTTAAAATATAGGCATTCTTTTTCAAAGGTCCTGCATTTGCAAATCATTTAAATACTAAATAATTACTTTTTTCATCAAGTGTATAGTTTTAAGCGTTAAAACGGCATGAAATGGCTGTTAATTATTAAAAGTTTAATAACTTTAATAGCAGGAAAAATTTAATTACTAAAGTTTTGCCTTTAGGCTGTGGAGGCGTATCTGTATCGTACGAACCAAATGACCTCACTAATTGCGTCACCAGTATGGAGAGGTTGAAGCCGAGGTCAGTGGTGTCAGAAAGCAAGAGCTCAGGCTTTACTGAAAAACTGGTCACCAGGATGACACGAGACTCCGACCAGCAAACTACGGTCTCTCCCGCTCTTTCAAAACTGCCAAAGTTGAACCTTACTGACGGCAAACGTTTCTTATTGGTTCGGTCCAGGAAATGCAACCGGACTTCTATCCCGCCTCAGTTAGCCTCACGTAGGGGCCGGACTTCCAGATTGGGTTCTTGACGTACGCAGGAAAAACTGCAACCGGCGGTCATTAACCTGCCACCTTCTTTAGATATGCATTTGGGCACACACTATAAGATCAAATAGGAAGAAAATTGAAAGTCTTTGAAATGTAACCAACTGGCAAAAAGCAGTCATTCATCGAAAGCGGAAGAGGTTCCGTTAGGAGAATCTGTCGAACTGTAGGCAATCCCGGGAGGATGGTACAGGTATTTAGTCAGTATGCCATACAGTAGGAGAAGGGTGAAGAGAAACTCACGGTGATATGAGCATATGAAAACATGAGTCCAGTAGCGTGATATATGGATCCTGAATACCTTAATAACGCTACGAATAACATCCGAAAGCTTATGTGGAGGTTAGCTGAAACAAGGGCTGGGCGGGTGTTGGTGGCTCCAGACATGAGTCCAGTAGCGTGATACATGGACACCAATCCTGAATACCTTAATAACGCTACGAATAACATCCGAAAGCTTATGTGGAGGTTAGCTGAAACAAGGGCTGGGCGGGTGTTGGTGGCTCCAGACATGAGTCCAGTAGCGTGATACATGGACACCAATCCTGAATACCTGAATAACGCTACGAATAACATCCGAAAGCTTATGTGGAGGTTAGCTGAAACAAGGGCTGGGCGGGTGTTGGTGGCTCCAGACATCAGTCCAGTAGCGTGATATATGGATCCTGAATACCTTATTAACGCTACGAATAACATCCGAAAGCTTATGTGAAGGTTAGCTGAAACAAGGGCTGGGCGGGTGTTGGTGGCTCCAGACATGAGTCCAGTAGCGTGATATATGGATCCTGAATACCTTATTAACGCTACGAATAACATCCGAAAGCTTATGTGAAGGTTAGCTGAAACAAGGGCTGGGCGGGTGTTGGTGGCTCCAGACATGAGTCCAGTAGCGTGATATATGGACACCAATCCTGAATACCTTATTAACGCTACGAATAACATCCGAAAGCTTATGTGGAGGTTAGCTGAAACAAGGGCTGGGCGGGTGTTGGTGGCTCCAGACTCTTATAAAAAATGACACCCTTGGTAATTTTGGTTGAAAATAATTAAAGTGTAAAAAGTTTTGGCTAGACTGCAATAAACGGCATTCACTTTAACGGGCGAAATGTATATTTTTAACTTTATTTTTAACACGGATTATTAAACTTTAGCTGCTTTTTAATCTATTCCCAGAAACTAAGAAATAAAGGTAATTTAAGGTGTACACAATTAGTAAAAATTATTAGTTTTTTTTAACTTTTGAAACGTGTAAATAAGACTATTGTGAGCTAATATAATATTCCATTGGCTAGCATTACAACCTAACCTATAAGTACGTACTCAACTCTGCTTTTAAATCTTTTCCCAGAAACTAAGAAATACAGGTAATTTAAGGTGTACACAATTAGTAAAAATTATTAATTTTTTTTTAACTTTTGAAACGTGTAAATAAGACTATTGTGAGCTAATATAATATTCCATTGGCTAGCATTACAACCTAACCTATAAGTACGTACTCAACTCCGGCAATCAATCAATGTCAGGTTGCCCCTTGAGTGTCCGTTACCACCCGTACATATTTACTTTTTCATAAATACTAACTGGCTTGCTTACCACAATAACGAGGTTTTACCGATGAACTCGGTCAAAAGTATGCTAAGGTTCGTACAAGAAAGTTAAATAACATCTCTTGAAATAAAATTTTCTAGTCTTGTTGTTTTCACGCCATAAGAATTCTTGCAGTAGCCATAACTTGTGTGTCCGTCACGTAAAACAAATAATGATTTTATTGTATATTTATTGAGATTGAGTTAAAATAAGCTACATTAATATGTTCGTTTCGATTACAAAGAAATCGTCTTCAGAGGAGATTATTATAAGCATAACTATTACAAGAATAACTTGGTTATTATTGTAATAATTTCAACAGAAGATGATTACTTCGGAATCGAAATGTACATAACAAAAGTGTACATTTAACATGTACAAAAGAGTTTTAACAAAAGTGTTTGTAGTTAAGAGGTTTTATTTACTTAAAACTAGCTGACCCGGGGAACTTCGGACCGCCTAACAGTCAACGAATGGCCGTGTTAACTTTAGCAAAACCTTTTAGTATTTATGAACACAATGATATCTTATTTTCACTAAATTTAAGTATCAGCTGTAGGTCATAGCGGGATTATTTCAAGAATTCTCCTGATATATATCTTGTAAAAATTTTCAATAATTTAGTTTTATTAAAATACTAATAAAATTTTAATAAAATAATAATACATTTTTAATAAAATACGTTTTTATTAATTCAATCAAGTTCAAATACATTTCTTGTAACCCATAGTGAATGACAATTTATGTTAATACAGTTTTTTCAAATATTTATACAAAAATTAAATTATCAAAATTTGGAAGGTCATATTTGAAATGAGCAGCTTCATGCTCGAAGTCTAGTGCTTTGGCACTGAGCCAACTTTCCCATGACTAGAAATTAACTTCTCAAAGACATATATGAATTTTTCGTTTGCCCTCATCTGGTTGTCGTTAAAACCACTATTACACAACCTTAAATTGTTGCCATGGTTACCACGCAATATCATTAATAATGCTCTAGGAATAAAAATGAATGGAAAGAATAAAATAAACAAACTGGATTAACGAAGAATGCGAATGGAAGGCTAAAGAAACTACATCACAATGCAAGCGACGAAAAAAAAGAAAGCGTATAAATAGTAACAAACAAAAATAATAGTCCAACACCGTACTAGAAAGAAAAATGAAAAATTCCAAGGAAATTCGCTTTCTATTTTGCCACTTAATATTGTTATTCTCGCATGTGTATACACATATTTATGTTAGTTGTAATTATAAAAAAAGAAACTAAAATAAAATCTTTTTTGTTAATTTAAGTAGGAATTTATTTTTAAAAAAAGTTATATTATTGTGTTAGTTGTACTATTGATTAGTTGCATCTATATTAGTAATTCTTAATTACAATGTAACTGAATGCGCGGTGAGAAAAGTAGGCAGTAGCTTTTTAATGCTTTTTCTTTTAATATTGACTTAGGCGGACCCAATTTAGCTACAAATATGCCACAACCTTTTCAGGCGTGTATTCAATAACTTCCCAAAGTTCCATGTCAATCGGATTAACTATTTAGGGAAGGCGTACGAGACATACACCCCAACATTAATTTTTATTTACATAGATAAAAAAACTATACCACAGTTGCTCCAAGTTCTTATTAAACAGCTGTTGTATGAAATAATACGACAGCTAATGTGATACCTAGGCCGGGTTTGTCGCCTTTACTTATTCGTACTGGTTGTCCACTGTATATAATGCCTTTGACAGATATTAATGTCCCCCTAAAGAATGTAATAATAGATGAAAAATGAAAGATTAAAATACAAATGTGGTTGTTTTTGTTTGTTTAA
Source organism: Prosapia bicincta (assembly GCA_036971475.1). NCBI lineage: Eukaryota > Metazoa > Arthropoda > Insecta > Hemiptera > Cercopidae > Prosapia > Prosapia bicincta. The sequence continues at coordinate 6,862,333 of JBAIZL010000004.1, read as the reverse complement.
AATGGAAACAAAATTACTGAGGTGAAATCATTCCCTGTTTTATTCGGGCTGTTTGAGTTAATTGTGTCTTGTGCAGAAGCTGGCAAAGATCTTTCAAAGGTATCGCCCTTTGTAATCCAAAAGGCTATAACTGGATGCGCAGCAGGACCTGTCTCTTCCATAAGGAATTTAAGGAACGGAACACTGCTGATAGAAACAAGCAATCCGAAGCAGTCACAGTTATTGTTAAAAATGACCTCCTTCTTTGATCAGGTCAAGGTTTCGGTGGCTCCCCACAAAACCTTGAACTCATCAAAGGGAGTAATATCATGCAGGGGTCTGTTGTATGTCCGTGAGGACGAGCTCAAATCAGAACTGGTATCAGAAGGTGTAACAGATGTCGTACGAATTATGAGGATGGAAAACGGTCAGAGAGTTCCAACAACATCAATTATCCTGACATTCGGGAAACCATCTATCCCGGAATATTTATATGCTGGCTATCAACGGCTTTCTGTTAGGCCCTACGTTCCCAATCCACGCCGGTGCTTTAAATGCCAACGTTTTGGACACGTAAGTTCTTCTTGCTCCAAGCCAGAGGTATGCGGACAGTGTGCATCTGAAGGCCATACTGATAAGGTTTGCACAAGTGCTCCGAAATGCCCAAACTGTGCTGGTGATCACCCTGCTCGCTCCTTTAACTGCCCAAAGTTCAAGGAGGAGAAAGCGATCCTCAGCATAATGGGAAAGGACAAAACATCATTCTACGAAGCTAAAAAGAAGTTCAAGTCAACTCAACCTAGACTTGAAACGAAATCTTATGCCTCAGCTATCACCCCTGAGAAGTCGTGTTCCAACTGCGTTGAGCTAAACAAGAAAATTGAAGTTCTCACGGAACAAGTTAGCCAGTTATTAGCTTTGGTGATTAAAAATTTGGTTTCCAACTCAAACACTAATGTTGAATGTGCGGAAAAATCACCATTGCCAGTTACCTCTGCGAAAATTAGAAGAAGCAAGACACTATTAGAGACAAGTGCGAAAAACGTTAAAACTACTAATACGAGTATTAAAAATAATAAAAAAGCTGCACCTGTGAAAGTAGGTGCAAAATCACAAGCGACCCAAAAGAGGACCATTTCAAACTCCTCTTCTGAGTCAAAAAACTCTTCAGATTCCACCACTACAATAGTGGTGATGGAATCTGATGACTCTCTGCCTGGAACGTCCAACATTCCAGGCCAGCGAATTTGCAATGACAGCAGTGAGAGCCAGGTGAATCCATTTCACTAAAATACGATGTCCACACCTAAACAATCCGTGACTCAGTGGAACATTAACGGTGTTAAAAGTCACATTGAGGATCTCAAATTAATTGTAAGGGATGTGTCCCCTTTGTACATTTGTATTCAGGAGACACATCTCCATGAATCGCACAATTTCTATCTAAGGGAGTATTCAGTTTACAGATCGGACTTCGTTACAGAAAATCGAGCTAGAGGTGGCGTAGCCATTCTAGCCCGTGACTGTGTCGACGCCGTTTCTCTGAACTTAATAACTCCCTTACAAGCAGTAGCAATTCAAACAGCTGTTCCATACAAACTCACTCTCTGTTGTGTTTACCTCCCACCAAGTGACAACCTGCATCATAGAGATCTTGTAGACCTTATAAATCAGTTACCGACTCCGTTTTTATTAGTGGGCGATTTCAATGCCCACCATGTTTCATGGGGTTCCCCAGATTGCAACCCGCGAGGTAATCTGATCGAAGGCATCAGATCGGAACTGGATTTATACCTGCTAAATGACGGTTCTCCGACACATTTAGCAGCGTCAACAGGTGGATGGACAGCTGTAGACTTGTCATTATGCAGTCCTGCCTTGGCTACACGGCTAAAATGGTCAGCATTGCCTGATCTTTACAGTAGCGACCACATTCCTATTGAGATCTCTTTGTGTGACTCCTCACCCTGTTGTGTTCGATATCCCCGTTGGATCCTGAAAAAAGCCAACTGGGAACAATTTTCCCAAGATCTTGAATCACTGGATGTGGATTACTTGGCTCCCATTGATGACATTGTAAATTCATTTACAAAAACAGTTTTGAATGCCGCTGGAAAGGCAATTCCGAAAACCTCATCCAAACCACGACGACCACCTGTTCCGTGGTGGAATGATGAATGCACTGTGATCCTTCGTCAACGAAGAAAAGCTCTGAACCAGTTCAAGAGACATCCAACGAGTGAAAACCTGGAAAAATATAAAATATTCCGTGCGAAAGCACGGAGAATATTTAGGCAAAGTAAACGAGAATCATGGTCGCATTACATTGGCACAATTACAAGAACTACAGCTCCATCACAGTATGGAAGAAATTACGATCAGTCTGTGGCATTTCCGTTCCGATGCCATTAATTTCATTAAGGCATCCGGATGGAGTTATGACCACGGACTGTGAGGAAATTGCCAATGTGCTAGCGATATCGTTCTCAAAACATTCTTCATCTTCTGCATACAAGGACGTTTTCCAGGTGTTCAAACATAAACAGGAAGCCTTACCTTTCACCGTTGGATTGTCAGGAGACACGTGTTTGAATATCCATTTCTCTATCGACGAACTAGAGTCAGCTCTCTCGTCAACGAAGGATTCAGCTCCAGGCCCGGATGATATTGTATACTCCATGATTAGAAATCTACCACCGTCGGCAAAACTAGTTCTCCTTCGGATATACAACCGCATATTCGAGGAGCACGGTTTTCCCGATGCATGGTTAGAAGCGACAATAATTCCTCTTCTAAAACAAGGAAAGGACAAAACTAACCCCAGTAGTTACAGACCCATCTCTCTTACCAGCTGCCTATGTAAACTACTGGAGAAGATGGTCAACCGTCGTCTTGTCTGGTATCTAGAAACAAACAAACTTCTTTCTAACGTTCAGTGTGGTTCCAGACAAGGACGTTCATCAGTTGACCAATTGGTTTTGTTGGAGTCAGCTATACAGAATGCCTTCATCTTACGACAAACACTGGTAGCTGTTTTCTTTGACCTTGAGAAGGCATATGACATGGCATGGAGAAGAGGAATTTTGAAAGTATTGAAATCATGGGGTATACAAGGTAACATTCTTGCTTTTATACAAAATTATTTGAATAACAGGACTTTCCGTGTACGTCTAGGAGGCATATATTCTGATCGTTGCGAACTAGAGAATGGTGTACCACAAGGTGGCGTTTTGAGTGTGACGCTGTTTGCTGTTGCCATTAACAGCGTCACTTCAAACGTACAGTCACCGGTCCACTGTTCCCTGTTTGTAGACGATTTTTGTATATATATGGCCGCTAGAAGTATGGCAACAGCGGGAAGATCCTTACAATTAGTAATTAATAAATTGCAAGAATGGACCAAATCTACGGGCTTCAAGTTTTCGGCTTCGAAAACCCAGTGTATAGCATTTAGTCGTCGCAGGCAACACCAGGAACCTATTCTTTATCTTGATGGTACGCGGGTTCAAACCGCGGATAATGTGAGATTTTTGGGTCTTTTATTGGATAAAAGACTTTCATGGAATCCGCATGTGCGTGATTTGAGGACCCGGTGCAGCAAGATATTGGATATGTTGAGAGTTCTAAGTGGTACAAATTGGGGAGCAGACAGAACCTGTATGCTCCGTTTCTATCGCGCCGTTGTAAGATCGCGCATAGATTACGGCTGTATAGCCTATTCATCTGCTCGACCTACGGTTCTGAAACTCCTGGATTCAATACATCACGCTGGTCTTAGACTTTCTACTGGTGCTTTTAGATCAAGCCCAATCTCCAGCCTTCTAGTTGAAGCTAGAGAACCATCTCTCTCTATGCGACGTCAAATGCTACAAATTTCTTATTACACTGGTCTTCGAAGTAAACCTAAACATCCGGCATTCAAAGCAGTTTTTGATAACCACCTCGAGGATCGTTACAATGTGTGTCAACGTTCAACTGCTCCCTTCGGAATAAGAACGTTGCGCATTTTTAATAATCTAAATTTAGAACATCCACCTATATTCGAACGAACATCATGCTACATCCCTCCATGGACAATACAAAATCCAAAATGTGACTTCTCATTGTCCATGTACCTAAAACACAATACTCCTGACGTTATTTATCGTCAGGAGTTTTTGCAGATTCATCAAACTCACGAACATACTGTGACTATATTCACAGACGGTTCAAAACTGGACAATGGGATAGGTTGTGCATTTTATATGGAAGGACAAACTTTCACTTACGGATTGCCCTCAGCCTGTAGCGTTTTTACTGCAGAACTTTATGCAATTTTCCAAGCTTTAAGATCAATTCCGTCTGCAAAATCTAAATATCTTGTGTGTTGTGATTCCAAAAGTGCTCTCCAGGCTATTCAGGAAATGTACACTAAGAACCCTTTAGTTGGAGACATCTTGTGCTCTATACACAGGCTCCAATTACGAGGTGTCGAGGTGTCATTTCTCTGGGTGCCTGGTCACTGTGGAATATTCGGAAACACTAAAGCAGATGAAGGTGCAAAATTAGCTACAGGTATGTTGCCATCGACACAACGTGTGATGGCATCAGATTTTGTATGCATAGTTAAATCTACACTATTCTCTGTTTGGAACGAAGAATGGCAAAATGTAAATAGAAACAAGCTGAGGGACATCAAAAATACCGTCCGACCATGGAGGACATCTGTTCGTTCGAATCGTAGGGAGGAAGTGGTGGTTACTCGACTTCGCATCGGCCACTCTTTGTTAACGCATGGATGGTTGATGCGACATGAGGATCCACCACTATGTCCGTTTTGTAGAAATAATATTACAATCAAGCATATCCTGCTTGATTGTAATGAGTTGACAAATTTGTATATACGTTACGATCTTCGAGGTAGTT